>CM066035.1:780712259-781104048 GCA_033557465.1 Ichthyophis bannanicus
CCCCCTGACCCTGTTGCCTGAATCAGCAGAAGGGGTGGTGGAGTGGCTCAGCACCGGGGGGTAGGGTGGTGCAGCTCAGCATGTGGCAGGCCATGTGTGCTGATGTACATGGCCTACCATGCGCAGAGGTCTGCCATACTAGGCGGCCGCCTAACGTGTCTAGTGGAACGGCCAGCCATGGTGGTCCCTTATTTTGTATTTGGTGAAGGGCTGTCTGTGCTTTACATGTGTAACTGAGGTGTGATGTTCTGCTAGTGTTGCTTTCAGTGCAGGATCTGTAGCCATCCTGTTTGCTCAGTTTTCCCAGTAGGAGATGTAGTGCTGTCCTAGGGCCCACTATAATATTTGTAGTGCTGTCTTTTCATAGGTAGGGTTTGTGCAATGGGAGTCTTGGCAGTGTAGGTTGTCTATAGGCTCTGAATGAGCAGGGTTTTATAGTATTTCATAATATACCTGGCAATTGGCATTGAAGGGAAACTCACCTCTTCGCTGCTACTTTTGGATCTTGACTCAACTAATCTCCTTTCTTCTTTTCCTTTCCCCTTGTTTTATCCCTGCCTACACCTTCTGTGTTGTCTCTCTTGACTAGATTGTAAGCTCTGATGACTAGGGACTGCGTAAACTTGTAGTGCTATACAAATGCTCAGTAGTAGTAGTATAGAACTCCTGCAGCCTTTCTGTAACCTCACTACATGTGTAAATGGTGTTCAAGCACTTATTGTTGCAACAAACGAGAAACTCATGAAGGCTCTATTGGAATCCATTGGGGGGGGGGGGGGGCAGCACAGTAATGATTTGCACAGGGCAGCAAAAAAGGTAGCACAGGCCCTGGCTCTAGACAAAATATTTACACTTATAAATATTCAGATCAAAGCATTTCCAGCAAGAACAAAAAAAAAGACTTTTCAGCTTTATAGGAAAAAGTGCATGTGATGTTACTTTACAACAAAATGTTTTATAGTAGAATTTAAAAAGTGAAGAGGTTCTCAAGAGACTGGTGAAGTAGTAAGTAGCAGCTTGAAACTGTGCTCTTTTCTTGAGAATGTTCCTATCAGTACCAAGGAATCTAATGCAACGTTTTCCTCAACCTAGTCAGGATACACCTAGCTAATCAGGTTTTCAGGATAATCACAATGAATATGCATGAGAGAGACTTGCACACAATGGAGGCAGTGCATGCAAATCTCTCTTATGCATATTCATTGTGGTTATCCTGAAAACCAGACTGGCAAGAAGTGTACCAAGGACTGGGTTGAGAAACCCTGGCTTAAAATAAAGATCATAATTCTGAACACAATATACTTATATATTTTTTCTTGTACAGCAAATTCTAAACTGAAGGAAGAAAGCTGCATCTCTACTGTAAAAGGAGCCAGCCAGAAGAGAGAGATTATTACCTGAGTCCAGTGCAAGTTCTGAGTGTTACAGAAGAATTTGGGATATCAGCAACAACACCTTGGTAAAAGCAATTGGTCTAGAAAAATCAAGAAAGTCAAAAGTGTATCTTATTTTATGTTTCCTTTTTGACCCAAGATATTTTATTTATATTGTCTCAATTATTTTTTTTAACTAAATCTTTGTGAACCCTTTATTATGGCCATATTTAAGAGCCCTTTTACTAAAGCCTGGTAAAGTTGTGCACTTAACGTGCATTTGTAATGCATGCAAACCTCCGTATTAGTTGTCAGGGGCATGACCAGCATGCTCCCGACAGTTAACATGCAACTGATTAATTAATTTGCGGCACACTTAACACAGATGCACTTAACGATATCCACAAGGTATCATTAGGTTCACCTGTACTAATTACCATGTTAACAGTGCCCACATGCTAATGTGCTCTCCATGCCCACACTCCGCCCCTAGCTCTATTCTCCACATTAGTGCAAGTGCCAGTTAGCATATATTTTAGTGATCGGTAGCCGACATGCTCATAGGTTAGTATTCACCGCGACCAGTTACCGTATTCTACAACACACATTAGCTGGTTAGTGGCACTTAGTAAAAGGACCCTTTAGTGTTCTTAATCATTTTGTTTCCTTGGCCATAGTGCCTTCATATTTCACATGAGATTTGCTTGCAAAGAGTTTTGATGATGATTGGCACAATAGTGTTTCAGCTTAAATTTGTAAGACTGGGCACAGCTATGAAGGAACAGCATTCAAAAACTCTAAAGGCTAGTAGTGCCTCAGGAAGAATTAGGACGGAAGAAGATGGAAGATTAATGATTTTAACAACTACTGGAATGACCTAAAGCTGCTCACTCTGCTTTTTTTCGACATACAGGAGATTTTTGTTTTAAATTTAGTTCATGCCTTTTCAATATTACCTCAAGGTGAGTTAAGCAAAGGTGCTTACCTATAACGGGGACTCTCCATAGCAAGGGTATGCAGTCTGCAATCTGATGCTGTAACTTGACAGATCCAGTGTACCAGCTTCAGCTCAGAGATACCTTTAGAAGCTGCCCAGAGCATGTACAAGTATTCTTATGCTAGGCAAGGTTCTGTTTCGGCTCATCCTAGTCTGTAGCTTAACTAAAGAATACTGCGGCATCTTTACTAACATGCACTAACAGTTATAGCATGGGGCAGCATGGTAAAAGTCACAAGCTAACCACTTAGAGTGGGATGAGGTGGTGACTGGGCAGGTTAGCAGCAGATTGTGGATTTTGAGTGTCCATCATTGGTATGCGCTAATTATGATTGCTGTCGTAAACACAGGTGCACTTGCCACCTCCTCAATGGGTGTCGGTAAGTGCACCTGCGTTAAATGTGATGGCCAGTTAGCATGATAAGGTACATTTCCCCATGGCAACTGCAAGGGAACTGCCAGGCTTATCCCACCCAACAGCACAGGCCTATGCTACCTACTGTACTAATTTTTGAGTCTGATTGCTAAAATAGCATATTTTAGTAAACATGTTTCACCATGTCTTCTGGAGTGGAGGAGTAGCCTAATGGTTAGAGCAGTGGGCTGCAAACCAGAGAAGCCACTATTGCTCCTTATGATTCTGGCCATGCCACTTAACCCTCCATTGCCTCAGGTATCTACTTTATATTGTAAGCCTTCTGGAGACAGGAAAAATACCTACTATACCTACAGTAACTGTAACTCACTTTGAACTTCTGAGAAAGGTGTGAACTTATCTAATTCTCTTTCCCTTTAGAGGAGAAGGTGGGAAGAAAAGTGTGGCTGTATTCTCTTGCTGTCTACATAGAACCGCTGTTATAGGTAAGCAACTTTGTTTCTCCATAGACAAGAGAAATGCAAGCAAATATCTGGTGAATGCTAAGCTAAGGGTCGTTGTGGAAAATGTAAATGGGTGACCCAGGCAGAACAATGAAAAATGGGTGGCTAGAGAAGTGAATCTAGTGAGTGAAAAGGTTGTGATGAACTGCTTGTCCAAAGGCACTGTCTTGCAAAAATGATGGAGGGCATATCAGCAGGATATTCAGCAGCACTAAACTGTCTAGTGTTGCTGAATATCTCCCATTACCTTGTTTATATGACCCAATGCTAAGCGCTTAGCATTGGGGCATTCTCAGAGTAGCACTAGAGTTAACTGGGCAGTGACGATGTTCAGCTGATGGCCAGTTAATGTAAACCGGCTAAAGTTAGACAAAAAAAATGATGGCCTAACTTTAGCCGATTTGGTTATCCATTCAGTGACTGAATATTGCTGCTGACCAGAAAGCTAAAATGCTACGGGGGCTATTCCAAGCGCTGAATAGCAGTGTTGGGCGTATGGGTTGGACGTCCAATCCCCGTTCAGGCCGTAGATGCAATTCCCCGTACAATGCTCTCCGCATGAATAGAGGGTTTGTGCGGAGAGCACTGGATGGGGGTGGGAGGGGGGATCCAGAGGCAAGGTGAAGCAGTCAGATGTACAGAGGGTATTCCGGTCGGCCCTCTGTACATCTGGCAGCCACTGCTTAGATGTCCACTTTATTCCACCTCAGAGGTGAAATAAGTGCTGGGCATGGGGGTCTTCGGGGCCGGCAGACCTGCAGATGACTGCACGCCACCACGGTGGGTGCCCTGCCGTCCGATCCTGGTCCTGGCTGCACCTGCCAAGTGTCGGGCCGTGGGAACAGGTATGTTTGTGCGGATGGCATTGAGGCTCACAGTCTGGACATGCCAGTGCCATGGTGACAGTATGCCATGGCACTGGAACACCAGCTGCAGTGCAGGGAAGGTTGGCTGTTGAAATCCCGGGACGTTCCCTGCTGCAGAATCAAGGAATGTCTGACCGGCCAAGTGCCCCGATTCTTCAATTGCGGGAACGAATAGCTCCTGCGGTTGCATAATCGCACAACTTTGGGGCATGTCCAATTTTTGGACGTCTGGATGGCCCGGACGCCCCTGATCTGAATTGGCCTCTATCTGGGCAACCTGGATATTCAATACCAGTGGCCAAATATGGCCCCAAAATTGAATAACTGGTTTTAAATTAAAACAGCAATGGCCAGCTGCTTTAAGTGTGCTTCTCGCCACTGCTGAAAATGCCACCTGGTGAGTCTAGGCAGTAATGTTTGGTGAATGTTTGTACAGAGGTCCACATGGCTACCTTGATGATGTCCAAAAAGCATAGTTTCTCACCTGTAACATATGTTCTCCAGGGACAGCAAGAATCAGTCCTCACATATGGGTGACGTCGGTGTTGAAGGAGCCCTCATATGGAGCAAATCCCCAGCTTTCTAAGAAAGCCTTTGGGAATTGCATCATGCATACGCGGTCCCCTTCCTGCCCAAGGGTGCCATCTTGCTCAGTCAAATAACATAGCTAAAAGACGTCAAAATAGCAAAATAATAATAATAGAACTGCAACTCCATGTGGAGGGAGGGAGGGTTGTGAGGACTGATTCCTGCTGTCCCTGGAGAACACCTGTTACAGGTGAGTAACTACGCTTTCTCCAGGAACAAGCAGGAAGTCAGTCCTCACATATGGGACTCCCTAGCTATAGGTTACCGAGAACCCATAGCTGAAAAAGGCTCCTTCTATGAGAGCCACAGCAGCCATAATAGGATTTAAACTGAGCGAGTAACACTCCGGTAGCCTGACACCAAAGGGTCGGAGGGTAGGAGTTGCCTAGACCTCAAAAAGGTTACGGAGTACAGTCTGGCCGAAAGCACTGTCCCGTCGGGACTCCCTATGCAGGCAGTAATGGGTTACAAAGGTCTGACCCGAAGACCAGGTGGCAGCCCGGCAGATGTCTGCCAGTGGAACAGAGCGGAAGTGAGCCACTGATGCCGCCATAGCCCTGACCCGGTGGGTCGTAACTCGACCCTGCAACGGAACATTGGCCACCTTGCATGCCCAGGCAATGCAATCTGCCACCCAAGTGGACAATGTATGCTTGGAGACGGTCATCTCCAATTTACTGGGGTCGTAGGATACAAAGAGCTGAGAAACCCTTCGATAGCCCTGCATATGCTCAATGTAGAAGGCCAATGCCCTCTTACAGTCCAGGGTATGCAGAACTGCTTCCACCCTGCTGGCATGCGGTCTGGGAAAGAAGGTAGGGAGAACTACCTCCTGATTAAGGTGGAACAAAGAGACCACTTTCAGCAGAAACGTGGGGTGAGTGCAGAGCACTACCCTATTCTTATAGAACCTTGTGTAAGGTCTGTCGGATACCAGAGCCTGCAGCTCACTCACTTGCCTGGCTGACGTGAGTGCCACCAAGAAAACTACCTTCCAAGAAAGGAAGCGTAGATGGCAAGTTGCCATCGGCTCGAATGGTGGGCGGGTGAGATGCCCTAAGACCACATTTAAATCCCACTCGGTCGCGGGGGGGTGAACCGGGGGTTTCAGCAGAAGTAAACCTCTCAGGAACCTGAATACCAAAGGGTGTGCAGAGAGAGGTTTGCCCTCCACTGGAGAGTGGTGTGCGGCCAAGGCACTAAGGTGGACCCTGACTGAGTTGGACTTAAGGCCCAAATCGGAAAGGTGAAGAAGGTACTGGAGTATCACAGCAATCTGGCAGGAGTAGGGGTTTTCCTTCCGTGTTGCGCACCACACTCCCCAGCCCAGCAAGGTGCATCTGTAGTTAGGACCCTCGTGTGCCGAGGTCCCTGAAACTCCACCCCTGCCGTCAAGTGATGTGGTTGAAGCCACCAGGTCAATGACTGTACCAGTCGTTTGGACACTTTGATCCTGTTTCAGAGTCTGCCTGTGGCCTGTGTCCACTGGTCTCTGAGGCACCACTGAGCTGTTCGCATGTGGAGGCGGGCATTGGGTGTCACATGCACTGTGGAAGCCATGCGCCCAAGGAGTCGCAGGAAATGTCTTGCTGATACCTGGGACTGCCAACTCACTTGTTGTGCTAGGGTCAAGAACCTTTGTGCTCTGTCTTCTGGTAGATAAGCCCTTGCTTGAAAGGTATCTAGCCTCGCTCCTATAAACTCCAGACCCTGAGTGGGAACTAGAGTAGATTTGGTGTGATTGATCACAAATCTGAGGTGTTGCAGCACCTGAATGGTGCGAGATGTGGCCTGTTGGACTTCCAGAACTGACATGGCTCTGATGAGCCAGTCGTCTAGATAGGGGAAGACAAATACCCCCTGGTTTCTGAAGAAGGCGGCCACCACAGCCAGGCACTTTGTGAATACTCTGGGTGCCGAGGCTAGGCCAAAGGGAAGTACCTTGTACTGAAAATGGTTTCCTCCCACCACAAAATGGAGATATTGTCTGTGGTCTGTCTCCCTGGCAGAGGTAAGGCAGCAATATTCCAAGGGAAAGCATCTTGAACTTTTCCCTCACCAGGAACTTGTTTAAGTTGCGCAGGTCGAGGATGGATCTTATGCCTCCTGTTCTTTTTGGTATCAGGAAATACCTGGAGTAGAAGCCCTTTCCCTGCAGGTGGTGGGGCACCGGTTCTACTGTCTGATCCTCGAGAAGACCCGCTAACTCCTTCAAGAGGAGGTCCTTGTAAAGAGGGGGTCTGAGAGGCTCCACTGGAAATTAAGAGGGGGGCACCTGGGTAAAATGTAACAGATAGCCTTTTTGGACTGTCTGGAGAACCCAGGTGTCTGTTGTGATGGCTGGCCACATGTGGGCATACAGGGCCAGCCTTCCTCCTGTGCATGGCCTTACTTCCTTGGAGAGAGGGGCTATGCTTTGGGAGTCAAAAATCTCTCCAGGCTGGGCGGGAGCCAGTGCCTGGGGCTTAGGGGCTTTTTGCTTACGTGGGCCATGCCCCTATCCCTTGGCATGCTGCCCCTGTTGGGGAGCTGGGGAGGCCAGATATGTGGGGTAGTTGCGGTAAGCAGTACCTTTTCTGAGGAAAAAGGGCTTTTTACCCAAACCCTTCTTCTTAGAAGGGGCAGAAGTCTTCTTTGAGAGTCTTGTCCGGGTCAGGTACTCGGACTCGAGCTCAGCAGCCTTCTCCGTCATGGGCTTGCCAAAGAGGTTTTCACCTCGGCAAGGGACATCAACCAACTTGTCCTGTAACCATTGCTCCAGGTCTGATGACTGTAGCCATGCTTGGTGGCATGCACCGATGCCGGCCGCAAGTACCTGGGCCGACGCCTCGAAGCTGTCATAGGCTGCTCGAGTCATAAACTTCGAGCACTCACGGATCCCGGTGGACAAGGTCTTGAAGCGCTGCAAAGGTCCCTCGGAGAGTCCAGCTGAGAACCCGACAATCTCCTTTGCCAAGTCTCTTCAGCTCGCGGCTCCTCCTCAGCCTCTGCCGGGAATGCCAACACCTTTGACATGTCCCGGACGAAGTCAAAGAACAGAGTGTCCTCCGGGGGGGGGAGGGGGCGGGGGGACCTTCTCCGAGGTTCGGACACCAGGGAATCCGAGGGGACTTCTCTGGTCTGATGGGTGTCCAGTGACTCCTCGTCCTCCGTCTCCCACCCCGAAGCCTCTGAGGAGGAATCAAGTGGCTCTGGCCTTGAGGGCTTCGGCTTTTACCGCCCCGATGCTGACGGAATCGGCGTCGATTACTTTGGTCCCGACGGGAGGTCAAGGGGGATCTCGGCCGAGGATCGACTTGAGTTCTGATGATCTCGAGGATCGGCTCGGCATCCGGGGTCGACTTGGACGTCCATGTCCCAGTGGTTGGGGGCGGAAGGACCGGTGAAACGGCTATCAGCACCAGCTACTGCTCCATGAAGGCAGACATGCTGCGCTCCAAGGCCACCATTCTGAGACCGAGCTCAGAAGGCTCCGCAGCCCCCGGGTTGGGTCCCGACGCCAGTTCTCCCAGAGGAAAGTCCTCGACAAGGACAGTGGTTACTTGCCTCGGCTGCTCCAGTTCATGTCGAGGGAGTTTTGCAGGCCGCTCCGACTCCGATGCTCCGGGACGACAGTTGGGGCTCCGCAACCGGTCCCACAAGGAACCATGCCATTTGGAATTGTTCAACGACGACGCCCTCACGGATTTCTTCTTCCTCCGGTGTTCCAGCGAGGGAGAACCCCTTTCAGAGGACCCCTGATGCTGCTCAGGTTCAGATAGCTCCCGAGATGTCGAGGCCTCCGATGAGGTCCGGGCCTGGGCGGGTGCGGACTCAGGAAAAATCCTATCATGCTGCTGCTACCGGCTCCTCAAGGCCTTAGAGGACATTTTTCTACACAGGCCACAGACCTTCAGGTCGTGGTTGGGCCCGAGGCACCGGAGACAGCAGTCGTGTGGGTTGGTGAGGGACATTAATTTGGTACACCGATCACACTTTTTAAACCCGCTGGCAGCCATTGGCACTTTTTAAACCCATTGGCAGCCCTGCGAGGTCGAACGACCGGGCTGCCAATGAAAAATGAAAAGAACGTGAATGCTATTCACTAAGGACAAAAACTGAAAAATTGGACCAGACTCGATACCAGTGTACAGAGCTGAAGGCAGGAAGGGGAACCGATGTCAAACCGGTAGAAAAAGAAAAGTAATTTCTCACTTTTAAACACTTTTTTCTCGGAGACAGTGGAACAACGTCCGTTGGGCTCCACGGAAAAAAGGAGATTGAGCAAGATGGCACCCTTGGGCGGGAAGAGGACCACGCATGTGTGATGCAATTCCCAAAGGCTTTTTTAGAAAGCTGGGGATTTGCTCCGCATGAGGGCTCCGTCGGCGCCAACGTCACCCATATGTGAGGACTGACTTCCTGCTTGTTCCTGGAGAACATGGGTTATGCTCAGGCTGGTGGCATTGCTCTCTCTGCATGTAGTCTATGGGCACTGATCTTGCCAGAGAGTGGGCGGTTAGCTTTCTAGTAGCAGAAGATGATGGAGTCTGAAGCTCAGGCAGAAAACATTAATTTGGTTGCAGGTATGTCTGCACCATTTGAATTATGCATAACAAACAGCTGAGAAGTTTTGCTTAAAATCCTTTGTATTGTCAAGGTAATATCGAAGAGCTAATTTGCAGTCCAAGGTGTAACGTTTTTCCTCCACTAAACTGGAGTGGAGTGCAGGAAAATATGTACATAAGATTTATTTGTAATCAAGTTGCCGCCTTCTATCATAAAGCAAGGCACTTTAGAAACCAAATTAAAAGCACATACCACCAAGATCAGACAAGATACACAAAATACCGATAGAAGAAAATAACTAAAAATCCCAAACAACCATCCTCAAGCCCTGAGACATGAAAGGGAGAGCATATAGCTGAAACCATACAGAGTAATTACTCACCTGTAACAGGTGTTCTCCAGGAGCAGCAGGAATCAGTCCTCACATATGGGTGACATCGACGTCGATGGAGCCCCTTGCGGAGCATTTCCCCAGCTTTCTATGAAAGCCTTTGGGAATACTGCACGCATGCGCGGTCCCCTTCCCGCCTAAAGGTGCCATCTTGCTCAGTCTGATGACATAGTTAATTTTGTTTTTTGTGCTGTCTTTTAGCTATGTACAACTGCAACTCCCAGGGGAGGAGGGAGGGTTGTGAGGACTGATTCCTGCTGCTCCTGTGGAACACCTGTTACAGGTGAGTAACTACTCTTTCTCCAGGACCAAGCAGGAAGTCAGTCCTCACATATGGGTGACTCCCTAGCTCTGGGCTTCCAGGAACCCAGGCTGAACAAGAGAACTCCCTCTAGTCCCAGCATCAGAGAAAGGCTTTCACTGAAAGAGAACCCCCACCGGTAGCCCAACAGAGGGCTGGAGGACGGGAGTTGCCTAAACCTCAAAGAGATTCCGGAGCACTGCCTGGACAAAAGCACTGTCCCTATGGGACTCCCTCTCCAGGCAGTAATGAGCTGCAAAAGTCTGGCTTGAGGACCAAGTTGCAGCCCTGCAGATGTCTGCCAACAGTACAGAGCGGAGATGAGCTACTGAGGCAGCCATAGCCCTGACACGGTGGGCCGTGACCCGACCCTGCAAGGGAAGGTCAGCTGCCCTGTAAGCCCAGGTGATACAGTCAGCCACCCAGATGGACAAGGTACGCTTGGACACAGGTACCCCCAAGTTATTGGGGTCAAAAGATACAAAGAGCTGAGTAGCCCTCCTATGCCCCTGCGTACGGTCAAGGTAGAAGCATAAGGCCCTTCTACAGTCCAGGGTATGCAGGACTGCCTCAGCCTGGCTTGCATGAGGCCTAGGGAAGAATGTCGGAAGAACCACCTCCTGGTTGAGATGGAAGGAGGAGACAACCTTTGGGAGGAACTTAGGATGAGTCCTAAGGACTACCCTGTTCCTATAGAAGCGAGTGTAAGGCCTGTCACAGACCAGGGCCTGAAGCTCACTCACTCGTCTGGCTGAGGTTAGGGCTACCAGGAAGAGTGTCTTCCAGGAAAGGAAGCGAAGAGGACAAATAGCCATCGGCTCAAAGGGTGGGCGATTCAGTTGTTGCAAGACCATATTCAACTCCCACTCAGCGACTGGAGGACGGACAGGAGGCTTCAGCAAGAGCAAACCTCTGAGGAACCAGGACACCAAGGGGTGAACCGACAAATAGTGTCCTTCCACCAGTGAGTGGTGAGCTGCTAGAGCTGAGAGGTGGACCCGAACAGAATTGGACTTGAGTCCCTGATTGGATAAGTGCAGCAGGTATTGAAGCACTACTGGCACAGAACAGGAGAAGGGATCTTCTGTACGCAGCTGACACCACACAGAAAACCTTTTCCATTTCAGGGCATAGGTTTTCCTGGTGGACTGTTTCCTAGAGGCCAAGACCACCTCTTCCACTTCCTGAGGCAGGCTCCAGGGAGCCAATACTACCCTTGCAGCCTCCAGGCCATCAAATTGAGAGAATTTAGGTTGGGGTGCAGAAGAGAACCCTGATTCTGAGAGAGAAGGTCGGGCTGCAACCCCAGAGGCAATGGAGTGTCCACCGCCAGCTGAAGCAGAAGTGGGAACCAAGGTTGCCTCGGCCACCTGGGAGCTACCAGAAGAACCGAGGCCTTGTCCTGTAGAATCTTGAACAGGGTTCGGCCACCAAATGCATGGGAGGAAACGCATACAGGAGGCCCTGAGACCAGGAAATCAGAAAAGCATCCGCTGCTAGCCGCAGAGGATGCGGTTGCCTGGAGCAGAACTTGGGCAGCTGTCTGTTCAGGGGACTGGCAAAGAGATCTATGGATGGAAGTCCCCATTTCAGGAAAATTTTCTGAACCACTAATGGTTGGAGTTGCCATTCGTGGGGCTGCAGAACTCTGCTCAACCTGTCTGCCAGACAATTTTCCTGGCCAGGGAGATAAACAGCCTTGAGAAACATGTTGCGCCTGAGCGCAAACAAGCAAAGGTCCTGTGCCTGGAACCCATGCCTCCCTGCTTGTTCACATAAAACATGGCTACTTGGTTGTCTGTCTGTACTAAGACAGACTGGTGAGCCAGGGTTTGAGAGAAAGCTTGGAGGGCTAAGCGAATAGCCAGTCTGGCAGCACCCCTGTTGCCATGGAGGAGAGAGGTCACGTGACAGGAGAGCATCACCCTGGTGTGGCAGGAAGTGATCCTGTAACTAGGACCTGTCCTCCAGGTGATGTAAAACCCTCTCGCACCGAGGAAGTTTCTCCAGGGCCATGTGCCCATGAGGGAAGGGTTAGGACAGCCGTTATAGTTGGTGATTCGATCATTAGGCATGTAGATAGCTGGGTGGCTGGTGGACGTGAGGATCGCCTGTTAACATGCCTGCCTGGTGCGAAGGTAGCGGACCTCACGCGCCACCTACATAAGGTCTTAGATAGTGCTGGGGAGGAGTCTGCTGTCTTGGTACATGTCGGTACCAATGACATAGGAAAATGTGGTAGGGAGGTTCTGGAGGCAAAATTTAGGCTTTTAGGTAGGTAGGTAGGAAGTTGAAATCCAGAACTTCCATGGTAGCATTCTCCGAAATGCTTCCTGTTCCACGCGCAGGACCCAAAAGACAGGCAGAGCTCCGGAGTCTCAATGCGTGGATGAGACAATGGTGCAGAGATGAGGGTTTTGGATTTGTTAGGAACTGGGAACATTCTGGGGAAAGGAGGGGCTCTTCCGAAGGGATGGGCTTCACCTTAACCGGGATGGAACCAGGCTGCTGGCATTAACCTTTAAAAAGGAGATAGAGCAGCTTTTAAACTAGATATTAGGGGAAAGCCGACAGTCGCCCAAGAGCGGATGGTTCGGAAGAATGTATCCTTGAAGGATACTACCAAAAGCAGAGAGGTTCCACAAAAGAGTAAAGTAGCCCAAATGCCCTCAAGTATGGAGCAGACAGAGCTTAAAGATCCCAATTTACCCATGTCTAACAAAAGCCAAATTAACATGAATAAAATACATTCTCTAAAATGCTTGTATGCAAATGCTAGAAGTCTAAAGAATAAGATGGGAGAGTTAGAATATATAGCACTAAATGAAAGGTTAGATATAATTGGAATATCAGAGACATGGTGGAAGGAGGACAACCAGTGGGACACTGTGATACCTGGGTACAAACTATATCGTAATGATAGAGCTGATCAAATTGGTGGAGGGGTTGCGCTCTATGTTAGAGAGGGCATTGACTCAGAAAGGATTAAAGTTTTGCAGGAAACAAAATCTGCTGTAGAATCTATATGGATTGAAATTCCATATAAAAGGGGGAAGAGGCAATGGCAGTGGGGGTGTACTATCGAGCACCTGGCCAGAATGACCAAATGGATGATGAAATGCTCAAAGAAATCAAGGAAGCTAACAAAAGTTACAGCGCAGTAGTAACAATGGGTGATTTCAATTACCCCGGTATCGACTGGGTCAGTGTCACGTCAGGACATGCTAGGGAGATAAAGTTCCTAGATGAAATAAATGACTGCTTCTTGGAGCAGCTGGTTCATGAACCGACCAGAGAGGAAGCCATATTAGACCTAGTCCTTAGTGGAACACCAGATCTAGTGCAAGAGATAAGGGTGTCGGGGCCACTTGGCAATAGTGATCATAGCATGATCGCCTTTGATTTAATTAGTGGAGGAGGGATAGTAAGGAAATCCACAGTACTACCTTTTAACTTTCGAAAGGGAGACTATGATAAAATGAGGAAAACAGTTAAGAAAAAACTAAAAGGAGCAGTTGCAAAGGTTAAAGACGTACATCAAGCTTGGGTGTTGTTGAAAAATACTATCTTGGAAGCCCAGACCAGCTGTATTCCACGCTTTAAGAAAAGTGGAAGGAAGTCCAAAAAACTGCCAGCATGGTTTAAAGGTGAGGTCAGAGAGGCTGTTGTTGCCAAAAAGCATCTTTCAGGAAATGGAAAAAAGAGCCAAACGATGAAACCTGGAAACAGCACAAGCACTGGCAAGTCAAATGCAAGGCATTGATAAGGCAGGCAAAGAGAGAATTTGAGAAGAAGCTTGCTGTGGAAGCAAAAACGCGAAATAAAGACCTTTTCAAGTACATTCGTAGCAAAAAACCTGTGAGAGAGTCAGTTGGTCCATTAGATGATAAAGGGGTTAAAGGAGCACTAAGAGGCGACAAGGCGATAGCGGAGAGACTGAATGAATTCTTTGCTTCGGTCTTTACTGAGGAAGATGTAGGGATGTTACCCATGACTGAAGTGGTATTTAAAGGTGCGGAAGAATTGAAGGAAATATTGATACATCGGGAAGATGTGTTACAACTATTAGATAAACTGAAGAGTAGCAAATTACCTGGGCCGGATGGTATACATCCAAGGGTGTTGAAAGAACTGAAATATGAGATTGCAGACCTGCTATCAGTAATCTGTGAACTATCATTAAAATCATCTCTAATACCTGAAGATTGGAGGATCGCCAATGTAACACCAATTTTTAAAAAGGGTTCCAGGGGTGATCCGGGAAACTACAGACCGGTGAGCCTGACGTCAGTACCAGGAAAAATGGTAGAAACCATCATAAAGAATAAAATTACTCAGCATGTAGATAGTCACAACCTAATGGGAGACAGCCAACATAGCTTTAGACAAGGAAGATCATCTTGTCTTACCAATCTGTTATGTTTTTTTGAAGGAGTGAATAAACAGGTGGACAAAGGTGAGTCAGTTGATATTGTGTATCTGGACTTTCAGAAAGCCTTTGACAAGGTCCCTCATCAGAGACTTTTGGCAAAACTAAAGAGTCATGGGATAGGAGGCAGTGTACTATTGTGGATCAGGAACTGGTTAAAAGATAGAAAGCAGAGGGTAGGGCTAAATGGCCAATTTTCCTAATGGAGAAAGGTGAATAGTGGTGTACCCCAGGGATCTGTGCTGGGTCCGCTGCTTTTTGACATATTCATAAATGACCTGGAAAGTGGAATAACGAGTGAGGTTATCAAATTTGCAGATGACACAAAACTATTTAAAGTTGTTAAAACCCAAGAGGATTGTGAAAAATTGCAAGAGGATCTTTTTTTTTTTTTTTTTTTTTTTTTTAATATCTTTATTTATGAAATTTCCAAAATTACAAAAATCGGAAAAACACAAGGAAAATCAAAGAAATATCACAAAACATTTACCACAAAGGAAAAGAAAACATGATAAAGACCACATTATGGGAACTAACTGTGATCATATACCAGAAATTATGAAACAAATGCATATACATACATTTCAGAAAGCAGAGCAAACATCTCACCCATCTACAAGGTGTAACAAGAGGATCTTGATAAATTGGAAGACTGGGCATCAAAATGGCAGATGAAATTTAATGTGGAGAAGTGCAAGGTTATGCACCTAGGGAAGAACAACCCAAACTATGGTTACACGATGCAAGGTTCCACATTAGGAACCACCACCCAGGAAAAAGATTTAGGCGTCATTGTGGATACCATGTTAAAACCCTCGGCCCAGTGTGCAGCGGCGGCCAAGAGAGCAAATAGAATGCTAGGTATGATAAGGAAAGGAATGGAAAATAAAACAAAAGATATTATAAGCCTCTATATCGTTCCATGGTGAGACCGCACCTTGAATATTGTGTGCAATTCTGGTCGCCGTATCTTAAAAAGGATATAGCGATTTTAGAAAAGGTTCAGAGAAGAGCCACCAAAATGGTAAAGGGGATGGAAGGATACTCCTATGAAGAAAGGCTAAAAAGGTTAGGGCTCTTTAACCTGGAAAAGAGACGGCTGAGGGGAGATATGATAGAAGTCTATAAATTAATGAACGGAGTGGAACGGGTAAACGTAGATCGATTGTTTACGTTATCAGAATATAGAAAGACTAGGGGACATGCAATGAAGCTACAGGGTAAACTATTTAAGACTAATAAAAGAAAATATTTTTTCACTCAACGTGTAATCAAACTCTGGAATTTGTTACCGGAGGATGTAGTAAAGGCTGTTAGTGTAGCTGGGTTTAAAAAAGGTTTGGACAAGTTCCTGGAGGAAAGGTCCATAAACCATTATTAAGAAGTGACCGAAGATATCAATGCTTGACCCAGTACAAGCATTGTGGAACTTGTGTCTCTTGGGGAAACTGCTAGGTACATATGACCTAGATTGGCCACTGTTGGAAACAGAATACTGGGCTTGATGGACCTTGGTCTGACCCAGTCTGGCATATCTTATGTAAGTTCTAGTAGGTTGATCTGTTGCGTGGCCTCCCAGGGAGACCACAGGCCCTGGGTGCACTTGCCCAATGTGCCCCCCAGCCCTGCAGGGAGGCATCGGTGGTTAACACAACTGTGAACCCAGGTACCTGAAAAGGCACCCCTTGCAGTAAGTTGGGGGGGTGCAGCCACCAGCGCAGGGAGTACAGGAATGGTTTGGACACCCGTACTCTGTCTCTCAGGCTTCCTGTGGCCTGTGTCCACTGAGTTCTGAGGCACCACTGTGCAGGCCTCATATGGAGCGGGGCATTTGGAGTCACATGTACTGTCGAAGCCATGTGGCCCAGAAGCCTCAGCCAGAGTCTGGCGGAAACCAGTGGCCTGCTGAGAAACTGGTTTGCCAAGTCTATCAGCCTTCGGGCTCTGTCTTCTGGCAAGAAAGCCTTTGCCTGCAGAGAGTCTAGCCTTGCTCCTATGAATTCCAAGTTCTGGGAGGGGAGCAAAGTGGACTTTGCAAAGTTTGTGACAAAACCCAGGTGTTGGAGGAGAGAAATAGTTCGGAGGGTGGCTTGCCTGGCCTCCTGGCACGTCTGACCCCTGATGAGCCAGTCGTCCAGATAGGGGAAGACAAAGATACCCTGATTTCTCAAGTAGGCCGCCACCACTGCCAGGCATTTTGTAAAGACCCTGGGGGCGGAGGGGAGGCCGAAAGGCAGCACTCTGTACTGATAATGGTTTCCTCCCACAATGAACCTTAGGTACTTTCTGTGGTCTGGATGAATGAGGATGTGAGTGTACGCATCCTTTAGATCTAAGGAGCATAGCCAATCTCCCTGCTGGAGGTAGGGCAGAAGTGTTCCAAGAGTAAGCATCTTGAACTTTTCTTTCTCTAGGAACTTGTTGAGATTTCTGAGGTTGAGAATAGGCCTGAGGCCTCCGGTTCTCTTTGGTACAAGGAAGTACCTGGAGTAGAAACCGTGACCTTGTAGGTGGAGAGGTACAGGCTCCACCGCCTTGTCTCGCAACAGACCCTGAAGCTCTTGAAGGAGGAGGTCTGTGTGGAGAGGAGGCCTTGGAGGCTCTCCTGGGAAGTAAGGAGGAGGCAACTGATGGAAATGGAGCATATAGCCCTGGTGGACTATGCTTAAGACCCAACTGTTGCCTGTAATGGGTGGCCACCTGTGGGCAAACAGGGCTAGTCGACCTCCTGTGCAGGGATGGGACAGCAGAGACGGAGAGGCTATGCCTTGGGAGTCAAAATCCCCCACTCTGCTGAGTGGGAGCAGGAGCCAGAGGCTTGGGGGTCTTCTGCTTACGGGGCCCATGTCCCTGCCCCTTGGCCTGCTGACCCTGTGGGGGAGCTGGGGAGGCCTGGTAAGGTGGGAACTGTTTGTAGGCAGTCACCTTCCTCGGGTAAAAGGACTTCTTTATCTTTATCTTTATCTTTATTGGTAACTTAATATACCGCTCAGGCAAAAATGCGTCAGAGCGGTGTACAATATTCAAAATAGCTGCAGGAAGGAAGGAAAAGAACGCCAAATATGTGACAGAAAAGATTTAGGAGAAAGGAGAAAAAGCTAAAGGTAAGGAGAAGTAACAGGAAAAATTGCTAGAGAGAAGTCAGTGAAGGGAAGGGAGGGGGGAAGGAGGTGGGGAGAGGTCAAAGGCGAGACAGAAAAGGTAGGTTTTTAAGTTGGCCTTAAAGGTTTTCAGGGTAGGTTCCAGGCGGAGGTCCGGGGGAAGCGAATTCCAGAGACGAGGTCCAAGGAAATAAAAGGCAGAGGAGCGGGTGGATTCAAGGTGAGCCTGTGAGGGGGATGGTAGGAGCAAACGGTTGGCGTGTATGGAGCGAAGTGAGCGGTGGGGAGTGTGGAGATGGATCTGATCTGCGAGATAAAGAGGGGTACCTAAGTGGATAGATTTGTGAACGAAAGTGAGGACCTTATATTGAATGCGGAAGGGGACTGGGAGCCAGTGCAATCGTATGAGAAGAGGAGTGACGTGATCAAATCGGGAGGAGCAGGTGAGAATACGAGCTGCAGTATGATGGACCCTCTGGAGGCGTTGTAATTGGGACTGGGGAAGACCGGCCAGAGAAGCATTACAGTAATCAAGGCGAGTGACGATAAGTGAAAGGAGAATAGTGGTCATGGACGAGAAAGAGAGGAAAGGACGAACAGAGCGAAGTTGACGCAGGGTAGAAAAACAGCGTTGAACAACAGAGGAAATATGGGGTTTAAAGGATAAGGAAGAGTCGAGGGTAACGCCTAAATATCGTAAAGAAGAGACAAGAGGGACAGGAGAGGAGAAAAGCACAGGAAGAATAGATGGAGCAGGACTACCAGCGGTGAACCATATTGCAGAAGTCTTGGTGAGGTTAACATGCAAAAAGTTGGAAGAGAGCCAAGAAGCCACAGTGGAGAGACAGTCATTGGGAGGTGTAATGTCAGGGGAAGCAGAGTTTGTGTGATAGAGCAGGAAAATGTCGTCAGCGTAGTAGTGAGCAGATATACCCTGTTGTTGTACTAAGAGAGCAAGAGGAGCAAGAAAGACATTAAACAAGAGGGGGGCAAGAACAGACCCTTGTGGGACACCACAGGGAAGGGGAGTGGGGGGTGAGGAGAGGGAACCAGTGGACACACAGAAGGAACGACCTGAGAGAAAGGACTGGAACCAACGGAGGACGGTGCCAGAAAGACCTGCATCGAGTAGGCGTGAAAGGAGGGTGCGGTGATCAACAAGGTCAAATGCAGCAGAAAGATCAAGTGAGACAGCAATAGTGAAGAGACCGCGGTCGTGGGCAGAGTGAAGCTCATTAAGGAGGGAAAGAAGAACAGTTTCGGTGCTATAGCCGGGGCGAAAACCAGATTGGAGAGGGTGCAGAGTAAGTGAAGCTTCAAGATGTGAGGACAGCTGTGAAAAGACAAGCTTTTCAAGGAGCTTGGAGGGAAAAGGAAGGTTGGAGATGGGACGCCAGTTAGAGGGGGAGGATGGGTCAAGGGAACTCTTTTTCAAGACAGGACGGATGACAGCGTGCTTCCAAGAGGTGGGGAAGATACCAGTGGATAAGCTATTGTTGATAATGGAGAGAAGATAAGGGGAAAGAGCCAAGGAGGGATCTAGTAGCCAACGGGAAGGAATGGGATCAGAGGGATATGAGGTTTTGCGAACGGAGTGAAAGACCTTAGAGAGGATGGAGGCAGAAATGAGCTCGAAGGAGGACCATCTGTGAGAGAGAGGGGGGAGCATAGGGGGAAAAAGAGGGGGAGTGGGCAGGGGATTGAGCGGAGGAGGAGAGAGGGGAGGGGGACAGGAAGGGAAGGAAAGGCGGAGGGAAAGTATCTTGGAAGAGAAGAAAGCAGCCAAAACAGCTGGGTCAGGGGAAACAGGAGAGGGGGAAGGTGAGGAGAAGGAACGGGGGGCAGACAAGGAATGAAGAACAGAATAGAGCTGGTGAGAGGAGTTGGCAGACGTTGAGATAAGGGTAGAAAAGTAGTCTCGCTTTGCAGCGTGGAGGAGAGTACGGTAGTGATGATAACATGTTTGGAAATGATTCAGCGAGGAGGGGGAGGGATGCTTACGCCATAGTCTTTCAGCCCGACGGAGGTATCTGCGGTGGAGGGAAAGACCAGGGTGAAACCAGGGGTGACGACGAGGGTGGCGGGGAACAGGACGTGATTGAAGGGGAGCTTACCCGAGCCCTTCTTTTTATGAGAAGGGGCAGAAGTCTTTCTGGACAGCCTTGTCCTCGTGAGGTGCTCGGTTTCGAGCTGTGCAGCCTTCTTGGCCATGGGTTTGCCAAAAAGGTTCTCACTTCGGCAAGAGACATTGACCAACTTGTCTTGTACCCATGGCTCAAGATCCGACGACTGCAGCCATGCCTGGCGTCGAACCGCGATGCCGGTTGCCGCAACACAGGCCGAGGCCTCGAAGCCATCGTAGGCTGCTCGGGACATGAACTTGGAGCATTCCCGGATCCCCGAGGACAAGGACTTGAACCTCTGCAAAGGTTCCCCGGAGAAACCAGCAGAGAAACCGGCAAGCTCCTTTGCCAGGTCACGCAAGTACATGCCCATGTACAGCTGGTAGGACTGGACACGGCAAGCAAGCATCGAGCCCTGGAAGCACTTTCTACAAAACGCATCCAGGTTCCTGGCCTCCCTGCCGAGGGGCACCGTGGAGTGCATCTTCTGGCTTTTCAGACGATGCATGGCCGATTCCACCACCATGGAATGGTGTGGTAGCTGCGCCTTTTGAAAACCAGGGCTCTTACGGAGTCGATAAATGGAATCGACCTGCTTGCTCAGAACCAGTGCCGAGGCCGGTGCCTCCCACATCCGGAAGAGGAGCCGTTCCAGCATCAGAGAAACCGGCACAGTAAAGGCCTCCTTCAGAGGAGAGTCATACTGGAGGGCCTCGAGCTCTTCGGCTCGAGGCTCCTCCTCGGGGTCTGCGGGGATCACCAAAGCTGTGGCCATATCCCGAACTAACTCCGAGAACCGGGTATTCTCCGGGGGGGGATCTACTCCGGGGCTTGGACTGCGGTGAGTCCGACGGGACGCACCGAGTCCAGAAGGTATCGGTGGACTCCTCATCCTCCGTCTCCCAGGCGGACTCGTCCGAAGAGGAGTCGGGGGGGCTCCGACTGCGTGGGTCCAGGCAGCACCCGCCCTGATACTGAAGGCACCGGCGTCGACACCCTCGGTCCCGACCAGGAGGTCGCGGGTGACCGCGACCGAGGGTGACCTTGAGCCTTCATGGTCTCGAGTATCGGCTCAGTCTCCGGGGTCGACTTTGACATCGATGTCCTGGTGGTCAGGGCAGATGTGCCAGCAAGGCTGGCCATCAGCACCCGCTGCTGATCCATGAAGGCAGACAGTCTGCACTCCAAGGTTGTCAGCCTGATTCCAAGCTCAGGAGACTCAGCAGCCACCAACGTCGGCTCCCTGGGAGGAGAGTCCTCGAGGACAAGAGGACTTACGTGTCCAGCAGACTCCGGCTCCACACGAGGCATTTTGGACGGTTTCTCCTGTTCCAAGGGCCCGGGGTGGCGGTCGGGGGTCCGAGACCTAGCCCCTGAGGAGCCAGGGACCTCCTCCGACACCACCCTCGCGAGCCGCTTCTTCCTCTTTCGTTCCCGATCGGGGAGCCCCCTATCCGAGGAACCCCGACAATGCTCGGGGTCAGACTCCCGAGACTTCGAGAGCTCAGACGAGGTCCGGGCCCGGCCGGAGGCCGAATCAGAAAAAAGCCTTTCCTTTTGATGCTCTCAACTTCGCAGTGCCTTAGTGGACATTTTGCCACACGGCCCACAGATCTTAGGATCATGATCAGGACCGAGGCACCGAAGGCAGCAGTCGTGTGTGTCGGTGAGTGACATCAGCTTTTTGCACCGATCACACTTTTTGAAAGCACTGGAAGCCATCGGGGAAAAAACAGCCCCCGCGAGGTCAAAGGACTGGCCTTCCAGGGAAAAAGAAAAAAAGGGCGCGAATGCCAGCCACTAAGGGCAAAAACCGAAAAAGAGAGGACAGGCTCGATACCGGAGTACTGAACCCGGCGGGAAGGGGAACCGGCATCGAACCGGACAAAAGCCGCGATGAAATCGCAAGAAAAAATCTAACTTTTCTCCGGGTGACTAGAACACATGTCCGTTGGGCTCCTCGGAAAAAGAAAGACTGAGCAAGATGGCACCTTTAGGCGGGAAGGGGACCGCGCATGCGTGCAGTATTCCCAAAGGCTTTCATAGAAAGCTGGGGAAATGCTCCGCAAGGGGCTCCATCGACGTCAATGTCACCCATATGTGAGGACTGACTTCCTGCTTGGTCCTGGAGAAAATAGGAGTAATGGACCAAATCTAACAGTGGCCACAAATTATTCACTGTAGCCATGAAAGGCACACCAAAACAAAATAGGCCAGGGAGGAGTGGCCTAGTAGTTGGGGCAAGTTGCCTTGGGTCGGAGGTTCAAATCCCACTGGAGGAAAGAAACCTTGGGTTGGAGGGACTGAAGTTTTTAGTCCCACGGGCACCCCTTGTGGCCTTGGGCAAGTCACTTAATCCTCTGTTGCCTCAGGTACAAAATGTTGATTGTGAGCCCTTCGAGGACAAGGGAAACACTGGTCAACAAATTTTTACAAAAGTCATGTTACTGAAATAAAAATAGTCATTTCTTATCAATCTTTATATGCTGAACACGAATATGACAGTGAAATTGCAAAGTTGGCTCTAGGTTTTATGTAATCTACAAGAATTTATGTTTACATCACGAAATGCATGTCAATAGTAAATATAATAGGCCTTCAGTTAATACCTGTAAAAAAACAAGTCATAGACTACTTCTTAGATTTTTTCGCCTATCTCTGGTACAGCTTTTCGGGAGCTTCTCTGGGGAGTGTCCAGCAGTAGTCAGCCAGCATTGTAGTGGACCATTTTCCCTAGTATCTTTGCTCCATCGTTGCGATATCCTGGTGAAAATGTTTGCCCTGTTCATCACTAACCATACCACAGTTGTCAGGAAAGAAATCGAGATGGGAATCAAGGAAATGGATCTTTAGAGACATATTGCAGCCAAGTTTCTGATACTGCATCAGCATGTCTTTTACTAGTTCCTTGTAGTTTTCTGCCCTAACATTCCCGAGAAAGTTTGTTGACACTAGGCGAAAAGCATTCCATGCTTGTTTCGCATCACCCTGCAGCAAGTTGTTGAACCGGTCATCTTTGAAGAGCTCTTGAATCTGAGGACCCACAGAAACTCCCTCTTTAATCTTTGCTTCGCTGAGTCGAGGGAATTTTTCATGCAGGTATCGGAAAGCTGGCGAAGTGCGGTCCATGGCTTTCATGACGTTTTTCATTAAACCTAGTTTGATGTGAAGGGGTGGTAGCAGGATTTTGTGAGCCTCAACCAGAGCTGGGTGCTGGATATTCTTCTCTCCAATTGTTACATTTTGTCTGCGATTCCATTCCTTCCGCAAGTAGTGCCAATCCTTTGCTCGACTATCCCACTCACATAAGAAACACATGTATTTTATATATCTCTGCTGCAGTCCCATTAAAAGGGCAACTACCTTCAAGTCATCACAGAGGTGCCAGCTGTACTTGTTTCAGTTAATGGAAGTCAGTAGATGCTTTAAGTTATCGTATGTCTCTTTCATGTGGACAGCATGCGCTACTGGAATAGATGGAAGACGGTTTCCATTGTTCAAAAGCACAGCCTTCAGACTCAGTTTCGAAGAGTCTATAAATAGTCTCCAGTCTTGTGGGTCATGAGTGATTTTTTAAGGCATTCATGAGGCTTTCAATATCGGAACAGAATACCAGATTACTTTCCTTTCTGAAGAAAGGCTCCAACTGCTGGTGGTGCTTTCGATATGAAGTAATGTTGACATCTTCTTCTAGAAGATTCCATTGTTGGAGTCTTGATCCTAGCAATTCTGCCTTGTTCTTGGATAAGTCCAGATCAGGAACCAGGTTATTTAGTTCTTCTTGTGTTATTCTGTGTGGAGTTGATATGCATCCCAGTGAAAATCTGGGTCACTGCATGCTGACGGACCAGGAGAAGAACAGGTCGGCTCACCCTTGTCCTCATCAGATGAATCAAGAGAATATTCTGATGGAGGTTCTGGAATAGGACGTCCCTCACCATGTGGAACTGGTCTCAATGCAGACGGAATGTTTGGGTAGACTATGCTCGACTTCTTTTGCTTCGTTATTCCGCTGGAAAGAGGAGGAACCAAGCAGAAGTAACAGTCATTTATGTGGTTGCTTGGCTCTCTCCACACCATGGGGATTGCAGACGGCATTGATGGTCTTTTGCAATTCAACAACTGTGAAAGCTGTGTTGTACATGTAGCGCAGCATATATGTGGGGCCCAAGTCTTGTCTTGGTCACCAATCTTGCATCCCAAGTAAAGATGATATGCCTTCTTCAGTTGAGAAGTGATATTTTTCTTCTGGTTGGCAAATGTCACTTCCCCACAAATGTATCAGAAATTGTCAACGGTATTAACGCACTTTCGCGGCATTACTGTTCTGTATTGTACCTAAATGGCTAAAATTATATGGTTAATAAAAGTTACATGTAACAGTAGCTTAAACTGTCTCGCACACAGTCTGAAATATTTTAAATGCTCAACCTTTCCGACTGCGTATAGTACACTGCTAACGTCAGATGGCTTCAGTAGCCGTCTGGCAGTAATATTGCATTGCATCAGAAAATGATGCAATCAACTCTGGATGATGTGTGCATGCTGGTATTATGCAATGTGATGCAATATAGCACAGTTACTTACCTGTAACAGGTGATCTCTGGGAACAGCAGGAATTAGTCCTCACATATGGGTACGTCGGTACCGACGGAGCCCGTGCGGGAAAGCTCCCCAGCTTCTTAGAATAGAAGCTTTTGGGACCTCCCACTGCACATGCGCACTGCCTTCCCGCCTTCCTGAACAGCTCTCCTCAGTTTCGAGTTTATAGCTGAGTCAACAGAGAGAGGACAGGAAGATAGATAGATAAAAGATACAACTCCTAGGGGAGGTGGGTGGGTTGTGAGGACTAATTCCTGCTGTTCCCAGAGATCACCTGTTACAGGTAAGTAACTGTGCTATCTCCAGGAACAAGCAGGAATAAGTCCTCACATATGGGGACTCCCTAGCTTAGATGCATGGGATCCCCTGTAAAGGTTCGCCATCTTCGTATGGATCTCAGGCATCCATTCTGGGAAGGTGGGCAGGAGTTGTTTAGGAATGGAACAGGTGCTTGAGGACAGCCTGGCCAAACAAGGCATCCCGGCGGGAGTCCTTGTCCAAACAGTAATGGGCTGTGAAGGTATGAACCGAGGCCCAGGTAGCGGCTCGACAGATCTGATCTATGGAAACAGAGTGCAGATGAGCCATAGAAGTTGCCATGGCCCTCACATTGTGAGCAGTGACATGGCCTTCCAGAGAAATGTTTTTGCTCTGGTAAGCAAAAGAAATACACTGAGCAATCCAATTGGAAAGTGTACGCTTGGAGACTGGAAGTCCCAAATGGGAAGGATCAAAGGCCACAAAAAGTTGAGAAGACTTTCGATGTGGCTGAGTCCTATTAAGGTAAAAAGCGAGAGCTCTTTTACAATCCAGAGTATGAAGGTTCCTCTCTGCATTGGATGCATGAGGAGCTGGAAAAAAGACAGGTAGATATACCTCTTGATTAAGATGAAAAGGCGAGACCACTTTAGGCATAAAGTGGGGATTCGTCCTAAGGACCACCTTATCATGATGAAATCTTGTGTAAGGTGGATTAGCCACTAAAGCCTGCAGCTCACTGATGCGGCGAGCCGAAGTGACTGCAATGAGGAAGATGACCTTCCAGGAAAGAAATTTCAAGGAGGTGGAAAACATTGGCTCAAAAGGTGGCTTCATAAGTTGACCGAGCACTAGATTCAAATCCCATGCGACCGGGGGTGGTCTGATGGGAGGTTTAGTGAGAGTCAGGCCTCTCATGAATCTTGCAACAAGAGGATGAGAGGAGATAGGTTGTCCATTTATATGTTTCAAGGATGCTGCAATAGCACTTAAATGGACTCTTACCGAATTCGTCTTGAGGCCTGCATTGGATAGATGCAGGAGATAATCAAGAAGAGAATTCAAAGGAAGTGCCAGAGGGTCAAGACCCTGCTGAGCACACCAAATGGAAAAACGTTTCCATTTGAAAGCATAGGAACGCCTGGTAGAGGGTTTCCTAGAGGCAGAAAGGATATCTTTCACTGGTTGGGAAAGATGAAAGTCTTGAAGGCTTAAGCCTTCAGTAACCAAGCACTGAGGTGAAGGGATTTGGGGTTTGGGTGCCACAAAGTCCCCTCCTCCTGAGACAGGAGGTCTGGCGCAGCTCCCAGATCCAAGTAGGATCCCTGGGAGAGCTGTAGAAGTAGAGGGAACCACACTTGGCGTGGCCAGCGTGGAGCTATGAGGATCATAGTTCCATGATCCCTCTGGAGTTTGAACAGAGTCTTGGGAATCAAAGGAATGGGTGGAAAGGCATATAGGAATGCCTGATTCCAATTCAGGAGAAAGGCGTCCGTAGCCTGAGCTCCCTGACACGGAGTTCTGGAACAGAACCGGGGAAGTTTGGCATTCCACGGACTTGCAAAGAGGTCTATGTCCGGGGTCCCCCATTCCTGAAAGATTCGGTTTATTTGGTCCAAATGTAGGGACCATTCGTGTGGCAGCAGAACTCGACTGAGCCTGTCTGCCCGAGAGTTTTGAACTCCTGGGAGATACACTGCTAGCAGGTGAATCTGATGCTCTCTGGCGAAGGCCCATAGTCTTAGAGCTTCGTTGCAAAGCGACAGAGAGCCCGTCCCTCCTTGTTTGTTTATGTAAAACATGGCCACCTGATTGTCCGTCTGAACTAGGACAGTGAGGTTGGCTAGGAGGGAGTGGAAGACCTTGAGGGCAAGGTAAATTGCTCGCAGTTCCAGAAGATTGATATGAAGGGTGGTCTCCTGTAGAGACCAAGTGCCCTGAGTGGAGAGAGTTTGCAGATGGGCTCCCCACCCTGTTTGGGAGGCATCTGTTGTGAGGGTTGCTTGGGGTAGCAATGGTTGAAATGGAGCCCCCAACAACAGATTCTTGGTGGAAGTCCACCAGTGGAGGGACCAAAACAGACGATCGGAGGTTTGTATTTGGTCTGAGAGCGCTCCTGACGCCTGAGTCCACTGAGTGGCCAGGGTCCATTGAGCTGCTCTCATATGAAGACGAGCATAGGGCACCACATGCACTGTGGAGGCCATATGACCCAGTAGGCGTAGCATTTCCCTGGCTGTCAAGTGAGTGCTGGACTGAGCTTGGGAGGCCAAACTCAGGAGGCGCTGGCCTCGAACATGTGGAAGGTAGGCCCTTGCAGTGATGGTGTCCAACTGGGCCCCTATGAATTCTAGAGATTGAGTAGGGATGAGTTGGGACTTGGGAAGGTTTACTACCAGTCCCAGATACTGCAAAAGGCTCCTTGTGTGGTCCAGGGAAATCTGGGCCTGTGACTGAGTTGGAGCTCGGATGAGCCAGTCGTCCAGATATGGGAAGACAAAGATTCCCATGCCTCTTAGAAATGCGGCTACGACTGCCATGCATTTTGTGAATACTCTTGGAGCAGAGGCTAGACCGAAGGGGAGTACTCTGTATTGGAAATGTTTTCCCTGAAACAGAAAGCGAAGATACTTTCTGTGGGATGGATGGATGAGTATATGTGTATACGCATCCTGTAGGTCTAGAGAACAAAGCCAGTCCTGACCCTGGAGGTAAGGAAGGAGAATGCCGAGAGACAGCATTTTGAATTTCTCCTTGAAGAGAAATTTGTTCAATTCTCTCAGATCTAGGATTGGTCTGAATCCCCCTGTCTTCTTTGGAATGAGAAAATAAGGGGAGTAGAAACCGGACCCTTGTTGAGGAAGAGGAACCTCTTCTATGGCCCCTTGGGCAAGAAGAGAGGAAACCTCTTGACCCAACAGGGTTAGGAGAGATGGGGGAGAATTGAATGGTCTCACCATATGATGGGGAGGAAGGCTGGAGAAATGAAGTTTGTAACCCTCTCGAATGATAGAGAGGGTCCATTGTTCTGTTGTGATTTGTTCCCATCTGGGAGCAAAGTGAACCAACCTTCCGGGTATGGTGAGAGGTTCTGGTTGTGTTAGAACCAGAAGTGGCAAGTTCCCTAGGAGCAAGTCAAAACCCCTGAGGGGTTGGAGCCTGCTGAGCTACAGTAGCTGCTGCAGGCTTAGCTCGTGCTTGTTTGGATTGCTGACGCTTAGCAGTATAGCGAGGTTGAGAAGACTGCTGGCCAGTATTTGAAGCAACTCTGGCCTTCTTATAGTAAGGCCTTTTAAAAGACTTTTTCTTAGTAGGAATTGAAGTGGACTTTGAAAGTCTTTCCAAGGTGGCATTTTCAGCATCCATCTGGGTGGCTTTGATTTGCCACTCTTCCCCAAATAAGTTCTCACCTGTACAGGGCAGATTCCGTAAGCCATCTAGAACCCAAGGTTCCAGATCAGAGGCCTGGAGCCAAGCAAGACGTCGGGCTGCAATAGCAATGCCCGAAGCCCTACTGGCTCCCTCAAAGGAATCATATGCTGCCCTATTAGAGAACTTAGAAACCTCTAAGAGTTGTTTCACTAGGGAAAGGAATCCCTGCTTTTTATCCTCAGGGATAAAGGGGGCAAAATGCCGCACCTTTTTGGCAAGTTCCTCCAGGAACATGCCCATATAGAGACTGTAGGAATTAATCCTGGCTATAAGCATACTAGCCTGGAAAATTTTCCTACCAAAAGAGTCCAAAGTCTTACATTCCCGTCCTGGAGGGGTGGAAGAGTGCCTTTTGGTACTCCTAATCTTCTTCATTGCAGACTTCACCACAATAGAGTGGTGGGGCAATTGAGTCTTTTGGAAACCAGGAGAAGGAGGGACCCTATACATGGTGTCCAACCTACGGGAATAAGGAGACAAAGTCAAAGGATTTTCCCAGAAATCCATCAGTTGTTCTTGAAGGATTTCATGGATAGGCAGGGTAACTGCCTCCTTAGGGGCCTTTGAGTATCCCAAAATATCCAGTTTTTTGGATCTGGGTTCCTTTTCAGAGGATGTGGTAATAGAAAGGGCTGTAGCCATATCTAAAACAAAGTCCTGGAAGGACAAATCCTCTGGAGGGGACATTCTCCTTTTAGGAGAAGAGGGCTCCTCAGGTAAGTTGAGTGAAAACTCAGCAGAATCATCAGAGGAGTGAAAATCCTCAGAGGAATCGGTGCTTTCCTCTAACGCACGATACGCGTACCGATCGGTATCGATATCGGGCGTATCGGGTATGGAACCGGTATGGAGCGAAAGCCCATACGGTACCGACTTGCGTTTAGAGGTGGACGGCCTCGATACCGGCATGGCGGACGATACCGGTATCGGGCCCGGAACCGCTGAAAGCGGAACCGATGGCGTTGCAGCTTTAATGAAAGCCATGACGGCCTGCTGCATGGACTGTACAGTATCGCCCATGGACGCCATAGCTGCCTGGATGTCGGTACCGGAGTGACCCGGTACCCCAGAGCAGGCTAACAGGTGATCTGTCGAGGCCGTAGCATCGATATCAACCTGAGACCCCTGAATTGGCGTTTTTGGAAGTTGGACTTCCCGCCGGGGTTGTTTGGCTGGGGCAGGGTCCTCAAGTTCTAAGCTAAGAGCCTCTCGATGCTTTGAAGGAGATTTGCTCTTTGAGGACTTGCCCACAGAAGGTTTGGTTACCTGAGATCCATCCGGAGAAGAAGACCTGGATGACTGTGATGCTGTATTCTCTGAAGCAAACAGCACATGGAATTTGTTGGCCCGGTTCTGCAGCCCACGTTTAGACATGTGGGAGCAAGATGGGCAGTCCGGTATGGAATGGTCAGGCCCCAAACATTTCAGACACCAGTCATGGGTGTCTGTGACTGAAATAACAGCATTACATTTGGTACACTTCTTAAATCCAGGGGCTGGCTTCTCCATGAGGAGAAATTGAGTAGGCCGAGAGGCCTCTCTGAAGTGACCAAAAAGCTAAAAAATAAGAAAAAAGAATTATAATTTTTTAAAGAAAGAAAGAAAAGACCGGCGATACCGGTATCGGTATGGGGAAGGCAGGTACGCGGTCTAAAGAAACAAATAAAATAACAATTTCTTCAGCGGTGACAGGAACACGACCTGCTGGCTCCGCGGAAAAAGAGAAACTGAGGAGAGCTGTTCAGGAAGGCGGGAAGGCAGTGCGCATGTGCAGTGGGAGGTCCCAAAAGCTTCTATTCTAAGAAGCTGGGGAGCTTTCCCGCACGGGCTCCGTCGGTACCGACGTACCCATATGTGAGGACTTATTCCTGCTTGTTCCTGGAGATTACATCATTCAAGGCTTATTTGGGATGTTGTTGATGTCCTACTGGATAAATTTACACGGTGAAACGTCAAAAATTAACTACATGCAATATCTTCAAAACGAGAGCCAATAAATTTTTTTTAATGTTATATTCGTGTTCAGCTCACCAAGAAACTACAGATTAGGGCCTTTTAAAGTCAGTAACGATTTCAATGTTGACTAGTGAAATATATACCATACCCAAATGTATACTGCCTTGACCCAGTGAAAAAAAGTGGTATATAAGCATTGCTAAATAAATAGTCTTAAAGTGCTTTCTTAAAACTAGTGTAGCTATTTTCCCTTCTGATGTCTAAGAGAAATAAAGTCCAAACAAATCACTACAGGTAACTGATGGGACTTCAAAATTCTAAAAGGCCATAAGAAAATCTGTGGTGACAAGATATGTATCTAGCAATATGGTAATCCTGTACAATATGCTCGATGAGCTATAAGAAGTATTTTGGAATGGACTCTATAAATTCTAACTTTAACCCACAAATCCTTGCACAGTAGCATCCCTGCTTATCTGACTGCCCTTGTGATTCCTTATGCCACCCCCCCCCCCCCTCCATGATGCCTGCATTTGTTGCACGGTAACAGATTATTCATCTCTGCTCCCCCTCCACCAAAATTCAGTATGAAACCACAAAACACTTGGCTTCCTTCTTTCTTGCCCATCCTTATGAAACTGTCTTCTGGTTCAACTCCGCCTGGAAGCTAATTACAAAAAATTCAAAGTCCTACTCAAGACTTTCCTCAGGCCTTCGGGGTCGGGCTGGCTCAACAGGAATAACTAAGCTGTTCCACCTGTCTCTGCTCTTTGTTTAAATTCTCTTCTTTCCTATCAATAAGATGTAGTTCCTTTCTAAGCTGTTCTCTATTAAAAGATTATCCTGTTAACCGCTTTGTATGCTTGCTAAAGGCAGTATATCAAATCTAAATAAACCATAAACTATAACCAATGTTGATCTACAACACTTTGTTCGTATAACATCTTAACCACCATATTTTGAATTGTCTGCAATCTTTTAATCACTAAAAGTGGCCACAGCCAGCAAAGAATTCTATTAAAGACTAACAAATGTATGAGATATTGCAAATCCTTCTTATTCAGTAAGAATTTTGCTGTATGGATTTTCCTAAGAGCAAAGAAAGAGGCCCAAACTATTATGGATACTTGATTCTCAAACTTAAGGATCGAGTTCTGTTTCACTCCTAATATGTTTACAACATCCTTGATAGGAAGTAAAACAACTTGCATTTTAGCGGCTAAGGTTGACATAGATATCCCACAGAAAAACCAACTGGCCTCCAACTTGTGTAGATTAAACTTCAGATTATGAATCTTGAACCATGTAGCGTGGCATTCAAGTAAGCATTCAATGAGCTTATGTCAGGTGCTGCTGACACCTGCATACAAAAATGGGAGTTACCCTAAAACTTTCCATAAGTGTAAACAATGGAGATAAAAACAGATTAAACAGAGATGGGGATAGAACTGAGCCCTGAGGAGCCCAACAATTCATTAACCTAGGTGATGAAATAACTAACTTCCAGACCATTTGGCAGGAATTGGGGTCCAGAAAAGATTTAAACCAGTTCAGCATTGTACAATCAAGCTCAGCTCCGACAGTCTGGTAGTGAATTAAGTTGAATGTTGCATTAGGATCTAACACAATAGTGGTTTCTTTTCCTGCATTATCATCATGCCAAATTCTATTTTCAAGGATATTAGAAAATATTCCATACTATGCTCTATTCTGAAACGTATGAAGACTTTCCTTTGTGAATATCTGCTATATAATAACTGCATGGTTTTGCAGAGCAGTTAATCTGAATGTGACTTCCTCCTACACCGCCTCCTTTCTGCCAATCGCACCTGTCTCTTGAGCAAAGTCAAACTAGGATGATACCTTACCTTGTGGATGAAGAATTACCTGCCTAAGAGGAACAGCAGCCTCTAATGCTACCCTGAATGTGGCACCCCATATTGGCCTGCAAAGACAAAGGCAGGTTCTCAAAATTACAGGGGAAAGTATCCAAAACATGCTTAAAATGGTCCAAATCCATCTTCTTTAAGTTACAACAAATAATACAAGACTTACTTTGGTGAGGGAGACTTCATATTCCAGGATGGATAAAGATTAAACACTAATGTGGTCATCCATGACAAAGGCAAATAATTAAAATGTGACAATGTGTTAGAACAGCTTGCAAAACTGAAAGTAGACAAGTCTGTGGGACCAGATGGGATTCATCCCAGGATTCTGAGAGAGCTCAGAGAGGTTCTTGCAGGGCCTTTAAAGGATGTTTTTAATAGATCCCTGGAGACAAGAGAAGTTCCACAAGACTGGAGAAGGGCTGATGTGGTACCTCGCTACAAAAGTGGTAATAGGGAAGAAGTGTCAAACTACAGGCTAGTAAGACTTACCTTGGTGGTAGGAAAAGTAATGGAGGTGCTCCTGAAAGAGCGAATAGTGGACTTCCTCGAAACCAACAGGTTGCATGATCTGAGGCAACATGGTTTTACCAAAGGATGATCTTGCCAAACAAATCTAATTGAGTTTTTTGACTGGGTGACCAGAGAACTGAATCAAGGGCATGCGATGGATGTGATCTACCTAGATTTCAGCAAAGCCTTTGATACTGTTCCTTATAGGAGGCTTATCAATAAATGCAACAGTTTGGGGATGGGTTCCAAGATTATGAACTGGATCAGAAATTGGTTGACTGACAGATGACAGAAGGTGACGATAAACGGAACTCATTCGGACGAAAGGAAGGTGATTAGCAGTGTGCCCCAGGGATCGGTCCTGGGACCAGTACTGTTCAATATATTCATGAGTGATAATGCCGAAGGGATGAATGGAAAAGTCTGTCTTTTTGCAGATGACACCAAAATTTGCAACAGAGTGGACTCCCCTGAGGGAGTGGAGAACATGAGGAAAGATTTACAAAAGCTGGAAGAATGGTCTAATGCTTGGCAGTGAAGATTTAATGTGAAAAGTGCAGTGTCATGCACTTGGGAAGCCGAAATCCAAGGGATTTGTATGCGATAGGGGGCGAGGGATTGGTGTGCACGGACCAGGAGAAGGAACTTGGAGTGATTGTTTCTGACGATCTCAAGGTGGCGAAATAGTGTGACAGGGCGGTGGCAAAAGCCAGAAGGATGCTGGGTTGAATACAGAGAGGAATTACCAGCAGAAAGGAAGAGGTAGTAATACAACTATAGAAGTCGCTGGTGAGGCCTCACTTGGAATACTGTGTTCAGTTTTTGAGACTGTATCTCGCAAAGGATATCAAAATGCTGGAAGGGTTCAGAGGAAGGCGACCAAAATGATTTGGAGCCTGCATCAGAAGGCTTATGAGAAGAGACTTGAAGACCTAAATATGTACACTCTGGGGGAAAGGAGGGATAGGGGAGATATGATTCAGACCTTTAAATATTTAAAGAGTATTAATGGACAAACAAACCTCTTCCAAAGACGGGGAAGCTGTAAAACTAGAGGGCATAGCATGAAGTTGCAAGGGAGTAAACTGAAAGGCAATGTCAGGAAATTCTTTTTCACTGAAAGGGTGGTGGATGCTTGGAATGCCCTCTCGATAGAAGTGATGGAGGGAAACACAGTGACAGAATTCAAAATGGCATGGGACAGACACAGTGGATCCCTTTATAGCAACGGGATAAAATCAAAATAGACATAACTATCTCTTATATCTGAACAAACAGGGGTGACCTGCACTGAGTGATGGGTGCACCCCTAAACAAGGGCATAGGGAAGGGTGACCTGCACAGAGCGGCAAGTGCACCTACTCTTGCCGCCTTGCTGGGCAAACTAGATGGACCATACTAGTCTTTATCTGCCATCATATACTATGTTACTATGACAGCAAGATAGCAACAACATCATATCCAGTATATGCCCTACTTCATGGGTAAGGAACGTGACATGCTGAGTCAGATCTACATCTGTCATAAGATGTACCAATTCTCTTTACACCATATTATAAGGATGATCCACATGGACATCAATATCTCAAAAAAAAAACCCAGTAAGGTCCCATGTAACAGAGGATACCTCCAATATTTACTACTACTACTAATCATTTGTATAGCGCTACAAGGTGTATACAGGGCTGTACATATAGATGTAAGACACAGTCTCTGCTCATCAGAGCTTACAATCAATAACAATGAACATAGTTCATCAAGAGATTTGGTGGCTGCTGAAGGTGGGTGATATACCACCAGAACATTCATGGCCTGCTGAATGTTGGAGGTCAGATCCATTCTAACAAAAAGCACCTTGAAAAACTATATCCTTCAGGGGCAGTTTCTCCAAATGAGTTAGTTTTGCACATATCATGACAGTCATGAACCTCACTTCTAAGCCAGGGTATGTGGATTATGATCTCAATCTCTCAAATTTACTGCTAATGTTTGGCGTAATACTTGCATTGTGCCAAAGAGAGCGTCCTTCTGGAGTTTCTAAGATGTAACATATATGGGTAGTTTGTCAAGATGTGCTTGGAAATTCTTCTTTATCAAGCCAGTGGCTCCCAATACAATGGGAAATATCTCTATCTTCCTGCCACATTTTCTTCGTACTTCAGGATCTAATGCCTCTTCACACGACTTACAGAATAATCACTTGGAATCGACAGCTCTGTTATCAATACTGTTCTGGTGTTTTTATCCTTTACCACTATGTTGGATTTCCTTGCATCCAGTTTTGTATCCGTCACAATGGGAATGTCCCAGGTGATCATAACCTCTTCATTCTATGTAATTTTCTTAAGAGTCATGATCCCAGTGCTTTTCAGGCACAGTGATATTGTAGTGTTTACAAAGTTTCCAATGGATGAGGCATGCTACTTTGTTATGTCTTTCTGAATAGAAATTTTCTGCCATCAGTATTTCAGTGCGGTGTCACTTTTTCCAGGTTTTTCTTACAGAATGGACATATGTCTAGTTGTGCTAGTTTTTTCAATGCTCGCTATAAACCATCTTGTCCATAATCTGCTGTGCTGGGCTGCAAGTTAACTATCCCCCTTCGATTTCAGTTCAACTCTCCTTGACCATTCATGTATCCGTTCTTGCTCGATAAAGGGTTCCTGGTATAACACCTTGTATTTCCCAACCTATTTGTGCATTTACCATATGTTTTTCCTCGTTTGCTAATCTAATTCTTTTAAGAGTTTTTTCTCTTGTTTTGCAAATTCTGTTGCTTCCTTTCCTGTGTGTTTATGGATTCTCACTCATTCCTTCCAGTCATCGGAACACTTGTTAACAGTTTGACGATGGAGACAGATTCTGGATGTTTACTTTCATATTTCAGCACTTTTTGTGTATTTGGATCCCATGATGCTATTAGGTAGGCCTGGAAGCCTATGATAGTATTGTGGAGGAGTAGCCTAGTGGTTAGAGCACAGCCTACTACCCAGGAAATCTGGGTTTGATTCCCACTGGCACTTTTTGTGGCCTTTGGCAAGTCACTTTACCCTCCATTGCCTCAGAAGAAAAGGCCTGGCAATCTACTTCCAGTCATATCTTGCCAAGAAAACCCAGGCATTAACTTGAAGGCACTTAAAAAAATGTGTAATCAATATCTATGAGGCCTAGCTCTCCTTCAGCTCTAGGAATGTACAGTCTTAGTATACATTGATTCTTGTAAATTACCTCTTGGGCATGGAAGAGTTTTCTTGTTCGCACGTCCAGTTTTTCAAGATCTTTAAGAGGCCAGTCTACAATCCCAAAGCTGTATGAGAGTACAGGAATTGTCAGCTGATTGATGGTTAATATTTATTCCGTGATGTTAAGGTACTTTACAATAATGGTTTTAAATCTTCTATAGTATTCTTTACTGATCTTTTCTCTCTGTAATTTCTGCTTAAGTGTCATTCCTTCCTCTACTCCAAGATATGTATTCTGCACGTCTTCCTGTTCAAATTCCTTGATGTCACAGCCCTCAGCCAGGGAGATATTTTCTGTTCTGATCAATTTTCCTCTAAAAAAAGAGTTGCCTTAGCGCATTTGTCTAGGCCAAAAGTCATCCTGATGTCATCAGAAAAGCTTTTCACTACACGGAGTTGCTCTGCTAATTGTTGGTCACTGGAACTGTAGCTTCAGGCCATCTACAAATAGTAAATGGGATGTTACCTCTGTGCTGTTACCTTCTTTAGGATTCAGGCTAAATCGGTATCCCAAAGAATTGATAGAGTACTCATTGGATTAAGCGCTATACAAAACTGAAGTTGCGACAGGGAAGCTCCCTGAAATATTCCTTGCTGGATCTTGATGCTAGGAATGATATACCGACTGTCTTCATACTTCAAAAATAGGGTGGTTTGCCACATTGTCATGGTGAACTTAATGTACTCTATCAAACCAGGAGTTATCTTATGCATCTCATGGCAATTTATTATCCAAGATTGTGGGATGCTCTCAAAAGCTTTCTTATAATCACGCCATGCGATAATGAGATTTCTGCTTTTCTTAGCGCTGGCCATGATGACTTTATTTAACATTAAAATAGTCTATGATTCCACACGCTCCCCTCTTACTGACATTTTGCTATAATGCTATTGGATTCAATATGATCATCTATTGCTTCTAGATTGTAGGTAGACAAGTTATTGGTCTGTAATTCTTGGGAATGTTACTTGGGTCCCCCTTTAGAAGAAGAAATATTCTTCCTGTTATAAGCCATTACGGTGTTAAGTTCAGCTGCTTGATCAATTGGTTCTTGCAGATTGCCAGGTCTTGGTGGAGTGATGTTAACAATTTGAGCCAAATGTTGGTCATTCCATCTGGGCCAAGGCTCTTCTAGTTTGGGGCTCATTTTAATCTGCTTTGCAGCTCTTTTGTTGTTACTATAAGCTGTTCCATAGGTTTGATGTTCAATTTTTCTAAATGCTCCTGTATGCAGGGTAACCATTTTGCTTCCTGATTGTATTCTATGGGGTCCTTGTAAAGGCTTCTTCAGAAGTTTCTGTTTTAGATTTTCTGTTTTTGCACTTCTGCTGCTACTTTCAATTTATTGTAGAAACAGATAAATGTCAGGCCTTCTTCTGTTAATGCAGCATGCTTCAGTTTGATGTTTGGGAACTTCCTCCTCAATATCTTTGATGATCTTAATCCTTTTAGATACCAGTCTATCAGGGATAACTCTGCACCCAATGATTGTATTTTTCCTTCAATGCGCTTTTTCCAAGGAGGAACTGTTATTATCTTTTTCTTCTGACCCTGACCATGCCCAGGTCTCGCTCTTGTTTCGTGGACAGAAGTAATTTGCCCCCTACGCTGTGCTGCTCCCTTGTTTTTTTGCAGCCCAAATACATGACCCTGCATTTTTTAGCATTAAATCTCAGCTGCCAAATTCTCAACTATTCTTCAAGCTTAGCTAGATCCCTCATTTATCTACTCCTTCCTGGGAGTCCATTCTATTCAAGATTTTGGTATCATCTGCAAAGAGGCAAACCTTACCCGAAAGCACTTTTGTAATATCACTAACAAAGATGTTAAAAATAATCGGACCAAGAACAGATCCCTGCGGCACACCATTGGTAACATCCTTCTTCTCAAAATGAGCTCATTTACTTGTACATTTTGTCGCCTCTCACTCAACCTAGTCAGCCACTTTAGGGTCCATCCCTAAGGTGCTCAATTTATTAATAAGTCGCCTGTGCAGAACGGTGTCAAAGGCTTTACTGAAATCCAAGTACACCACATTTAGGGGTCTCCCTCAGTTCAACTCTCTGGTCACCCAGTCAAAAGAAATCAATCAGATTTGTCTGACAGGACCTGCCTCTGGTAAACCCATGCTGCCTCGGATCTTGCAATCCATTGGACTCCAGAAACCTTACTACTCTCTGTTTTAGCAGTGTTTCCATTAATTTACTCACCATAGAAGTCGGACTAACCAGCCTGTAATTCTCAACCTCATCCTTACTTCTGCTTTTGTTTAAAAGGACCACATATGCCTGTCTCCAGTCCTCTGAGACCACTCCTGACTCTGAAAAAGCACTGAAAAGGTCAGTCAGTGGAGCCGCTAGAATGTCCACATGTTCAATATTCTCAGAGGTATCCCAACTAGCCCCATCGCTTTGTCTACTTTTAGTTTAGCTAGTTCCTCATGAACACAGTCATTCAAGATCACCTGCTCCTATTTGTGGGTGTTTTCTGAGATTCTGCTTCTGGCCCTTCATCTGTGAACATGGAACAAAAATATTTGTTAAGAAATTCCATTTTATCCTCATCAGCTTCTACATATTCTTCCCCTTCACCCTTGAGTCTGACAATACCACTTTTGCACTTCCTCCTCTCGCTAACGTATCTGAAAAATATCTTGTCCCCTCATTTTATTGCATTGGCTATTTCTTCTTATTTCTTATTTTTGCTTTCCTGATTACTTTCCTAGCTTCTCTTTTACAAATATTGATGCTTGTCTTCCTCTCTCTGTGATCTCTTATATTTTATGAAGGCCACCTGCTTTTACTTCATCATTTCAGCCACTTTTTTTGAGAACCAAAGTGGCTTCCTTTTCCTTTTACGTTTATTTACCTAACAAAAAGGTTTTGCCCTTAAAATATCACCTTTCAGTTTTGCCCATTGCTTTTCCACATCCTCCATCTGTTCCCATCCCGCTAACAACTCCTTGAAGTATTATCCCATCTTGGCAAAGTTAGTTTTCCTAAAGTCTAAGACCCTCACTTTTGAATGGATTTTATCAACTCTAGTCCTAACACTGAACCATACCATCTGGTGATCACTGGATGCGAGATGATCTCCCACTATTAACATCAGAAATACTTTTCCCATTGGTAAGCACCAAGTTCAGCATGGCCTCTTCTGGGTTCTGTTACCAGTTGCCAGAATAGTTTTCCCTATAGAGCATCCAGGATCTTCTCACTTCTAGATGACACTACAGCAGGGATGTGCCAATCAAATCCGGCATATTGAAATCACCTATTAGTAGTACTTCTCCTCTCATGACAATACTGCGTATGTCTTCTATTAAATTTCAGTCCACTTCTCCCTGTGAAGGAGATCTGTATATCACACCAATGCAAAAGGATTTCCCATTCCCTCTTTCTAGTTTAACCCACAGAGCCTCTTCGTTCCCTTTTAAGCCATGTTATTCTATAGCTTTAATATTATTTTTTTTACATATAATGCCACTCCTCTTCCCCTTCTTCCCACTCTGTCCTTCCTGAATAAAATATAGCCTGGTATAATTCCATCTCAGTCATGGTTGTCCATGAACCATGTCTCCCTAACAGCCATTAAATCCAAGTTGGCCTCTTCCATTAAAGCCTCAACATCTGGAATCTTAATTCCCATACTACGGGCATTTATGCACACTGCTTTCCAGATGTTACCCATTTTATCCATTTCAGAGGTATTTAATATTTTACTTACCTGGGGGATTTCTTCACCCATCCCCAATGACTCTAGTTTAAAGCCTTCTTTAGTATGTTAGCCAGTCTGCTGTGGAAGACACTTTGACCCTTGTGGAGAGATCAATATTATCGCCCCTCCTCCTGAGGAGCAACATCTGTGTTTCAGTTTGAGAGTAAGCAAGCAACCCCTGCCCTCTGCCTTTCCTCCCTATCCTCATGTAAAAAGATATAAATTAGAGGACAAGTCTAAGAAAGTTATGTTACCTTTTCCTCACTAAGTCACAGTTCCATCAAAAAGAGAAAATGTAAGCTCTTGTCCTGTACTAGGTCTGCCAATGAAATGCTCCACAGTTCAAAATACCCATCTTATAATAAGGAAAAGAGAGAACTTTAGATTGACTGATAAGGAATTCCATGACAGCCTTGGGGAGGAACTTGGAGTGGATGAAGAAGACTACTTTGCTGGGGAAAAAAACTGTGCATACAGGTATAAAAAAATACAGATCCTGGAGCTCACTGGCTCTTCTTGCTGTGATTACTATAATAGGAAGACTATTTTCTATGCGAGGCACCTTAGGGAGGTCTGATTGAAGGGACTGAAGGTAGATTCATGAATGAGAGTGAGAATAACATTCAAGTTCCAGATGGCTAGAGTATCCCATATGGGAGATTTGATATTCATGAGACTTTGCATAAAGTATGACATGAGTGGATGAATAGAGATGGTATTACTGGCAATGCATTTGTGACAGGCAGCAAGGGCTGATAGGTAAATCTGAACTGAGGAGGTCTGGAGACCTGATTGGGACAAATGAAAGTGGTATGTCAAAACTTGGGGTAATGGGCAAGTGAAGGGATCATAGCACCTAAATGCAGATCAACAAGAGAATTTACGCCACTTAAGATAGCGTGAGTTTCTGGATGAGGGCCTTCCGAAAGCTAGGATGATTTAAGAACATAAGATATGCCATACTGGATCAGACCAAGGGTCCATCAGGCCGAATATCCTGTTTCCAGGTTCTCAAAAGGTCTAGAGATTCCATGCTGCATGTCCCAGGGGTAAGCAGTGAATTTCCCCAGTCTCTTTAATAATGCTTGTGATAAGGAAGCTTATCATAGCTCAGGAAAGGGCTATAGAAAAGGTGAAGTGTCTCTGAACAAGCAACCTGTCAGTGCTGGTAGAAATGAGAAAACAGAATTTTGCCATAAAAGACTACCAGTCCCAGAATGCACCAGGTTTCCAACAGCCATGAGAGGAGCTGATGTGAGAAAACGTGTGTTCAATCAAAAGGGCTATGAGGTAATCCCCAAGCACTCATTGCAAAGGGCAGGGCTTGATTCAGCACAGCTGCGCTGTGCTAGGATGGAACACTCATCTCAAAGGGCAAGGCCTGATTCAGCACAGCTGCGCTGTGTTAGGGAGGATCACTCATCTAAGCAGAATAAGAGTAGAGTTTATTCTACAGATGACCATCTTCATGATCACCTTGGATATCCAGAGAATTGTCCTCAGTATCCTGAGAATCAGCTTGAGTTTGATCATCAGTTTCATCTGAAGGATCATCAGAAGCAGAAGCCAAACCGGACGGGCAGAGAGAGAAAGAGACCCTCTGGAAGAAAGAGGAGGAAAGCCTTTGAGAGGTCTAGAAGTGTCCAAAGCAGTACGTATACTGGGAGGTATTCCAAGGGCCAGCATACACCATTGGACTGGGGAAAGCCAGAGGAATGGTGCTGCAGAGCTAGGAATCTCCAGACGCTACCTGTGAGGGAGACGGCTGCACGTGAAAGGGACCCTAAGACCCGTGCCAGAAGGTATGTGAAGAGAGATCCAGTGTCCAGGGATCTGGATTGGAAGGCTGGACATAAGAACTGGACTACATACTGGCCAGGCTATGTAGAGAGGAACTCTAGCAGCAATGGAAGCTCAGGTATGAACACTGATTTATGCCCTAGCTATAACCTTGAAAGACAGCAGGGAAATAAGTATTCTCCTGAAAATGCTCCATTGAGAGATTCATCTGTGCCAATCCATGATATTGAACCCATGCTTGTTGAACAAGGGGGAATAATAGCAGATGAAGATCCTGTTTATATGGACTGCTCTCTATCTAAACTCCGTTGGTAACTTTCTGTTATAAAGTACAGCAACCATCACAAAGAAATACAAATTTGTTCTTTAATCTACTCAGAAAAGCTCCTGAAGCAGGATTTGACCCACACAGTGGAAGGCAAGCCAGCTAAGGGGTTTCAGCTGGTGACTGCTAGCAATTAAGCCTTACCTAATTGCTTGTGAGCTAGGAGAGAATCACTTCTGTATCTATGTGGGAAGTAATCAGAAGTTAACCTGAAAAGAACAGTTTGTTTCTTGCTTGGTGGCTTTTCATTTGCTGTTTTCCTGATTTTGACTTTGTTTTTCCAAGTTAACACTGAAAGCAAGTAACCTAATTTATGTGCTACCAAGCATATCTGTGTTGGGAGAAATAACCCCATAAATAAATATCTTATTGGCTTTACCCAAGAGCACAACTAAATTATTGTCAGCAGCTGTGTCTGGTGTGAATGAACTACATTGCCCACAATACCTTGCAAATCATATAGAAATATGCACTTGCCAAGAGTGTGAAGATTCTCACCCAGGCAGCCGTCTGACATGCTTTATGAACTTTTCCTCCAGGAACTTATCTAAACTTCTTTTAAATCCAGCTACACTAACAGCTTTTACTACATTCTCTGATCTAATGAATTCCGGAGTTTGACTGCGCGTTGAGTGAAAAAATATTTTCTCCAATTTGTCTTAAATGACATTGTAGCTTCATTACGTATTCCCTATTATTCCTACCTTTTGAAGGAGTAAACAATGGATCTACGTTTACCCACTCTACTCCATTCATTATTTTATAGACCTCCATCATATCTCCCCTCAGTTGTCTCTTTTTCAAGTTGAAGAGCTCTAAACATTTAAGCCTTTCTTCATTGGGATATCCTCATTGGGAAGGAAGTCCAAAAAACTGCCAGTATGGTTTAAAGGTGAGGTCAGAGACGCTGTTGTTGCCAAAAAAGCATCTTTCAGGAAATGGAAAAAAGAGCCAAACGATGAACCCTGGAAACAGCACAAGCACTGGCAAGTGAAATGCAAGGCATTGATAAGGCAGGCAAAGGGAGAATTTGAGAAGAAGCTTGCTGCGGAAGCAAAAACGCGAAATAAAGACTTTTTCAAGTACGTTCGTAGCAAAAAACCTGTGAGACAGTCAGTTGGTCCATTAGATGATAGAGGGGTTAAAGGGGCACTAAGAGGTGACAAGGCGATAGCGGAGAGACTGAATGAATTCTTTGCTTCGGTCTTTACTGAGGAAGATGTAGGGATGTTACCCATGACTGAAGCGGTATTTAAAGGTGCGGAAAAATTGAAGGAAATATCGATACAAAGGGAAGATGTATTACAACTATTAGATAAACTGAAGAGTAGCAAATCACCTCGGCCGGATGGTATACATCCAAGGGTGTTGAAAGAACTGAAATATGAGATTGCAGACCTGCTATTAGTAATCTGTGAATTTTCATTAAAATCATCTGTAATACCTGAAGATTGGAGGATCGCCAATGTAACGCCAATTTTTAAAAAGAGTTCCAGGGGTGATCCCGGAAACTACAGACCGGTGAGCCTGACGTCAGTACTGGGAAAAATGGCAGAAACCATCATAAAAAACAAAATTACTCAGCATGTAGATAGTCATGGCCTAATGGAAGACAGCAAACATGGCTTTAGACAAGGAAGATCTTGTCTTACTAATCTGTTATGTTTTTTTGAAGTTGTGAATAAACAGGTGGACAAAGGTGAGTCAGTTGATATAGTGTATTTGGACTTTCGGAAAGCATTTGACAAGGTCCCTCATCAGAGACGTTTGGCAAAATTAAAGAATCATGGGATAGGAGGCAATGTACTAGTGTGGATCAGGAATTGGTTAAAAGATAGAAATCAGAGAGTAGGGCTAAATGGCCAATTTTCCCAATGGAGAAAAGTGAATAGTGGTGTACCCCAGGGATCTGTGCTAGGTCCGCTGCTTTTTGACATAGTCATAAATGACATGGAAAAGGGAATAACGAGTGAGGTTATCAAATTTGCAGATGACACAAAACTATTTAAAGTTGTTAAAACCCAAGAAGATTGTGGAAAATTGCAAGACGATCTTGATAAATTGGAAGACTGGGCATCAAAATCGCAGATGAAATTTAATGTGGACAAGTGCAAAGTTATGCACCTAGGGAAGAACAACCCAAACTATGGTTACACGATGCAAGGTTCCACATTAGGAACCACCACCCAGGAAAAAGATTTAGGCGTCATTGTGGATGACATGTTAAAACCCTCAGCCCAGTGTGCAGTGGCAGCCAAGAGAGCAAATAGAATGCTAGGTATCATAAGGAAAGGAATGGAAAATAAAACAAAAGTTATTATAATGCCTCTATATCGTTCCATGATGAGTCCGCACCTTGAATATTGTGTGCAATTCTGGTCGCTGTATCTTAAAAAGGATATAGCGTTATTAGAAAAGGTTCAGAGAAGAGCCACCAAAATGGTAAAGGGGATGGAAGGATACTCCTATGAAGAAAGGCTAAAAAGGTTAGGGCTCTTTAACCTGGAAAAGAGACGGCTGAGGGGAGATATGATAGAAGTCTATAAATTAATGAACGGAGTGGAATGGGTAAACGTAGATCGATTGTTTACGTTATCAGAATATAGAAAGACTAGGGGACATGCAATGAAGCTACAGGGTAAACTATTTAAGACTAATAAGAGAAAATATTTTTTCACTCAACGTGTTATCAAACTCTGGAATTTGTTACCGGAGGATGTAGTAAAGGCTGTTAGTGTAGCTGGGTTTAAAAAAGGTTTGGACAAATTCCTGGAAGAAAGGTCCATAAACGATTATTAAGAAGGGACCCAGGATATCAATGCTTGACCAGTACAAGCATTGTGGAACCTGTGTCCTTTGGGGAAACTGCTAGGTACGTATGACCTAGATTGGCCACTGTTGGAAACAGGATACTGAGCTTGATGGACCTTGCTCTTTTAACACTTATTAAAAGAGGGCTGCTACACAGTACCCTGTCTTGTGCTGCTAAGGTAAGCTATATTCTGATTTGATTTAAATTATAGCTCTTTGCTGCTGCTAGGCTCTAACTTATTATGAAATTTAAACTACAAGCTCTCTGCTGGGTTCTAAATGTAACCAGAAAGCTCTCTTCTGTGTTTTAAAAAGTACTTTGCTGATGCTAGTCCCTGAGTGACTATTAAATTTAAACTACAAGCTCTCTGCTGGGTTCCAAATTTAACCAGAAAGCTTACTTCTGTGTTTTAAATTTAAACTAAAAGTACTTTGCTGATACTAGGCCCTGAGTGACTATTAAATTTAAACTACAAGCTCTCTGCTGGGTATGAAATGTAACCAGAAAGTTCTCTTCTGTGTTTTAAATTTAAACTTAAACTGCTGCTACTAGGCCCTGACTGATTTAACAAAAAATAGTGGGTTCACAGATTAATTAGCTTTGATACAAAGAATTCCTTTCAGAAAATTCCCCGAAGTATATACTCACAATTGCAGATCTCTCTCCAGAAGTAACAGTCCCCTTTTCTAGTCCTTCATGACTGAGGATCACAGAGCTCTGGTTGAGCTATTTATGCCTGTGCTGCTGAGGTAAGCTGTGACCAACTTCCTGGGTGATTAACATCCTTGCTTGGCTAGAAGGAGTCTTTTTATAATGGCCTTTTGACCTGCCACCTGGTGTTAACACCTATTGAAAAAGTTTCACAGGTCTCTTGCCCCCTAGGTAGAAGGCCTCTTTGTAAAGGTCTCTAGAAAACTTTATTTGTTGCTCAAAGAGTACTGACCCTGTTTTGCCTTTTGTGCTAAGCTATATTTTGATTTTATTTAAATTATAGCTCTTTGCTGCTGCTAGGCTCTAAATTATTATGAAATTTAAACTACAAGCTCTCTGCTGGGTTCTAAATTTAACCAGCAAGCTCTCTTCTGTGTTTTAAATTTAAACTAAAAGTACTTTGCTGATGCTAGGCCCTGACTGACTATTAAATTTAAATTACAAGCTCTTTGAAGTGTAGCCTGGATGAAGCAAGCAAACTGCCAGATCTTCGTAGCTTCTATTTTTTTTCCTTTATTTTTTTCACATTTTGAACAGCAATAGAAATACCAAGCCAAGTAAATCATCAAAAGAAAAAGAGAACAAACCATTAATCAAACCCTATTCATGCAAAGATGATAGAATATTTGTGGGGTGGGGAGGGGGGAGGCGGGAGGAGAGAGGGCCAGGGAGACGGGGGAACAGATGAGGGGCCAGGGAGACATACAAGAATGAGATGCAATAGTTCCAAACCCTAATCAGAGAGGAGAACAAGGATATGCCCCCCATTAAGGGAGAACTGTCAAGGTCATGTGGGGTGGTACTATCCTGCTAATATATTTGCAAGAAGCACTCAAGAATGCAGCAGTGCCAGTCCAGTCAACCTGATCACCCTATACCCTCCCGATTCCAGTCAGAGTCAAAGAACTGTACAAATCTTCTAAAATCTGTCCATAAGGCCCTTCATGCGGGCTACCTCCTGCTCAAATTCCATGATGTAAGCAAGTTTCTTAGACCAGTCCACCAGGTCGGAATGGCCACACAGGATCACACTACAGAAAAGAGAAAGTTAACAAGATCACCCCGGTTAAAACAGACAATAGGTGGACCCTCAGTAAATCCCAACAATAACAAGGCCGTGTCCTTGGAAAAAACCCTTCCTGTAAGGCGAAGACAGATCCTGAACAACCTGCTTTCACCAGGGCTGCACCTTCTCATACTCCCACATGCAAAAGGGTAGCCCACTTCCCATAGCCCCCCCCCCAACAGTCTGCTGAGAGAGCAGCATTCATTGCATGTAGAATGGTAGAGGTAAGATACATCCTATACAAGTTTATAATGGGAATCGAGGTGGGTCTGGCATATCGACATCTTAAAGGTATTCTCCCAGATCTCTGCCCAATGGTCCTCTGACCATAGTCACCCTAAATCCCTCGCCCAGTGATCCTGATAGCAATGGTGCCTGTAGCAGCATTCTTTCATAATCCGATATAATTGTGCTAGATACCCTGCATCCCTGCAGGGTTTCTTAAAGAAAAGCTCTATGGAGGAAGAGTCGAACAACATTGCATAATTGTTCTTGGACAAAAAACACCCTTGAGCAATAAAATCCACCACCCTTTCCAAGTTGTTAGCTAGCATCCAATGAAACTGGCCAAGATCAATCTCTCCAGGAGAGAACGGCCACCTCTGAGTCATGAAGATGAGACGTAACTTAGAGGGCGAGAACCCTAACCATGTGACCGCTCTATCCCAGACTGCTAGGGTAGGGCATACCAAGAGATATGTCAAATTTGGCAGCCTGCCCACCCAAGAGGCCAGAAATTAAACCATCTCCAATGCTTGTGTTGCTTCTAGAGGGATCCAATGCCGATCAGGGTTTCCTACCCACCAAAGATAAACTGCCCGCACTTGTGCTGCCCAATAGTAAAATTTAAAGTTAGGAAGGGACAGTTCCCCCATATGGCATGGAAACATCAAGCTACTCAGCTTAATGCGGAGTCAAGGTGTGATCGCACCATGGAGCAATATAGAGGCATTAGAATATCCTTGGTTTTATTCTCCATTCCTTTCCTTATGATACCATTCTATTTGCTTTCTTGGCCGTGGCTGCACACTGGGCATAGAAAATGAGCAATAGACCTATGTAGATCACAAAAGTATGCATCCGGAATCAGATAGGGCAGCATCAAGAACAGGTATAGGAATCGTGGTAGAACAGTCATTTTGATCATGGTTATTCTCGTAAGCAAGGATGGGGTAAGTTATGCCCAGCCCCATAACTCTTCACACACTCTTTTGAGTAATGGCGGGACGTGCAAGTGAAAAAGCTGGTCTAGCCTAGTCAGAATTTTCAGCCCCAACTAGGTCAAAGAATCCTACTCCCACTGATATGGAAAACTCAACTTCAGGGCACTTTCTAGTTCGGTAGGTATGTTAAAGGGAAGAAGCATAGACTTTGTTGAGTTACGTTTATAGCCCAACACCACCCCAAATTCCCTATATTCTTCCCAAAATCAGCAAGAGATGTCTTGGGATTGTAAAGAAATAAGAGAGTGTCAACAGCACAGAGCACAACCTTGTGCTCAATGCCACCTACCCACACACCCTCCATAGCTGTGCTCTGGTGGAGTGCTTGGGCAAAGGGCTCAAGGAAAAGTACGAAAAGCAGAGGAGACAAAGGACAACCCTGCCATGTACCCCTCCCCAGGGCAAACCGAGGTGAGAGAACTCCATTAATCCTGAGTCGTGCCGTGGGAACACTATAAAGGGCCCTGATGACCCACTTGAAAGCCGGTTCAAAGTTAAAAGTCTCAAGGACCTGCAGCAAGAAAGGCCACTCCACATGATCAAATGCTTTCTCCGTGTCGGGTGCCAAGAAGCCCACTGGTTTGTCAATGTCCCACTTGCACTGATGCACCAAGCTCAAGACCCTCTGCACACTGTCTGCAGCATTCTGACCCTTAATAAAACCTGTAAATCAATTAATCAGATTTAGAACTGGCCGGTTCAGATGAAGGGCAAAAATTCTCACAGGAGTTTCGCATCTGTGTTCAGGAGAGAAATTGAACGGAAAGAACCAGGGGCAGTCGAGTCTTTGCACTTTTTAGGTGCAACATGAGCTTCCAAAAAAGCAGGTGGAATGTCCCCCCCATTCTCTAGTCAAATTAAGGAACCTACACAGAAGTGGAGACAAAACATCACAGAAGGTCTTATAAAATTCAGGAAGGAACCCATCTGGGCCAGCCGCCTTCCCCATCGGAAGGCTGTGGATGGCTTGCTGAAGCTCCAAGTCTTTGATGGGGCCATCTAACCATGCGTACTGGTCCTCAGATAGTTGTTTCTTGAACTTACCCTTTAAGTAATTTATAATCTGACATTTGTCATGGGAACTTTCAAAGGAGTGCAGTGCACTATAAAACTGCACAAACATCTTTTCAATAACCTCCCTATCATGAAGGAGCGGACACCTACCATTCCATATCTGCAACAATGTCTGCACCTGCCACTTCTTTAAGTGAGAAGCAAGAGGTTTGTCCACCTTGCCTTTTCTGAAGTAATAAGTAATAAGTCTGAGCTGTCTTCTTAATAAGTACCTCTGTTTCGCCAGATAGCAAGGCATTAAGCTCACCCTTCTTCATGGCAAGCAGGCAGGAAAAGTCTGGCAATGGCCCAGACATATGCACTGCCTTCAGTTCTACGAGTTCTGCCTCCAGTTCTTGGTGAGCCTTCTCCCTCTTCTGTTTCATATCTAGCTCCATCAGTCTACCCCATTAACCATTTTAAAGGCGCCCCAAGTCGTAGTAAATAGGACCTCCCCCATATCATTCAATTGAACAAATTCGACCATGGTCCGCTCCACCTCCTGAATAAGCCTCCTGCCTAAGAGCAAAGAAGAATTGAGCTTCCAGGCTTTCCTCCCCTATGATCCTATGGCTGCCTACCCCCAATCTAATATGTATTGGTACATGATCCAATCATATAATACTTCCAATATTGCAAAAGTCCACTAAGGGGCAAAGAGATGGGCTAAGAAGAAAATAATCCAACCTGGAGTAAGAACCATAGACAGACAAGTAGCAAGTGTATTGCCATAACCCTGGATTTTTCGCCCTCTAGATATCTACCAGTTTGTGAGATTGGGCATTAGAGCATAGGGAGTTTCCCGTACCCACCTCACCCCCCACCCCTGGAGAAGATCTATCCAATCCCCCATTGACCACAATATTAAAGTCCTCCCCATTGATCATAGGCAAGGCAATCCATCCCTCAATCTTTACAAACATTTCCCTCAAGAAGCAAAACAGGCTCTTATTGGGAGTGTACAGGTTAACCAAGCAAAAAGCCAAGCCTGGGCATTGCACTTCAAGAGCTAAGGCTATTCCTACACTGCTTGAGGATCTGATAAGCAAAGTCCTTCTGCATCAGGATGGCTATGCCAGCACTATTAGTCCATTCAGGGAAGTGAAACACCTCCTCCGCCCAACCTGGATGCACCTTGCCTGTATCTGGGGCCGCTGAGTGGGTCTCCTGTAGCATACAGACATCGGAGTGATACCTATTCAGCTCGCGCAAGGCCAACTTCCTTCTATAGGGTGTCTGCAGCCCTCTTACATTAACCAAAGAAAGCGGAGACCTCAGCATCAGACATGATACTCTATCAGACAACATAATCTCAGCATACCCTGACATCCCAAATCCCCTTGCCCCCCCCAACCCCTTCACACCCACCAGAGAAGTGCACTTCGTATATCATACAGGAGAAACAGCGAGCATTGAAAAAATTGGCAAAACAGACATATGTCAATTCTGTAAGAAAGAGCTGGAAACAGTGACTCATCTAATAGCAGGCTGTGAAGTTCTAATGGAAAATTTCTATACAGAAAGGCACAACAAAGTAGCATGCCTCCTCCACTGGAAGCTCTGTAAACACTACAACATCACTTTGCCTGAAAAGCACTGGGATTGTGACCCTAAGAGAATAACAGAGAATGAAGAGGTTATGATCACCTGGGACATTCCCATTCAGACTGATAAGAAACTGGATGCGAGGAAACCTGACATAGTGCTAAAAGTAGAAGAATAACAGAACAGCATTGATAACAGAAGTGTCGGTACAAAGTGATTATTCTGTGAATTGTGCGGAGAGGCAGAAGATCCTTAAGTACCAAGAAATGCAGTCAGAGACAAAGAAAACGTGGCAGAAAGATACAAAAATCTTTTCCTTTGTACTGGGAGCGACAGGCTTGATAAAGAAGAATTTCCAAGCACGTCTTGACAAACTACCCATACCTGTTACATCTTATTCAGAAGGAAGCTCTCTTTGGTACGATGCAAATATTACACTGAGCATTAGCAGTAAACTTGAGAGACTAAGATCATTCTCCACATATCTTGGCTTAGAAGTGAGGTTCACAATTATCATGGTAGCCACAAAATTAACCCATTTGGAGAAACTGTCCCAAGAAAAACACAATGCAGGACCAACAAAGGGTCGCATGGAGGATACCCTCCAAGTGAAGTCACTGAGCAGCCCTGGACGAACCTGGGGGGATCTTCATTGGCAAAATGGGAGAAATTCCTCACCATTCTGACATACTAACCAGGGACAAATAAGTGACACCATTCTCCAGTCAGAACCCGAGTTGTAATATCAGTGAGGCCCGGGCTGCTGCAGCACCAGGGGTCAACACTCACCCCGCCAGCCTTCCCCAGGCCAACTGACATAGCCAGGTTATAGCAATTTATCCTACTGAACCCAACATATGTCATGTCAAAACGTATCAGGGGCAGCTGCCAAAACAGATGTCTGGCCAGCCTTATCAAGCCGGCCCGCTGGCGCTGTCGTCACCTTGATCTTCATTGCTGTGCGCAAAGGCATCCATCACCCACTGTGGAGGCACGCCGACGATGTCTATGGCGCTTTGGAGGAGCCTGAATGGATATTCACTTGTTGAGATAGGTTAGCCTCAAAAGGCGGATCTTCCGGGAAATGTAGCAAGGAATCTCTTCATCTCTTTTGTGTCCATGAAGAATACATGGGAAAACAGTCTCTTTTTCACCTCTCGAAATTTGCCTTCATTTATCGAGTTTAGCACGGTAGTCCAGGAAGATCCATATTTTATTCTCTTTATACTGTATAGAGCCCACTATATGAGCCTGACGCAGAATCCAGCCCCTGTGGCAGTAATTTAAAAGCTTAGCCAGAATAGGTTGCGGTTTGGTGTCCAGGGTCGGCAGGCCACCTGGGACTCAGTGTACGTGTGCTATAACCACAGTCTCCAGCAAAGGTGGATCTTGGAACAGCAAAAGCTTCTCAACAGAATCTACAGTGGCTCACTCCTCACCTCCCTCCAGGATCCCCAAGATGTGTATGTTGGAATGCCTAAACCAATTCTCAAGATCGTCGATCTTAGCAGCCAATTTGCTGAGCAGCGGTGTGCACAGAGGAGTCCCGTTTCAGCACTAGGAGATAGTCCTTAGTACCTGTGATCCACAGTTCGGCCTGCTCGATTCTCCCCACTACATCCTGGAGCTCAGCCTGTATCGTGCCAAGCTTCTCAGGAAATTCTGCATTATTTGCTTTTATAGCCACCAGAATAACTTCCATCACTAGAGGGTTGTCATGCAAACTGGCAGTCCAGATATCGGTGGTGTAGAAGGGATGGAATCATCAGGCTACAGGCCCTCATTGCAGGCTGCACCACCTCCATCTTGGGAAGTGAGGTACTCTGCCCACATTTGTTGCCAGGACGCCTTTGCTGATTTTGCAGTAGCCCCAAGCAGCTTCGCCGACCTTTTCTGCTCAGTTTTCAAAGCCATAGCCAACTCCTAATGTCAGGGGAGTGAAAAAAAATTCACAAGGTGGTTTAAAGTACACTCTACGCCACCATCACGTGACCACTCTGGTAGCTTCTTGATCCAAGTGACATGACTCCAGCCTGCCCTGCTTGTTGATGTAGAACATGGGGGGGGGGGGACCTTATTGTCCATTCAAATAAAGATCACTCTATGTAGCTAGGGCTTGAAAGTCCACATGACTTGGGAGACGGCTCTGAGTTCCAGCACATTGACATGAAGAGTACATTCCTCCTGGCCCAAGGATTTTGGAGGTACAAATGAAGCACCTGAATGTGCACCCCATCCTTTGAGGAAGGGTCCGTAGTAAGGGTAATTTGATGTTGAGGCACTTGGAATGGATATCTTTTGGCAAGGTTGAGTGGGCTGAGCCACAACCAAAGTACATGTTTCAAGCCTGGTGGGAGGACAGTTTTCTTGAAGAGGGATTGATGAGGTTGCTCCCAATGCATCTTGAGGTGCCATTGTAACAGCTGCATGTGCATCATAGCTAAAAGCACAACAGAGGTAATTATATAATGAGCCATACACATTTGTGTGCCATCAAGGCACTTAGGTCTCCAATTTTAAATTACTTACAGCAGGGTTGGACACTTATGTGCAAAATTTAGGCAATCGCTATTCTGTAACTACACACGTCAAAGCGATGACAGTTTTGAAGTGGGCCAGCACAGGAGCAGAGCTTGGGTGGAGCATACATTTCTGTGTGTACCGTAATTTATAGAATACTACAACTTATGCAAGTTTCCTACAAATCTAGTCACAGGCATTTACACCAAATATAGGATTAGTTTAAGCAGTTGCACCTAGATTTGGTGTGTGTATCTTACCACTTACACCTCTATTCTATGAAGAAAAGTAAAGGCAGAAAATTAACCCTGGCCTCTAACACCAAACTTGCTAACTGCTGACTTTATTTCCCTTCCACTCTCCTCTCACTCACCCACCACATGGTTTACATTTATTACATAGCCTTCCTGGAGCTCTTTGCTACTATTACTCTCAGATGCATCCCGACCTACTGGAGCTTCTCTCCTGCCTCACCTTACCATATTTCCTCTGATTTGTAGTCTTCTCCTCCCTATCTATTCTTATGGTTCCACGTCACATTTTTTTTCTTAATGCTAATGCTCCCTTATCTTTTCACTTTATTCCAACAACTTCAAACCCCTAGTTCTTATTGCCCATTTCCTTACTCTCTTCACCTCTCCTGCCATTTTGTCTTCTACCTTATCATATGCTTTTGAGCATCAGCATTTTCTCTCTTCTTCAGCCATTTTCACCCTTTGAGAGCATCTCACTCTTGTCACAGTCGTGCCTCCTCTTCTCTCCCCCATTCTGCCCTTCTCTTTTGCTCATCTGGTTATATTAATTCCAATCCTGATCCCTACTGGCATTCTTTTCACTTGCTTTGAAATCTAACTGCAACCTCTCAAATCTTATTCATATCTCTCTTTTCTATTTCCCTTTATCATACGCCCTGTCCATTCTGCCTCCAACAAACTTACCTTCATTCATGACATCTTTATCTCTAATGCTCTGCACCTTCTTGCTCTAACTGAGAATTAGCTACTTCTTGAAGACTCTGCTTCGGTTGCTGCCTTTGGTCATGGAGGCTACCTTTATTCCCATACATCTCCCCTAGTTGGCCATGACAGTGGTGCTGGGTTGCTACTCTCTCCTTCCTGCCAGTTTCAATACCTCCTTCTATCTCATTCTAACTTTTTCTTCCTTTGAAGTTCACTCCATCTGCCTATTTATTCCACTACCTCTCCAGGTAAATGCCATTTATTGACCCTGAACAAGTCCATTTCTTCCTTTCTCACTAACTTTGAATCCTGGATTTCTTTCTTTCTGGACCCATCCTCCTCTTCCCTCATTCTTGGGCATTTTAACATTCACGATGATGACCCTTCTGACTTGTATGCCCTAAAGCTTTTTGCCTTAACCTCCGACTATGCAGAACAGAACAGCTCGACTAGCATGGCCACTGCCTTGTCCTCATCTTTTTCTCCAACTTCTCACCCTAAAACTTCTCCACCTCATTTCTTCCCCATTCAACCATTATCTGCTTTCACTCTTAACCATCTCCAGCACAGTCTTATTCTGTCTCCACCAACATATTTAGGAATCTTCAGTCTCTCTACTCTCTCCACTGCAGTTTCATCTCCTCTCTCTTCAGCTGTGTCATCTGAGTATGTTAACAGCGCAGTTTTTTCTTATAACACTATATTCTCCTCTGCTCTGGATGTTCTTGTTCCTCCTATTCCACGTCCTGTGAGGCGTACTGTACCTTAGCCTTGGCTGATCTCTCAAATCTGCTACCTATGCTCCTGGTTCCCACTCTGCTAAGCACCTTTGGATTAAATCCCCTACTTATGCTGGCTTCCCACATTTCAAATGCATGTTAACCTCTTTCCAATCTGCCATAACAATCACCAAGCAGCAATATTATGTCCATCTGACAAAATCTCTTGCTTTTGACTCTCACCATCTCTTCGCAGCACTCATCTCTCTTCTCAACGTGTGTTGGATCCTGACCCCTCCTTCACTTTCTTCCCAAACTTTAGCTGACTACTTCCATGCTAAGGTTCACAAAATTAGTTGAGTTCTCCATAAGCCACCTCCATTTCCCCCTCTCCCTCTTCATTCTAAAATCCTTCCTTCAACAGCTGGGCTCTGTCCAGGAACCTCTTCTTTTCTCTCTCTATACTCATTTACTTGGTGTCCTGATCTCCTCCCATGGTTTTCAGTATCATCTTTACCCTGATGACGCTCAGATTTACCTTTCTGCACCTGTAATCTCTCCAGAAATCCAGGACCGTATCTCAGCCTGCTTGTCTGACAGTGCTACCTGGATGTCCCACTGCCATCTAAAAAGGAACATGGCTAAGATGGAACGCTTCATCTTTTCCCCTAAACCCACCTCCCCCCTTTCTCCTTTCTGTGGATAATACTATCATTCTCCCTGTTTCCTCAGCTTGCAACCTTGGAGTCATCTTTGACTCTTCTCTTCTTTTCTCTGCACACATCCAAAAGATAGCTAAAACCTGTTGCTTCTTTAACTATAATATGAGCAACATTCATCCCTTCCTTTCTGAAAACACTATCAGACTCTGCTCAACTCTCTAGTCACTTCCTATTTAGACTCTTGCAACCTGCTTCTTTCTGGTTTTCCCTAGAATCATCTCTCTCTCCTTCAGTCCATTCAAAACTTAGTTGCATAGCTAATCTTCAGCCAATGTTGCTATGCTTATGTAACCTCTCTTCTCAAGTCACTTCATTGGGTCCCTATCTGTTTCTGCACCCAATTCAAACTTCTCCTACTGGAAGGTATCACACACTGGTATGTGTAGAGCATGAAGACAGCAAGGATGACTGCAGCGGATCTTCATCAGAGTCCCAGGAAAATATCACACTAGTACGTGGGGAGCATGAAGATAGTAAGGACGGCTGCAACGAATCTTCATCCGAGGTCCAGGAAAGTATCACACTGGTATGTGTGAAGCATTGAATACAGCAAGAAGGGCTGCAGTGGATCTTCATCTGAGCCTCAGGAAATTATCACACAGGTATATGTGGGGCATGAATACAGCAAGGATGTCTGCAGTGGATCTTCATCTGAGTCCCAGGAAAGTATCATACTGGTACAAGAAGAGCATGAAGACAGCAAGGACAGCTGCAGCGGATATTCATCCAAAGTCCAGGAAAGTATCACACTGGTATGAGTGGAGCATGAAGACGGCAAGGATGGCTGCAACAAATCTTCATCCAAACTCCAGGAATGTATCACACTGGTAACGTGTGGAGCATGAAGACAGCAAAGACAGCTGAAGCAAATCTTCATCCTAGCCCCAGGAAGGTATCACACTGGTACAGCACCGAGACAAACACAGAGGATCTCTAAAGGAAAAAAGAGGATTATTGCAGTTGATTTGGAAGGGAAGAATAGATGGGCCATGTGATCTTTTTCTGCCATCATGTTTCTATGACCTACAAGTGCATTCACTCTGTGGTTCCTTATTACCTCTCCTCTCTTATCTCTCCCTACACCCATCCTTGGGCACTCCGCTCATCAGGCAAACCACTTTTATCTGTGCTCCTCTCTTCCACTGCCTACTTCTGACTTCATTTATTCACCTTGTTGCATCTATGCCTGGAATAGACTTCCTGAGTCAGTATACCAGGCTCAATCTCTGTCCCAGTCAAATCTATGCTAACAACCCACCTCTTTAAGGCTACTTGTGGATCCTGACTCCCTTATCCACCTGTTTATCACCCATGTATGTTATAAACATTTCTCCTTTGTTTTACCCTAGTTCAGTGTTTGTTTTGTTTGTCTGTCTTGAATAGACTGTAAGCTCTATGTGTATAGCGCTGCATATGTCTTGTAGGGCTATACAATTGATATGTAGTAGTAGTCTTCAGGGGGAGGGGGTAAGCTAGTGTTGGTGTTTTAGCATTTCTGGGTTGTGGGGGTGAGATGGTTCACTATCAGTGTCATAAGGTGAAATTAGACTTACCTGCTAATTGTTGTTCCTGGAGTGTAGCCGGTCTAATCCCGGACCTCTGGGTTCCCTATCTCATCCAGCAGCTTTGGAGACTAAGAAACTCCTCCTTTTTATGATGTCACAGGTATATCTTCCCGGTATCCACCTCCTGTCATCAGTAACCTATTGACAAAGCAGACTCACCGGAGAGAGAAGCAAAAAGAATGTAACAGACCATCCCCCCACCACCCCCCAAAACGTAAGACATAAACCGTGACTTAAACTGACGCAGGCTTCTCCCTGCTCCAAAGAGAGAACAACCCGCTAGAGAAAACGGTAAAGAACCGTGCTTACCTGTAATGCCTACCGTACTTCAGGCGCCGGAAGAAGTGCAACCCTAGGGAGGGATACGGGACTAGACCGGCTACAGTCCAGGAACAACAATTAGCAGGTAAGTCTAATTTCACCTTCCTGATCGTGTAACCGGTCTAGTCCCGGACCTCTGGGTAAGTACCAGAGCAGTGAGAGATTCAAATCTGGGAGGGCCCCGGGAGACCAGCCTGAAGTACAGCCGAACCAAAAGCGGTCTCCTCCGCCCTCTGCACATCCAGACGGTAGTGCTTCGCAAAAGAGTTTAGGGACGACCATGTCGCCACTTTACAAATCTCCACCGGAGACACCTGATGCACTTCAGCCCAGGACGAGGCCTGTGCCCTAGTGGAATGAGCCCGCAGGCCAACTGGGACCGGCCGACCGCTCGAGATATAGGCCGAGGCAATAGCCTGCTTGACCCACCTCGCGATGGACCCTTTCGACGCCGCTTCTCCTTTCCGGGGACCCACGAAAAGGACAAAAAGCCGGTCGGATTTGCGAAAACTGTCCGTACGCTGAAGATACTTCTTAAGCGCCCTCCGAGCATCCAGCAAGCGCAACCCTCGCGAACCCGAAGAACCTGCAGAGTGAGAAAACACCGGCAGGGAAATTTCCTGCTTCACATGAAAGGGCGAAACCACCTTAGGAAGGAAGGCCGGCACCGTACGCAAAACCACCTTCGACGGGAAAAATAGGATATAAGGCTTCCGGCGCCTGCAGTTTGGAAACCCGACGAGCCGAGCAGATTGCTACCAGAAACACCACCTTCAAAGTAAGGTCCTTGATTGACGCCCTCGACAGAGGCTCAAAAGCTCCAGCTCCAGAGGCTCGCGCTCCAGCTCGGATAACACGGAGGGGAGATGCCACTTCGGAACAAACGGCTGCGTCGGCGGGCGAGTAAGGAACCCGCCCGCAAAAACCGCTTGACATCAGCATGGCAACCGAGCGGCTGGCCCCCTACTTTACCACGGTAACAGGACAAGGCAGCCACCTGAACACGCAACGACGACGCCGCCAAGCCCTTAGCCAATCCATCCTGCAGAAAGTCCAGGATCTGCGGAATGGAAGCCCGCAAGGCCTCGGGCTTCCTGTCCAGACACCAAGCCTCGAAAACCCGCCAGACACGGACATACGCAAGCGAGGTAGAACTTTTCCGGGCCTGCAACAGTGTAGAAACAACCGCCGAGGAGTAACCTCTGGCCCTCAGCTGCGCCCTTTCAAGAGCCAAGCCGTAAGCGAGAACCAACTCACGTGAGGCATGAAGAGAGGACCCTGCGCGAGAAGGTCCGGACGAGCCGGAAGCCGCCAAGGCTTCGTTACTACCAACCGCATCAGGTCCCCGTACCACGGCCGCCGAAGCCAATCCGGAGCGATCAGGACGACCTGACCCCGGTGCTGTTCGATCCGCTGCAGAACTCTGTCTACGAGAACCCACGGGGGAAACACATAAAGCAACTATTCCCTGGGCCAAGGCTGCACGAGCGCGTCCAAGCCCTCTGACATCCTTTCTCGTCGCCTGCTGTAAAAGCGGCTGGCTTTCGCCGAGGCAAAGGTCGCCATGAGATCCATGACCGGCGCACCCCAACGGCGCACTATCATCTCAAAGACTGCGGGATGGAGGACCCACTCCTCCGGATCCACCCGAACCCGACTGAGGAAGTCCGCCTGCACGTTCTCCACTCCGGCGACATGTGCGGCCGACAGGTCTAGAAGGTGTACCTCGGCCCATTCGCACAGGACTGCAGCCTCGAGTTCCAGTCTCGTACTGCCGGTACCGCCCTGTCTGTTGACATAAGACACTGCCGCGGCATTGTCGGAAAACACGCGGACCGCCTGGCCTCGGACCAGCGGATGGAATGCCTGCAATGCCAGCGTCACCGCCCGGAACTCCAGCCTGTTGATGGACCATGCTGCTTCCTGACTCGTCCATTTTCCCTGTGCAAACGCTCCGGAGCAATGAGCGCCCCAGCCCAGGAGGCTGGCGTCCGTCATTACGGGCACCCAGGCCGGGGTAGTCAGCTCTCTTCCCGCCGCCAGGGACTCGGGAAGCAACCACTATTGCAGGGACCGCCGAGCATCCACCGGACAGGGCAACTTCTTGGATATGGAGTCCTGTTGATGCGACCAGTGGTGAAGCAACGCTCTCTGCAGAGGCCGCATGTGGGCCCTCACCCAGGGGACCGTCTCGATGGTCGCCACCATAGTGCCCAGCAACTGAAGGTAATGCCACGCCGAAGGCGCCTTGTACTGAAGGAACCGTGTCACCAATTTCCGAAGGGCCACCGCCCTTTCCGCCATCAGAAAGACCTTTCTGACCTTGGTATCGAAGCGAGCTCCGAGATACTCCAAAACCTGAGAGGGAACTAAGTGACTCTTCGACCGATTGACAACCCAACCGAGCTCCTCCAGAAAGGCTACTACGCGAGCCGTCGCTGAGACACTCTCTGACTGGGATTTCGCCCGAATCAGCCAGTCGTCCAAGTACGGATGCACCAAGATCCCCTCCTTTCTGAGGGCCGCCGTCACCACGACCATAACTTTGGTGAAGGTCCGCGGCGCCGGCGCCAAGCCGAAGGGCAACACTCGGAACTGAAAATGACCGAAGGGTACTGCGAACCGGAAAAATTTGTGATGCTCCTCGCGGACGGGAATGTGCAAATACGCCTCTGATAAGTCCAGCGAGGTGAGAAACTCCCCGCTCTGCACCGCTACGATGACCGACCGCAAGGTCTCCATATGGAAATGGGAAACGCGGAGACAGCAATTCACGCCCTTGAGATCCAAGATCGGGCGGACGCCCCCGTCCTTCTTGGGGACGACGAAGTAAATCGAGTAGCGACCGGCACCGCATTGGTCGGGCGGCACGGGCACAATCGCCCGGAGCTCTAGAAGCCTCCGGACCATCGCTCGCAGCGCCGCGCGCTTGGAGGCCGACTTTCCGGGAGAGAGCACGAAGGACTCCCGCACCGACCGCAGGAATTCCAAGGCATACCCTTCTCGCACGACTTCCAACACCCACTGATCGGAAGTGACCCGGGCCCAGGCAGCGTAAAACTCCTGCAACCGCCCCCCTACAGGGAGTACGGGTGCCTGGGCCCCCCTTATCTCATTGTGGTTTCTTGGCAGTGAAGGAGGAGGAAGAGGCCGATCCAAAGCCTCTCCCCGCACCTCGAAACCCCCGAAAGGGCTGACCTCTGTTGGAGAAACGGCTTCTCTGGGCAGAACTGAATCTGGGGGATCTAAAACGGCGAAAATCGCGCTGCTGTCCCCTACCAGCCGAAAACTGCCTGCTAGGCCTAGGCTTGTCCTCTGGTAGCTTGCCCCCTTTTGACTCACCCAAGTCTTTAACCAGCTTCTCCAAGTCTTCCCCAAACAATAGGCGACCCTTAAAGGGAAGCTTGCTCAATCTAGCCTTGGAGGCACTATCTGCCGCCCAGTTGCGAAGCCACAGGTACTGACGAGCCGCAACAGCGGACGCCATGCTCTTGGCTAAACCCCGCATGAGATCATACTGAACGTCGGCTAAGTAGGCAGCACCAGACTCCATCTTAGCCGCCTCGCCGGACTCGGCATCGTTCGAGCTCTCTTGAAGCCGCTGGGACCAGCGGAGACAGGCCCTAGCGACCCAGGCACTGCAGATAGCCGCTTGCAGGGACAGCGCATTCACGTCAAAAACCTGACGCAGCAGCACATCCAACTTCCTATCCTGAGCATCCTTGAGAGCCGTACTGCCCTCTACCGGGATAGTAGTCTTCCTGGTGACTGCCGAGACAGCGGCATCCACCTTGGGCGGTTTAAACACCTCCTTATCCTGGTCCGACAATGGATAAAGGCGGCTCATGACCCTGGCACCTTTCAAAGGAGCTTCAGGCAGGTTCCACTCCTCCTGAATCATCTCACTGAACACCCGATGAACCGGGAACACCTTCTGAGTCTTCCTAAAAACCTGAAGCAACGGATCCTCTAGGGTGTCATCTTCTGCCGTCCCTGGGACCGGCATATTTAAAGTCTTGAGGGCCTCTAGTATCAAAGCAGGAAGCTCCTCCCTGCGGAAGACGCGCACGACCCGCGCTTGGTCTTCCCGCTCAGCCAGCTCGCCCTCCTCCAGCTCCTCCTCTGCTTCAAAATCAGGGACCTCACCATCAGAGAGGGGCCCCTCCGAGGTCACCGAACAGTCCGCAAGCGGACTCTCCAGGTGCAGCTTCTTAGAGCTAGTGGAAGGGCCCCCAGCCAGAGCAGGGGACGCGGCCCTCTTAACCCCAGCTGAGACCTCCGGGCCCTTGCCCTGCTGAGCGGATGCCAAGAAAGACTGCTGAAGGAGTGCTACAAAGGTCTTGGAGAAAATAGCAGACAAATCTGCGGGAAAAGCAGGAGGAGGAGGAGACGGGACCGGGGCGGAGGAGGGACCAGCCACAGGATCCCCCAGGGACAACTCAGGAAGAGGCACGCTAGAGCCCTCAGAAGGAGCGCCTGGACCGACCGCTGAGGCAACACCGCGAGGGTCCAGGACATCGGGGTCCCGTGTGCAGGCCTTACACACCCCGGAAGGAGATCCCTTCTTCATGCCACAGACTAAGCAGAGCGGCTTAGAAGGCATTGTAAAAGAACCAGAAAAATACCTGATCAGGAAAAAAAACCCTTCCCACCTAAGACCTACACGCACTGCAGGAGAGAGGCAGGAAAAGGGCCCGGAATGTCCTTGCTCTTTTTTTTTTTTTAACGAACAGCGCAGAACAAGCTCCCAGCTATTTAAAAAATAAAAGTAACTTGCACGAGCTGCAAGATACCCCGAACCGGCACGGAGAGCCGGGCCCGAAGAAAAACCGCCAGACGCAGCAGCGTCACGCTAATGCTGAACCGCCACGTGGTCAGGTCTGCAGCTCACTCCTTTGGCGCCAAAAACCAATCACCACCCCCGCGACCAGAAAAAAAAAAACGTGCCGCTTACCTCCGGGCCGCTGAGGGGAAGGCGCCTGCAGCACACACACCAGGCTGTGACCGCGTCGTTTACCGCGCGCGGGCAAACACGCCAGAGGCTGCACACGCACTCCGGAGCTGGTCCGCTAACGGGAGGGCCTGCCAGCGCACTAACAGGCAAACCTCTGTGTGGCGCTGGCTAGGCAGACCTCCGGATCTCACCCTCAAAAGGCAGCTGACCGGGCCGGGGGGATCCCAGGGAGTGAACAGTGGCTGAGTCTACTGAGCAAAGTAAGAAAAAACGAAGGGGAGGGGGGGGGGAAAGAGGGGGAAAAGGGAGACAGAGGGAGAGAGCAGCCTACAGACCAAGTAGAGGGCACAGTTCAGTAAGGCAGAAGCTCTCCTTAAGAAAAAAACCCCAAGAAAGGAAAAGGTAAAAATAAGGAAATAAAATCAAGGTAAAGAGGAAAAAACTGTTTCTCTAGTGAGCCCGACTGCGCGGGCTCCTATCTATCCAGCTGCTTGGAGACTGAGGTAACTGATGACAGGAGGTGGATACCGGGAAGATATACCTGTGACATCATAAAAAGGAGGAGTTTCTCAGTCTCCAAAGCTGCTGGATGAGATAGGGAACCCAGAGGTCCGGGACTAGACCGGTTACACGATCAGGAACATTTGTTTTCTCTTCCCTGTTTTTTCTTTAAGTCTTACTATTATCATTTCTTATGGTTAGGGTAACAGCTCCATATAGCCTGCCTGCTTCTGGGCAGCCCACTGGGGAAATGCAGTATTTATTTATTGTTTTTATTTATTAGCTTTTCTATAGCTCCCCTTCCAAAGATCAAAGGCAATTTATATTGAACATAACACAGTAACATTACATCATAACACAGAAAACACTAGTTAAGATCTTAACAGCTAGTTAGCAGAATATACATAGATAACATATAATCAACTTATGTACAAAATAGTTAGAAATTTTCTTGATACTCCGTTATCTGAAGGTGTACATGGGTGGTTAATATCCTGGTAGGAAAGATGGTCATGGCCCTATGTACTTAATAAGGTTGATGTTTTAGAGTGTAGTAATATGAGAGGGAATGGGAATGTGGAAAGTCTAAGTAGTGTAGGGACTAAGGAGACAGTGAAAAAGATATCTAGTAGGGACTAAGGAGACAGTGAAAAAGATATCTATGCCAGTTGTGTTTGAGGGTTGTCAAGCAGATTGCCATAATATTCCAAGAACAGGAATGTTTTGAGCTCCTTGCGGAACAATTGCAATACTGCTCCCCTAATCCACAGTGCTGGAAGGAGCTGACCTATCTTTGGAGAGTTGATGCTGCATTGATGAAGTAGCTACTGGTACTTTTGAAGGGCCATGCAGTACAGCTTTGCTCACAACAGCAAAGCTCTTTGGGGGAAGACATCAGAGTGGAGCAGGGGTCCTGAGACTGTGACCATGTGCTCCTCGCGCCACCGCTGCTGCCGGCAGATTAGCGTTTCCAGAAAAAAAGAAGCGGTATGAATATGCTCACCTGGGAATGCTGCATCTGGGCCCAAGAGGAGGCAAATGGATGAAGATATGGTTGGCACAGAAATCATTGGGGAAGGATTTCCCCCGACCTTCCATCCTGGGGGGTTATCCTGGTGCTCTTCTCAAGTCACTTCATTGACTTCCTATCCGTTTCTGCATCCAGTTCACACTTCTGCTAACCTATAAGTGCAGTCGCTCTGCAGCTCCTCACAACCTTTCCTCTCTTATCTTTCCCTACATCCCTCCTTGGGAACTCCGTTCTTCTGGCAAATTGCTTCTATCTGTGCCTTCTCTTCTACTGATAACTCTAGACTTCATTCCTTTCACCTTGCTATTCCTTATGCCTGGAAAAAACTATCCGAGTCTGTTCGTCAGGCGCCTTCTCTGACCCTTTTCAAATCCAGGCTGAAAACATACCTTTTCACTGCCGCTTTCGGATCTTGACTCACCTAATCTCCTTTGTGTTTCCTTACCATTCCCCCTGGATGTATCCCGTGTCTACAGCTACTGTGTTGTCTATCCTCTTCCGATTCCATCGGGAATGTCTAGATTGTAAGCGCTGATGAACAGGGACAGAGTAGTTATTCATCGGTAACATGTGTTCTCCGGGGACAGCAAGAATCAGTCCTCACATATGGGTGACGTCGGCACCGATGGAGCCCTGGTGAAAGCATCCCCCAGCTTTCAAAGAAAGCCTTTGGGAGATGCCACCACACATGGGTGGTCCCCTTCCCGTCCAAGGGTGCCATCTTGCTCAGTCAGATCACATAGCTAAAAGACAGCAAAATAAAATAAAGATGGTAAAGGAGCAACTCAAAGGGGAGGAGGGAAGGTTGTGAGGACTGATTCCTGCTGTCCCCGGAGAACACCTGTTACAGGTGAGTAACTACGCTTTCTCCGGGAACAAGCAGGAAGTCAGTCCTCACATATGGGATTCCCCAGCTACAGGCTACCAAAAGCCCATAGTGAAAAACACGGTCGCCCTCAGGGGAGCCATGAGCAGTAGCAATTGAGTCCGTAGCTACAGACTACAGTAGGACCCCTGTGACTGATGGAAACCAGCACTCCAGTAGCCTGAACACAGAAGGGTTGGAGGGTAGGAGTTAAGAACATAAGATATGCCATACTGGGTCAGACCAAGGTCCATCAAGCCCAGTATCCCGTTCCAATCTAGGTCATAAGTACCTTGCAGTTTCCCCAAAAGACACAGGTTCCGCAATGCATGTATTGGGTCAAGCAGTGATATCCCGGGTCCCTTTTAATAATGGTTTATGGACCTTTCCTCTAGGAACTTGCCCAAACCTTTTTTAAACCCAGCTATACTAACAACTTTTACTACATCCTCCGGTAACAAATTCCAGAGTCTGATTACACATTGAATGAAAAAATATTTTCTCTTATTAGTCTTAAATAGTTTATTCTGTAGCTTCATTGCATGTCCCCTAGTCTTTCTATATTCTGATGATGTAAACAATCAATCTACATTTACCCGTTCCACTCCATTCATTAATTTATAGACCTCTATCATATCTCCCCTCAGCCGTCTCTTTGGTTGCCTAAACCCCGAAAAGATTATGTAACACAGTCTGGCCAAAGGCACTGTCCCATCGGGACTCCCTTTCCAGGCAGAAATGGGTTGCGAAGGTATGGACTGAAAACCAGGTGGCAGCCCAGCAGATGCCCACCATTAGGACGGAATGAAGGTTTGCCACCGAGGCTGCTATGGCCCTGACATAGTGTGCTTTGACTGGGCCTTCCAGCGGGAGCCCTGCTTGCTCACAGGTGAGAGCAATACAGTCTGCCACCCAGGAAGACAGTATATGTTTGGTCACCGCCTCCCCTAGTCTACTTGGGTCGTATGAGATGAAAAGATGAGGAGCTTTGCAGTGGCTCTGAGTACATTGGATGTAGAAGGACAAGGCCTCTTACAATCCAGGGTGAGGAGGACTCTCTCCCCCCTACTGGTGTGAGGTCTTGGGAAGAAGGTGGAAAGTACCACCTCCTGATTGAGGTGGAAGGACGATACCACCTTTGGGAGGAATTTAGGGTGTGTGCGGAGCACCACTCTGTTTTTGTAGAACATGGTATATGTCGCCTCTGCCACTAAGGTCTGAAGCTCGCTAACCCTGCGAGCGGAGGTGAGCGCAACCAGGAATGCTACCTTCCACATGAGGTATCGCAGGTGGCAGGTAGCCAGAGGCTCAAAGGGCGGACGAGTGAGCTGCCCCAAACCATACTGAGGTCCCACTTGGTCGCCAGAGGGCAAACCAGAGGCTTCGATAAGAGCAGAACCCTTAGGAAGCGGGTCACCAGCGGCTGGACTGAGAGGGGTTTACCATACACCGTGTGGTGGTGCACCCTGACAGGAGTTTGATTTAAGCCTGGATTGCAAAAGGTGGAAAAGATACCGCAGCACCAGTCCCACCAGGCAGGAGAAAGGGTTGGTCCTGTGCTCTGCACACCAAGTTGAAAACCTGCACCATTTGAGGGCATACATTTTCCTTGTGGAAGCCTTACGAGAGGCCAGCAGGATCTCCTCTACCTCACCCAAGATGTTGGAAGGGGCTAAGGTCACCCTTTCAGCAGCCACGCTGTCAGCGACAGGGACCCCAAATTGGGGGAGCAGGAGAGCCCCCCTCCTGGGACAGGAGTCCTGGAGAGTCCCCCAATGGGATGGGAGTCTCCAATAGCTGGAGGAGTAGCGGGAATCATGGTTGCCTGGGCCATCAAGGGGCTATCAGGATGAGCAAGGCTTTGTCGCGGAGGGTCCTGAACAATGTCTTGGCAACTAGTGGTATGGATAGGAAAGCTAACGTGAGGCCTTCCGACCACAAGACGAGAAACGCGTCCGCCACCACCCTGGAGTGGTGGGGCTGCCGGGAGCACAAGCAGGGCAACTGGTAGTTGTCTGGACTGATGAACAGGTCTATCTCGGGTTCCCCCCAGAGCTGAAAGAGCCAGTCAACCACACTGGGGTCCAGCTGCCACTCGTGCGGCTGGAAGATCTTGCTCAGTCTGTCGGACAGTGAGTTGTTCTGGCCTGGCAGTCATACTGCCCACAGGAGTATACCCTGCTGGACTGCATAGGAGCAGAGGATTACTGCCTTTCGGCAGAGAGCAAGAGACCCCATGCCCTCCTGTTTGTTCACATAGAATATTGCCACCTGGTTGTCTGTCTGGGCTAATACAAGCTAATGCTGTAGGCAGTGTCAAAAGGCTCGGAGGGCTAAGTATATGGCCCATAACTCCAGGAAGTTGATCTACTGGTTGCTCTCGTCCTGTGACCAGCTGCCCTGGGTGAGGAGTTCCTCACAGTGGGCTCCCCAGCTGAACAAGGAGGCATCCGTGATGAGAACCCTTAAGGAACTCAGGGCTTGGAAGGGCATCCCTGTCTTGGGGTTTTGGGGAATCTGCCACCTGGTCAGGGAGTCCGCCAACTGGCGGGTCATTGAGACTTTGTCCTGGAGGCATCCCGTGGCTTGTGTCACTGGTCCTGAAAGCACCACTGTGCGGCCCTCATGTGGAGGAGGGCATCTGGGGTGATGTGGACCGTGGAGGCCATATGCCCATGTGGGCACAGGAAGAGCTGAACGGGTACCGAGGGGCGGACCTGTATGTCCAGGGCCAGGGCCCTGAGATGGTTGGCTCGGTCTCCTGGTAGGAAGGCCTTTGCCTGGAAGGTGTCCAGTCTTGCCCCTATGAACTCCAGACAATGTCGGGAGGAAGTGTGACTTGGGGTAGTTTATCACAAACCCCAAGTGTTGCAGGACCTGGATGGTGCATGAAGTTACCTGCTGCACCTCTGAGGCCATGCCTCCTTTTATGAACCAGTCATCCAGGTAGGGGAAGACAAAGACCCTCTGGAAGTGGAGGAAGGCGGCTATGACTGCCAGGCATTTTGTGAAGACCCTTGGGGTGGAGACCAAGCCGAAAGGCAGCACCCTGTATTGGTAGTGGCCCTCCCCCACCATGAACCACAGATACTGCCTGTGGTTGGGGTGAATGAGGATGTGGGTGTAAGCATCCTTCAGATCCAGGGAGCATAGCAAATCCCCCTGGCTGGAGGTAAGGCAGCAATGTTTCAAGGGAGAGCATCTTGAACTTCTCCCTCACCAGGAACTTGTTCAGGTTGCACAGGTCGAGGATGGGCCTTAGGCCTCCTGTCCTTTTTGGCACAAGGAAGTAGCTGGAGTAGAACCCCTTGCCCTTGAGATGGTGGGGTATTGGTGCCACTGCCTTGTCCTCGAGAAGACCTGTGAGCTCCTTCAGTAGAAGGTCCCAGTGAAGGGGAGACCTGAGGGGCTCTCCCGGAAAGTAAGGGGAAGCTGTCTGAGTCAGATGGAGAAGTAGCCTTCCCTGACCACCTGAAGTGCCCAGGAATCGGTGGTGATAGTTAGCAATCTTTGTTTTCCAGGATCTCTGGTGTCTGTTTGTGGTCCAAAGCCTGCTGAATCGTTTGTCCCGCCTCCCGGAAGTGACGTGACCACGCGTTCGCGGTCACGGCCTTTCCAGGTACTCAACTACCTATTTAAGTAACAACTCCACGGCGGCCCGTGCCATCGCGGCGCGTGCCGAAGGAGCACAACCAAGGAGCAGGTCCTGCTCCTTGGTCGAGCTCCTTGGGGCGAGCTTGGGGCGTCTATCATATTTTTAGTCCATCTGGTACACACCTTTGGAAGTGCATCTGTTTTGGCTTGGCTGTCATATTTTCCAGGTTTTCTGTTCCTCTGGCTTTTACCTTCCTTACTCTCAGGTAAGCTTTGGTCTAGGTTCTCCGAATTTACATCATTTTTATACACTCATTCTTCTTACCATATGTCTGCTATCCCAGTTTATTGGGGTCGGCGTCTTAGTCCCAAATTTAGACTTCATTTATTGTCTTTCGGCCGCTGTTTGTCCAATTTGATAATACGTAATTGTATTCCACTTCCCTCCCGTCGGCGTGTAGCTCGAGCTTCCGCACTCTCAGTCGCCACAAGTTTGACACTCAGCCTAGCTTTGCTTAACTGTCGCTCTCTCTGCTCTAAATCTCTGTTGGTTCAAGACCTTGTCCAACAGCGATCTTTCGATCTCTGCTTCCTCACCGAAACATGGCTTAAGGAAGGTGATAGCCCCCTTTTATCTAGCTCTCTTCCTCCTGGTTACTCGGCTTTTTCCACACCTCGGCAGGGCAGATGCGCGGGTGGTGTGGCTCTTCTTTATCGTTCCTCACTTCCTATAATTGAGGTTACTGCCTCTACCATTCATCTTTCAGAAGCCCTCTTTCTGCGTTTTCATTCTACCCCCCCCCCACTTTACTTCCTTTTGCTTTACCTCCCTCCTTTTATCCCTGTTGTCTGCTGGGAGGCGTTTTTACTAACCCTCTCTGAGACGGTTCTTCATTATCCCAATATTATTGTCTTAGGTGACCTTAATGTTCACGTAGATGCCCATTCAAGACCTAAAGATCGGGTCTTTATGAACCTTCTACATGACCTGTCACTCCATCAACATGTTTTGGGGCCCACACACTGTTTAGGCCATACCTTAGATTTGGTCCTCACTCCATTAAGCTTGTGTCCATTGTTATTTGCTCCAGTCTCTCACAGTATCCCCTGGTCTGATCATCACTGCGTCTCTTTTTCTGTCTCTCTCTACCAGACTCAGAGACTAGTGATCTCCCCTCGATCCAATCTCCTCCACGCTTGCGGCGTAATATTTCCTCATCTACTCTAATGGCTTTTCCTCCTGCTCACTCTTTGTTCCCATCAGACTTTTCTGCATTATCCCCTGATTCTCAGGTCCACCTCTGGAATACTGTTCTTACAAATACTTTGGACGATTTGGCTCCGCTTCACTCTACCAACACATCATCTCGCTCAGCCCATTCCCCTTGGTTCCATCCTGGTTTGCGGCTACAGCATACACAACTGTGTCAGGCAGAGCATCACTGGGTACGACATCCTTCACCAGATACTATGTCCCGATTCAAATTACTATACTTCGACTATCGCGCGTCAGTTCAATCCGCTAAACGTTCCTTCTACGCCTCGGAGATATCAAGAGCTGTTAATTCCTCCAGACAACTTCACTCAATTTTACGCCAGCTTTCCTCCACTACACCTGCTTCTGCCCCCCAGGTGGCGATCCCGGCCCCTGCGTCTTTGGCTACTTTTTTCCTAGAAAAGATCCAGAATCTGCAGGCTTCTTTTACTGTTGCCCTGCCTTTACCCCTCTCCCCTCCTTGTCCCCCTTCTCCAGTCTCAGTTGCATCGCCTCCCTATGAGGAATTGGCTATTTGTGAGTCAGCTGTTTCACTTTCCCCTCCAGTAAATAGAGCCTTGGCACACACTTGGTCCAACTTTCATCCTATTACCTCAGCAGAAGTATTGTTAACTCTATCTAAGTCTCGAAAGACTACCTGCTTATTAGACCCCATTCCCTCGGGTTGGCTGTTGGAACCTTCGCTACAGTTGGTTCCTTTTATCACAACCATTCTTAATTCCAGCTTGTCCTCGGGCTGCTTTCCCTCATTGTGGAAATCCGCTATAGTCCATCCTCTTCTGAAACAGCCTTCTCTTGATCCTTTGGTCTTATCTCATTGGCAACTGGTATCCAATATTCCTTTTCTAGCTAAAATCTTGGAGCGTCTTGTCTTTCTCCAGCTAACATCTCATGCTGAAGCTACCAATGCCCTCCACCCACGTCAAGCAGGGTCTAGAGCTGGGCATAGCACAGAAACAGTCCTTCTGGCTCTTCTTAATGAGATTCATGTTGTCCACGATCGCGGAGATATTACCCTTCTGGTCTCATTAACTTATCAGCAGCATTTGATTTGATTGATCACAGAACCCTTCTTTCTCGTCTCTACGACATAGGTTTGTGGGGCACGGTATTACGTTGGTTTCATTATTTTCTCACAGCTCATTCCTTTGTTGTCCGTTCTCATCATCAGTCCTCTTCACCTGTTTCTTTATCATGTGGAGTACCTCAGGGCTCCGTCCTCTCCCCCCTACTCTTTAATATTTTCCTAGCTCCACTACCTCTCTTGATTCAACAATTCCCAGTTTCAGTTTATATCTACGCTGACGATATTATTCTCCTCTTCCATACATCCCCGGTTAGCATTGATATTACTCAATTTAATGCATGTCTCTCTCATGTTGCTACCTGGCTCTCTTCCAATTTTCTGCATTTGAACCCATCAAAGTCCACAGCCATGTGGGTCTCTTTGAGCACAAGCTGTCCAACTATTATGCCTCAGATAGATTCCGTTTCTATCCCTCTCACTTCTTCTTTTCACTACTTAGGTGTCGCTCTGGACTCTTCATTATCTTTCCATGACCATATATCATACCTGTCTTGCCGTTCTTTCTTTGTTTTACGGCAACTCCGATCAGTCCACTCTATCTTGTCTTCTGATTCTATTACCCTTTTAATGGCTTTAGTTATGTCTAGATTAGACTACTGCAACGTGGTCTTTGCTAATCTCCCATCCTACCAGCTTCAGCGTTTACAACTGTTACAGAATACAGCTGCCCGACTTGTTACTCATGCCTGGAAAACTGATCATGTAACACCTCTGCTCTTTCAACTTCGTTGGTTACCACTCCGGTATAGGTTTAAATATAAGCTTCTCATCCTAACACACATAGGGCTCTTCACACATTAAATCCATTATACCTGGCGAACCTTGTCTCCCTTCATACACCCTACCGACAACTTCGTTCATTACATGCCAATCGACTGTCTCTCCCCTCCCCTTCACAGGCCCATTTAGAACAGATGCGTCACGCTGCATATTTTTTCCTCGGACCCTCTCTTTGGAACGCTTTGCCATCTTCCCTCTGAATGGAATCTTCGTACCAAAATGTCAAAAGTTTATTGAAAACATACCTGTTTCAGCAGGCTTACGACCTCTCTCCTACTAGTTCTGTCTAGTTGTTGTTCTTCTACCTGTCTCTCGGTGACCCCTCTGGTCAATCTTTCCTTTATTTAAAATTGGAGTTCCTTTCTTCTTATGGCGCTAGCATATATATTTTTTATTGTAAACCGCTCTCACATCCTGACAAGGGCGGTGTATAAAGTGTTGAATAAAGATAAAGATAAAGATTTGGGCATAGTAGATCAGACGTCCCCCTGTGGGTTGCTGACCTCCTCCTTGGGATGGGGAGGCTATGCCCAAAGAGTCAAAAGCTTCCCCCTGGCTGGGCCGGGGCCGGTGCCGATGCCTGGAGCTGCTTATGAGGGCCATGCCCATGTCCTTTGGCCTGCTGACCCTGCTGGGGAGCCGGGGAGGCCTGAAAAAGTGGGTAGTTTTGGTAAGTAGCCCCTTTTCTCAGGTAGAAGGGCTTTTTACCCAAGCACTTCGGTCGGGGAGGGACAGTGGTCTTTTTAGAGAGCCTAATCTTCATCATGAACTCAGTCTCCAGCTCGGCAGTCTTGTCGGTCATGGGTTTGCCAAAGAGGTTCTCTCCTTAGAATGGGACCAATTTGTCCTGAACACATTGCTCCAGATCGGATGACTGTAGCCAAGCCTGGAGTCGGGCACAGATGCCTGCTGCCACTACTCGAGTCGCTGACTCGAAGCCATCATAGACTGCTCGAGACATCAACTTAGAGCATTTATGGATAGCCTTGGCCAAGTTCTTGAACCACTGCAGGGGTTCCTTCGACAGATCAGCTAAGAACCCGGCAATTTCCTTCGCCAGGTCTCTCAGGTACATGCCCATGTACAGCTGGTAGGCCTGGATGCCGCCGATGAGCATTGAGCCCCGGTAACACTTTCTGCCGAGGGCATCCAAGGTGCATGCTTCCCTGCCGGGAGGCACCGAGGAATACATCTTCTGACTCTTCAGTCAACGCAAGGCCAACTCCACCACCAATGAGTTATGCGGAAGCTGTGATTTCTGAAAGCCCGGGCTCTGGCAGACTCGATACACTGAGTCAAGCTGCTTGCTCACCACCAGCGCCAATGTCAGTGTCTCCCACATAGGGAGCATTAGCCATTCCAGAATGGGAGGGATGGGCACCATAAGTGATTTCCTTGGAGGGGCCTCTTACTAGAGGATTTCTAGCTCCTCCGCCCAAGGGTCCTCTTCCGATTCCATCGGGAATGCTAGGGCCTTAGACATGTCCCTGATGAAGTCAAGGAATGCCATATCCTCCGGCAGAGAATGCTGCTGGGGTTCTGAAGTGAGAGAGTCCGAGGGAGACTTCATGATGGTGACGGGTGTCGGGTGACTCCTCGTCTTCCGTCTCCCACTTGGAGTAGTCCGTCGAGGACTCGATGGAAGGCTGACCGTGGGCCCCAGGGCTGATGCAGCCCACAGCCCTCAGAGGCCCCACAGCTGGTGCTGAGCGCTCTGGCTGGGGACAATTGTAGCCCAGTCAAGCAGCACTGGATCGAGACCTCAACTGAGGATCGACTCGAAGCTGAAGGGTGTCGAGGATCGGCTCAGCCTCCAGGGTCGTCTTTGACATCGAGGGCCCGGTGGTCGGGGTGACGGAACCAGTCATACTGGACAACAGTGCCCGCTGCTAGTCTATGAAGGCAAACAAACTGCGCGCCAGGGCTGCCATTCTGGACTCCAGGCCAGAAGGATCCACAGCTTTCAGCACAGGCATCGAAGAAATCAGGCCCGATGCCGGTTCCCCCGAAGGGGAATCCTTGACAAGGATGGTGTCTGGCGACTGAGGCTGGTCCGAGGTTCAGTCCTTTCAGGGGAACTTTGCAGGCCACTCCCTCTCCAATCCCTCGGATGAGCACCTCAGACTGCGGGACCTGGCTCGGGACACATCCGGCCTGTAGGATCCATACAGGGATGCCACCTTCAAGGTCTTCTTTTTCTTAGAAACATAGAAACATGATGACAGAAAAAGACCACATGGCCTATCTAGTCTGTCCTTCCATATCAACAACTACAACAGTCCACTTTTTACCTTTAGAGATCTTCTGTGTTGGTCCCATGCTTTTTTGAATTCAGTTACTGTCCTCATCTCTACCACCTCCACTGGGAGACTATTCCATGGATCCACTACTCTTTCCGTAAAGAAATATTTCCGCATATCACTCCTGAATCTATCTCCCTTCACCCTCATCCCATGACCCCTCGTAGCAGAACTTGCTTTCAATTGAAAGAGGCTCTCTCCCTGAACATTTATGCCACGGAGGTATTTAAACATCTCAATCATATCACCTCTATCCCGCCTTTCCTCTAAGGTGTACATATTAAGATCCTTAAGTCTGTCCTCATATGCTTTATAATGAAGACCACTAATCATTTTAGTAGCCACCCTCTGCACCGACTCCATCCTGGTTCACATCCTTTTGAAGGTGCGGTTTCCAGAATTGCACACTATACTCCAAATGAGGTTGCACCAAAGACTTATACAGAGGCATTATCACCTCCTTTTTTCTGCTAGCCATTCCTCTCCGTATGCACCCAAGCATCCTTCTAGCTTTTGCCGTCGCCTTTTCTACCTGTTTAGCTACTTTAAGATCATCAGACACAACCACGCCTAGGTCCCGCTCTTCTTTAGTGGACAAAAGTACTTCACCTCCTATACTGTATTGCTCCCTTGGATTGCTGCTGCCCAAATGCATGACCTTACATTTTTTAACATTAAATCCCAGCTGCCAAATTCTAGACCATTCTTCAAGCTTAGCTAGATCCCTCCTCATGTTATCTACACCTTCCTGGGTGTCTACTCTATTGCAGATTTTGGTATCATCTGCAAAGAGGCAAACCTTACCCGACAGCCCTTCCGCTATATCACTAACAAAGATGTTAAAAAGAATCGGACCAAGGTCAGATCCCTGGGACACACCACTGGTAACATCCTTCTCCTCAGAGTGAGCTCCATTTACTTGTACTCTTTGTTGCCTCCCACCCAACCAATTTCTAACCCAAGCAGTAACTTTAGGGTCCATCCCTAGGGTGCTCAGTTTGTTTATAACTCGCCTGTGAGGAACAGTGTCAAAGGCTTTACTGAAATCTAAATACACCACATCTAGAGCTCTCCCTCGGTCCAACTCCCTGGTCACCCAGTCAAAGAAATCAATCAGATTTGTCTGACAAGACCTGCCTCTGGTGAATCCATGCTGCCTCGGATCCTGTAATCCGCTGGACTCCAGAAACCTCACTATTTTCTCTTTCAGCAGAGTTTCCAATAATTTACTCACCACCGAAGTTAAACTAACCGGCCTGTAGTTTTCAACCACATCCTTACTTCCGCTTTTGTGTAAAGGCACCACATGAGCCTCCTTCCAGTCCTTTGGCACCACTCCCGACTCCAACGAGGCATTGAAAAGGTCAGTCAGTGGAGTTGCTAGAACGTCCCCAAGTTCCCTCAGTATTCTAGGGTGTATCCCATCCGGTCCCATCGCTTTGTCTACATATTGTTTACATTTTCCTCCCCTGCACCCTTGAGTCTGACAATACCACTCTTGCCCTTCCTCTTCTCACTAATATATCTGAAAAATGTCTTATCCCCCCATTTTATTGCATTGGCTATTTCCTCCTCCTTTTGAATCTTTGCCTTCTTGACTACTTTGCTAGCTTCTCTAAGTTTTTCCAAATACAGATGCCTGTCTTCCTCTCTCTGTGATCTCTTGTATTTCATGAAGGCCTCCCTCTTTTTCTTCACTTTTTCAGCTATTTCCTTCGAAAACCATAGCGGTCTCCTTTTTCTTTTGCCTTTATTTACCATTTTAACAAAAAGGTTGGTTGCCCTTAAAATACCCCTTTCAGTTTTGCCCACTGTTTTTCTACATCCCCCAGCTGTTCCCATCCCACTAACGACTCCCTGAGGTATTGGCCCATCTTCGCAAATTTAGTCTTCCTAAAGTCTAAGGGGCTTGTTTACAAAGCAGCGGTAGTGGTTCGCGATCGCGATCGCAGCCGCGGCCCCATTGAAATCAATGGAGCCGCGGCTCCGATTACGATCGCAGACCGCTACCGCGGCTTTGTAAACAAGCCCCTAAGATCCTCACCTTGGAATGGATTCTAACAGTCCTAATCCTAATACTGAACCACACCATCTGGTGATCACTGGATGCAAAATGATCTCCCACTACAACATCAGAAACACTTTCACCATTGGTAAGCACCAAGTCCAGTATGGCCCCTTCACGTGTGGGGTCTGTTACCAATTGCCTGAATAGTTCTCCCTGTAGAGAATCCAGGATCTCCTTACTTCTAGATGATACTGCAGCAGGAATGTGCCAATCAACATCTGGCATATTGAAATCTTCTATCAGTAGCACTTCCCCTTTCCTAGCAAAGCTGCGTATGTCTTCAATTAACTCTCTGTCCACCTCTTCCTCTTGTGAGGGAGGTCTGTATATCACACCAATGCAAATAGATTTCTCTTTCCCTCTTTCTAGTTTAACCCACAATGCCTCCTCTCTCTCCCTTTTAAGCTCTGTAATTCCAAAGCTTGGGTTCCCTCAAGGAAGACACCCTCTCCAAAGAACCACGGCACCACTCTGGTTCCGTAGAGTCACCCCAAGATGCTGTGGCCCTGGCCTTCAGATGTACAGGGGACTCGGGGGAAAAACTTATCGTGCTGCTGCTGATGGCTCTTAAGGGCCTTGTTGGATATCTTTTTGCAGAGACCACATGCTGTGGGGTCGTGGCCTAGCCCAAGACAGCGAAGGCAGCAGTCCTGTGCAAAAATACCCATACAAGCTCAGGGCAGCCTCTAAACACTTCTATGAAGTGGAGGAGAACCACAATATTGGATTCATCACTTGGCCTCACCAGACAGAGTGCCTCCATCTCTCCTGCTTGTCTGCAAAGAACATTCAATTATAGTAGGTATTTGATCCTTTGCCAGCAGTTCTGCAAAAATCTCATTAGGCATCTACTCAGTTTCTCCCACCCCGCAGAACTGTAATCATGACAAGAGTTTTGTGACTTAGCTCAGTGTAGGACATGAGAAATAGTATTAGTTCTTGTCTGTAGGGTTCTTGAAATAGCTTGAATAATAAGCAGACTATATACTAAGAAATATATATGCCACTCACACAGCTTCAGTGCATGGTTTAAATTTGTGGGGGGAGGAGGAAAGGAAGAAGGCAAGGGATTCAGTTGCCCTCCAGAACTGACAAGTTACCCAGTTCCAGAAGGGAAACTTTAGACTTTACTTTACTCAAACATCATTAAAAAACATGTTTACACCACAACCAATAAAATTCTATATATAATATTTTAAAAAACATAAAACATAAACAATTTAAACATAATATAATAAATGAACGGTATAGCACAGTTACTTACCTGTAACAGGTGATCTCTGGGAACAGCAGGAATTAGTCCTCACTTATGGGTACGTCGGAACCGACGGAGCCTGCGCGGGAAAGCTCCCCAGCTTCCCAGAAAGGAAGCCATTGGGGCCTCCCACTGCACATGCGCGCTGCCTTCCCGCCTTCCTGACCAGCTCTCCTCAGTTCGAGTTTATAGCTGAGACAATAGAGAGAGGAAAGGAAGATAGATAGAAGATACAACTCCTAGGGGAGGTGGGTGGGTTGTGAGGACTAATTCCTGCTGTTCCCAGAGATCACCTGTTACAGGTAAGTAACTGTGCTATCTCCAGGAACAAGCAGGAATAAGTCCTCACTTATGGGGACTCCCTAGCTAAGATGCTTGGGAGATCCCCTCCCAAGGGTTCACCATCTTCGTATGGATCTCAGGCATCCATCCAGGGAAGGTGGGCAGGAGTTGTTCAAGTATGGAACAGGTGTTTGAGGACAGCCTGACCAAACAAGGCATCCCGGCGGGAGTCCTTGTCCAAACAGTAATGGGCTGTGAAGGTATGAACCGAGGCCCAGGTGGCTGCTCGACAGATCTGATCTATGGATACAGAGTGAAGATGAGCCATAGAAGTGGCCATGGCTCTCACATTGTGAGCTGTGACATGGCCTTCCAGAGAAATGTTTTTACTCTGGTAAGCAAAGGAAATACACTGAGCAATCCAATTGGAAAGTGTACGTTTTAGAGACTGGAAGTCCCAAATGAGAAGGATCAAAAGCCACGAAAAGCTGGGAAGACTTTCGATGTGGCTGAGTCCTGTTGAGGTAAAAGGCAAGAGCTCTTTTACAATCTAGAGTATGAAGGTTCCTCTCTGCACTGGATGCATGAGGAGCCGGAAAAAAGACAGGTAGATATACCTCTTGATTAAGATGAAAAGGCGAGACCACTTTGGGCATAAAGTGGGGATTCGTCCTAAGCACCACCTTATCATGATGAAACCTGGTATAAGGTGGATGAGCCACTAAGGCCTGTAGTTCACTGATGCGGCGAGCCGAAGTGACTGCAATAAGGAAAAGGACCTTCCAGGAAAGAAATTTCAAGGAGGTAGAAACCAACGGTTCAAAAGGTGGCTTCATAAGCTGACCTAGAACTAGGTTCAAATCCCATGCTACCGGAGGAGGCCGGATGGGAGGTTTAGTTAGAGTCAGGCCTCTCATGAACCTTGCAATAAGAGGATGAGAGGAGACAGGTTGTCCATTTATAGGTTTTAAAGATGCTGCAATAGCACTCAAATGGACTCGTACTGAATTCGTCTTAAGGCCTGCATTAGAAAGATGCAGGAGATAGTCTAATAGAGAATTCAAAGGAAGTGCTAGAGGGTCAAGACCCTGTTGAGCACACCAAATGGAAAAGCGTTTCCATTTGAAAGCATAGGAACGCCTCGTGGAGGGTTTCCTAGAGGCATGAAGGATATCTTTCACTGGTTGAGAAAGATTGAAGTCATGAAGGCTTAGGCCTTCAGTAACCAAGCTCTGAGGTGTAGGGACTTGGGGTTTGGGTGCCACAAAGTCCCCTCCTCCTGAGACAGAAGGTCTGGCGCAGCTCCCAGGTCCAGGGAGGGTCCCTGGGAGAGATGCAGAAGTAGAGGGAACCACACTTGGCGTGGCCAGCGTGGAGCTATGAGGATCATCGATCCGTGATCCCTCTGGAGTTTGAACAGAGTCTTGGGAATCAAAGGAATGGGTGGAAAGGCATAGAGGAATTCCTGACCCCAATGCAGGAGAAAGGTGTCGTTGGCCTGAGCTCCCTGACACGGAGTCCTGGAACAGAACCGGGAAGTTTGGCATTCCACGGACTTGCAAAGAGGTCTATGTCCGGGGTTCCCCATTCCTGAAAGATTCTGCGTATCTGGTCCATATGTAGGGACCATTCGTGTGGAAGCAGAACTCGACTGAGTCTGTCTGCCCGAGAGTTTTGAACCCCTGGAAGATACACTGCCAGAAGATGAATTTGATGCTCTCTGGCGAAGGCCCATAATCTGAGAGCTTCGTTGCAAAGCGACAGAGAGCCTGTCCCTCCTTGTTTGTTTATGTAGAACATGGCCACCTGATTGTCTGTATGGACTTGGACGGTCAGGTTGACAAGGAGGGTATGGAAGACTTTGAGGGCAAAGAAGATTGCTCTCAGTTCCAGGAGGTTGATGTGAAGGGTGGTCTCTTGTGGAGACCAAGCACCCTGAGTGGAGAGGTGTTGAAGATGGGCTCCCCACCCTGTTTGGGAGGCATCTGTTGTGAGGGTTGCTTGGGGCAACAAAGGTTGGAAGGGGGCCCCCAACAACAGATTCTTGGTGGACATCCACCATTGGAGGGACCAAAACAGACGCTTTGAGGTGAGTATTTGGTCGGAGAGCGCTCCTGATGCCTGAGTCCACTGGGTGGCCAAGGTCCATTGAGCTGCTCTCATATGAAGACGAGCGTAGGGCACCATGTGTACCGTGGAGGCCATGTGGCCCAGAAGTCGCAGCATTTCTCTGGCTGTCAAGTGACCGCTGGACTGAACTTGGGAGGCCAGCACACCAGACGTTGGCCCCGGACTTGAGGTAGGTAGGCCCTTGCAGTGGTGGTGTCCAACTGGGCCCCTATGAATTCCAGAGACTGAGTAGGGATAAGTTGAGACTTGGGAAGGTTTACCACCAGTCCCAGATACTGCAGAATGTGCCTTGTGCGGTCCAGGGAAATCTGGGCCTCTGACTGAGATGGAGCTCGGATGAGCCAGTCGTCCAGATATGGGAATACAAAAATTCCCAGACCTCTTAGAAATGCGGCAACAACTGCCATGCATTTGGTGAACACTCTTGGAGCAGAGGCTAGACCGAAGGGAAGTACTCTGTACTGGAAATGTTTTCCCTGAAACAGAAATCTTAGATATTTTCTGTGGGATGGGTGGATGAGTATATGTGTGTACGCATCCTTGAGATCTAGAGAACAAAGCCAATCCTGACTCTGAAGGTATGGAAGGAGAATACCTAGAGAAAGCATTTTGAATTTCTCCTTGTACAGAAATTTGTTCAATTCTCTCAGATCTAGGATAGGTCTGAATCCCCCTGTCTTCTTTGGTATGAGAAAATAAGGGGAGTAGAATCCTGTCCCTTGTTGAAGAAGAGGAACCTCTTCTATTGCCCCTTGGGCAAGGAGAGACTTCCTGACCCAACAGGCCCAGGAGAGATGGGGGAGAATTGAAGTGCCTCACCATGATATATGGAGGAAGGTTGGAAAAATGAAGTTTGTAGCCCTCTCTGATGATAGAGAGGGTCCATTGCTCTGATGTAATTTGCCCCCATCTGGGAGCTAACCTTCCAGGAATGATGAGGGGCTCTGGTTGTTCTAGAGCCAGAAAGGTTAAGTTCTCTAGGGGCAAGTCAAAACCCCTGAGGGGGTTGAGCCTGCTGAGGAGTGGTAGACACTGCAGGCTTTGACCTTGCCTGTTTAGGCTGCTGACGTTTAGCAGCAAAGCGAGGCTGAGAAGATTGTTGGCCAGTATTTGTGGAAAATCTGGCCTTCTTGTAGTAAGGCCTCTTGAAAGACTTTTTCTTGGCAGGAGTAGAGGTAGACTTAGAAAGTCTATCTAAGGTAGCATTTTCTGCGTCCATTTGAGTGGCTTTAATTTGCCACTCTTTACCAAATAAGTTCTCACCTGTACAGGGCAGATTCCGTAAGCCATCTAGGACCCAGGGTTCTAGGTCAGAGGCCTGGAGCCAAGCAAGTCGTCGGGCTGCAATGGCAATGCCCGAAGCTCTACCGGCACCCTCAAAGGAATCAAAGGCTGCTCTGTTGGAGAACTTAGAAACATCTAGAAGCTGTTTCACTAAAGAAATGAACTCCTCCTTTCTATCTTTAGGGATAAAGGGGGCAAAATGCTTTACCTTTAGGGCAAGTTCCCTTAGAAACATGCCCATATACAGACTGTATGAATTAATCCTGGCTATAAGCATACTAGCCTGGAAGATTTTCCTACCAAAAGAGTCTAGGGTCTTACATTCTCGCCCTGGAGGGGTAGAAGAGTGCCTTTTGGTACTCTTAATCTTTTTCAGCGCAGACTTCACCACAATGGAATGGTGAGGCAGCTGAGTTTTTTGAAAACCAGGAGAAGGAGGGACCCGGTACATGGTGTCCAACCTACGAGAATGAGGAGACAATGTTAGAGGAGCCTCCCATAAGTCCATCAAGTGTTCTTGAAGGATTTCATGGATAGGCAGGGTAACTGCCTCTTTAGGAACCTTAGGGTATCCTAAAATATCCAATTTCTTTGATCTAGGTTCTTTCTCAGAGGATGTAGTAATAGAAAGTCCTTTAGCTACTTCTATAATGAAGTCTTGAAAGGACAAATCCTCTGGTGGAGACATTCTCCTCTTTGGGGAAGAAGGCTCTTCAGGAAGAACAAGAGAGAGCTCATCAGAGTCATCGGAGGAGTCAAAATCCTCAGAGGAATCAGAGTATCCTCTATTCGCTTCCAACGCACGATACGCATACCGGTCGGTATCGACATCGGGCGTACCGGGCATGGGATCGGTATCGGGTGAAAACCCGGATCCGGCATGCACCGATCTGCGTTTGGAAGACGATGGCCTCGGTTCCGGTATGGAAGCCAGTACCGGAACCGGACCCGGAACCGCTGGATGCGGTACCGAGGGCATCGCAGCCTTAATGAAAGCCAGGATGGCCTGCTGCATGGTCTGAACAGTATTGTCCATAGACGCCACTGCTGCCTGGATGTCGGTACCGGCATGGGCCGGTACCCCAGAGCAGTCTAACAGGTGATCGGTCGAGGCCGTGCCATCGATGTCAACCTGTAACCCCATAGATGGTGCTTTGGAAGCCAGAGCTTCCCGCCGGGGTTGTTTGGCTGGGGCATGGTCCTCAGATTCAAAATTGAGAGCCTCTCGATGCTTTGAAGGAGATTTGCTCTTTGAGGACCTGCCCGAAGAAGGTTTGGTTACCTGAGATCCATCCGGAGAGGAAGACCTGGATGACTGTGATGCTGGATTATCTGAAGCAAACAGCACATGGAATTTGTTGGCCCGGTTCTGCAAACCACGTTTAGACATCTGGGAGCAGGATGGGCAGTCCGGAATGGAGTGGTCAGGCCCCAAACATTTAAGACACCAGTCATGGGTGTCTGTAACAGAAATAACAGCACTACACTTGGTACACTTCTTGAAACCAGGAGCTGGTTTCTCCATGAGGAGATTTTGTGTAGGCCTGAGGCCTAACAGAAGTCACCAAGTTGTGCTAAAAAAATAAAAGCTTTTTTTTTTTTTTTTTTTTTAAGAAAGAAAAGAAAAGAGAGACCGGCGGTACCGGTTTCGGTATGGGGAAGGCAGGTACGCGGTCTAAAGAAAGAAACTAAAATAACAATTTCTTCAGCGGTGACAGGAACACGACCTGCTGGCTCCGTGGAAAAAGAGAAACTGAGGAGAGCTGGTCAGGAAGGCGGGAAGGCAGCGCGCATGTGCAGTGGGAGGCCCCAAAGGCTTCCTTTCTGGGAAGCTGGGGAGCTTTCCCGCGCAGGCTCCGTTGGTTCCGACGTACCCATAAGTGAGGACTTATTCCTGCTTGTTCCTGGAGATTCAGGCCTATCCTATTAATTCTCCCTATAATACTGCTTAAAGAAGAAAGCATTCGTTTCCTAAACCTGATAAAATTCATTGTTTCATGCAGGGACTGAGGATGTGCATTCCACAGTGAAAAGGCTGATAAACTTAACAAGCCCATGAGATGAATGCAGAGATGGTACAGATAAGTAGTAGTCTAGACTTTGATATAAATAGCTAGGTAATCCTCTATATGAGGCTTTATACACTAAACAATACCATGAAAACACAGGAAGTCAATGCAAGTGACATAATTAAGGAGTAACATGATCACATTTTCTTCCTCCCAGAATCAGCTAAGCAGCAATATTTTAGACCACCTGTAACCTCTGTATATTAGTATGTGATAATCCAGAAACAAAGTTGCAGGAATCCAATCTGTTTATTACTCTTGCATGCAATAATGTTTCTAAGTGCACAGGTGCAAGAAATAGTAGCGGATACTGCAGTCACTACTTGATCTAAGCATCTATTCGATTTCATCCTCTTTCAAATATACTAACAATTGAATATCATCTGCATAAAAGTAAAAATCCATCTCCTCTTGATCAAACTCTCAAGCTAATGGAGCCACATAAATATTTAATATGGATCCCTGCAGGACTCCACAATGAAGCAGACACTCCTCCAGTTTACCCTCCAGGGTTACTCTGATGTCTACCGCTCAAAAAACAGAAGCAAACTAGGTTAGCACATTCCCAGGAAAAAATATCAAACTAGCCCTTCACCAGAGAATAAAGATTACTGCATGGGATATATTATGTTAGAGGATATGCAAGCTGCAGTGGAGCCAAAGAACATAGCACCCGATATTCAGCTGTGGCATCTAGCACTGCTAAAGTGGATAGCTATCGCTGCTGAACTGTAGACCCAGATATTCAATGCCTGGGCCATATCCGGTCACCGGCATTGAATAAAGCATAGTTACTCACTAGTAACAGGTGATCTCCAGGAACAGCAGGAATCAGTCTTCACATGTGGGTGAACGTCACCGATGGAGTCTGTGCGGGAACGCTCACCAGCGTCCAATAGGAAAGCCTTTGAGAGCAGTCCACTGTGCCTGCATGCCTATCTTCCTGCCTTCCCAACTCCTCTCTCCTCAGTTGAGTTTGTAGCTGAGAGGAAGAGGAAAAAATAACCAACCCTACAACTCCTAGGGGAGGAGGGCGGGTTGTGAAGACAGTTTCCTGCTGTTCCCAGAGATAACTGTTACAGGTGAGTAACTACTCTATCTCCAGGAACAAGCAGGAATGCAGTCTTCACATATGGGAATCATTAGCTCCTAAGTACCAGACTGGCATGGGGAGCCTAGAGCCGAAGAGTGTGGACACGATGTGGCCATTTGGACTCAATTCCAGGAGGCTATGCCCCTCCTAATGATAGTCTGATCACTTTTAAGTCTGAGATAGAGGGTAGGAATTGAGTTCAAGCCCCAAGGAGGTGCTGGAGTACAGCTTGGCCAAAGACAGCATCCCGACAGGGACCACTGTCCAGACAATAACGTGCAGCAAAAGTATGAATGGAGGACCAGATAGCTGCCTGACAAATCTCGTCAATGAATACTGAACGGAGATTGGCTATGAAGACTGCCATAGCCCGCACGTTATTAGCGGTTACATGACTCTCCAGAGAGAGTCCTGCTCGTGCATAAGCAAATGAAATGCAATCTTCTATCCATCTGGATAGATTTTATTTTGTAACCGGTAACCCAAGGTGACTGGGATCAAAGCATATGAATACTTGTGAGGATTTTCTGTAATCCTTAGTTATATGCAAATAGTAGGCCAGCGCTCTCTTGCAGTCTAAGGTGTTTAGCGCTGCTTCAGCCCGAGATGCAAGTGGTCTCAGAAAAGAAATTGGTAGGATTATCGACTGGATTAGATGGAAGAAGGAAACTACCTCTGTCAGGAAATGTGGATGGGTATGGAGAACCATCTTGTCATGGTGGGACCAGGTATATGGCGGATCCACCATCAGAGCCTGCAGTTTCCTGATGCAGCGAGCTGATGTGACAGCGATGAGGAAAATGACCTTCCAAGATAGAAACTTGAGTGAAGTAGTGGCTAAAGGCTCGAAAGGAAGCTTTAGAAGTTGAGCAAGAATCAGATTGAGGTCTCAGGCCACTGGAGGCGGCTTAATGGGTGGTTTGGACAGTAGGAGATCCCGCATGAAGCGTGCTACTAAGGGGTGTGAGGAGATAGGCTGTCCATCCAATGGTTTGTGAAGGCTGCAATAGTAGTGAATTAATCTTGAGACCTGCCAAGGATAAGTGGAGGAGATACTGTAGAAGGGACTCCACCAGACAAGCAAAGAGGTCAATGTCCTTTGGAGAGCACCAAAGGTCAAACCTAAGCCACTTGAAGGCATAAGATTGCCTGATGGAATCCTTGCGTGATGCAAGAAGAATATCCTCGACCTCCGGTAGAAGGTCAAGGTCAGTGAGCACTAGTCTTTCAGCAGCCATGCTGTAAGTCATAAGGAATATAGAATGGGATGGAGGAGGAGCATCCCTTGATCCTGGGAGAGGAGTTGCAGCGCACATTCCAGAATGAGAGGAATCATTTGGAGCCTAAGAAGTCAATGACCAATCTACTGATAATGCACCAAATATGAAGAAAAAAAAATCACAAAACAGAAAACCACTACTACTTGGAGATTCATTCATCAGAGGCACCAACTTGGGAACACAGTTCAAAGGAAAGAAGATGGTCAAATGCCTCCAAGGCTCTTCAGCCAGCAGGAATACAAACCAAATTGTTGATATAGTCAGTACAGAAAGTCAGAACTCCAAAACTGACGTTGACATCCACTTGGGTACAAATGACCTGGCTAGAACTGCCTCTGCAGTTCAAGGGGACTTCCAGACTCCGGGAGAGAAACTCAAGCCCATTGTTAACACTATAGCATTCTCAGAAATTTTACCTGCTCTTGGTAAGGGGGCAGAAAGGCTGCTTCGCATAAATAACTTTAATACATGGCTCCAAACTTGATGCAAACAAGAAGGATTTAGATATATAGGCAAGTGGGGAAACAGATGGATCAACTACAGATTATACTGTGCTGATAGACTACATCTCTCTGTCGCAGGGAAAAGGTTCTTAAGTGAAAAATTCAAGCAATATGTGGATAGGCATTTAAACTATGGAAAGAGGGTGACGGATGGAGAAGGACAAATTCAGAACGTCACTCCCAGCAAAAGCATAATAACATTAGAAACAGCCACACTTTTAAACCACACATCAATGGAAAGTGGGAAGAGGCATGTAGAACAAAATCCATGCAAAATACAGGCAAGCCAGTCAACAAATGCTGGAAAGCAATGAGCACAGATGCTCGAAGCCTAGTCAACAAAGTTCCTGACCAGGAAGCCCTAATGGTGGAAATGAACTTGGACATAGTAGCCATTACAGAAACATGGTTTAATGAGTTGCATGAATGAGATATAGTCATAGCTGGCTAATTTATTTAGGAGAGATAGAGAAGGCAGAAAAGGAGGAGGAGTAGTCCTATATGTCAAAAGCAATATTAAAGCTGCTGAAATGCAGGGGACATGGGGAAAAGAAGAAGTGCTGTGAACTGTGTTAGAAAAGGGAGATGGCACTATCATCCATGCTGATGTAGTCTACAGGCCTCCAACTCAAACCAAAGAAATGGACAGAGACTTGATTACTGATATTGCAAAGGTAGCTATGAAGGAGGAAGTGATCATATTGGGTGATTTTAATCTACCCTATGAGGATTGGAGTACTACTTTTGCAAATCTAGAAAGAAGTAAAAGAATTGTGCATACCTTCCAAGATGCACTGCTTAGACAAATGGAGATAGAACCAACCAGGGAAAAGTTCAATGCTGGATTTAGTACTCACCAACGGAGAAAATGTGTCGAATGTCTGGGTGGGTGCCCATGTGAGCAGCAGCGATCATCACACGGTGTGGTTTGAGATAAAAGCCAAGGCAGAGTTCCCTTACAGCAAGCTCAAAGTCCTAGATATCAAAAAAGCTAACTTCAGGAAGATGGCCAAGTGCCTGAAGGAGGAGTTGGCAGGGTGGGAGGAGGTAAAGGAAGTGGAATTGCAGTGGGCTAAACTAAAGGAGTCAATAAAAGGGGTAACAGATACATACTTAAGGAAAGAAATAAAAACAAGAGGAAAAGGAAATCTATTTGGTTTTCTAAAGGAGTGGGTGCACAAACAAAGGCAAAAACCACAGCTTTCACAAAATTCAGAAGTTCGCATACAGAGGAACACTGAAAAGAATAGAGGATAAAACTAAAAGAGACAAAAATAAATAAGGATATCAAAATCAAAAGCAGAAGAAAAGATGGCTAAAGATCTAAAGTGTGGTGATAAAACGTTTTTCAGGTATATTCAGGAGAAGAGGAAGATCAGAGGTGAAATTGCAAGACGCAAAAGTGCTGAGAACAGATTTGTGGAAAATGACATTGAAAAAGCGAAAATGCTAAAAAAATACTTCGGTTCTGGTTTCACTAAAGAAAATCTTGGAGAAGGACCACCTGTGACTGACAAATATACATATGGAAATGGAGTAGATACTACACCATTCACAGATGTGTCTGAACAGCTTGCAAAACTGAAAGTAAATAAAGTCATGGGACCAGATGGGATAGAACCCAGGTTACTGAAAGAGCTCAGAGAGGTTCTTGCAGGGCCTTTAAAGGACGTTTTTAATAGATTCTTGGAGACAGGAGAAGTTCCGCAGAACTGGAAATGGGCCAATGTGGTACCTCTTCACAAAAGTGGCAATAGGGAAGAAGTGGCAAACTACAGGCCAGTAAGCCTTACCTCGGTGGTGGGAAAAGTAATGGAGGCGTTCCTGAAAGAGAGAATAGTGGACTTTCTCGAAACCAATAGGCTGCATGATCTGAGGCAACATGGTTTTACCAAAGGACAATCTTGCCAAACAAATCTGATTGAGTTCTTTGACTGGGTGACCAGAGAACTAGATTAGGGGCATGCGATGGATGTGATCTACCTAGATTTCAGCAAAGCCTTTGATACTGTTCCTCATAGGAGGCTTATCAATAAACTGACCAACCTGGGGATGGGTCCCATGGTTGTGAACTGGATCAGAAATTGGTTGACTGACAGACAACAGAAGGTGATGGTAAACGGAACTCATTTGGATGAAAGGAAGTGATTTGTGGCGTGCCCCAGGGATCGGTCCTAAGGCATGTACTGTTCAATGTATTTGTGAGTTATATTTCTGAAGAACTGAATGGAAAAGTCTGTCTTTTTGCAGGTGACACGAACATTTGCAACAGAGTGGACTCCCCTGAGGGAATGGATAGCATGAGGAAAGATATGCAAAAGCTGGAAGAATGGTCTAATCCTTGGCAGTTAAGATTTAATATGAATAAGTGCAGAGTTCTGCATTTGGGATGCAGAAATCCAAGGGAATTGTATGAGATAGGGGGCAATAGGTTGGTGTGCACAGACCAGGAGAAGGACCTTGGAGTGACTGCTTCTGAGGATCTCAAAGTGGTGAAACAGTGTGACAAGGCAGTGGCCAAAGCCAGAGGGATGCTGGGTTGCATAGAGAGTAATTACCAGCAGAAAGGAAGCAGTACTAATGTCACTGTACAAGTGAGGCCTCACTTGGAATATTGTGATCAATTTTGGAGACCATATTGTAGTAGCGAAGTGCACGCAATGAATACACCAGGAGTCTATTTACTAGAATTCAAACCAGTTTATTTTGTGCACAGTCTCAGACACCTGTCACTTTCAAAATGGTCTGAGCATGGCGTTCAGAAAAACAACAGCATTTATAGCTTTCTTCATTAGCTCTATACAGACAAACTCCTCCTTGGTCCCGGTGGCCCCCTCACCCCTCACCCCCCCCCCATCCGATGGAGGCCCACACCACTCTCCCCCTGCTCTCAGGCCTTCCTAGCCATGGCTCAGTATCTAGACATAACATATTCTGCCTTGCTTTTTGCTTACAAGGTCACTCTACAGTACAAAAGCTATGTGAAAAGCAGGATTCTGAAATACATCTGTGAATAACATAATAAACTCAATGGAAAAGTTCTACTTTCTTATCAGAGCAGCTTGAAGCAGATTTCTGTTTTCTCTGGCTTTCAGCTCTGTTCAGCTATAATATTCTGAGGTGGGGGTTGGGGACTCAGGCCTAACCTACAGGCTTCTGCTACATAACATACATTTACCGGCTATTCTAGGCCATAGCCTATCACATTCCCCCCTTTGATTATTCTCACCCGCAAGTGAGAAAGGGTGAGAATTAAATCACATATGGTACTCTACACTAGGGTGGAGGGATCACTTTGTGGTACAGGGTTAGAGTAGTAATGCCACATTGCTAGTATCTGTGAATCTGCCTTGCGTTCGACAATTCTGTCAATGGTTGAGTTCAGCATAAGCAAGCATAAGGGAAGGAAACATGGGATACATAAGCAAACAGCCACAATCAAGAAAACTATCAATACAAGTGTCTTCAGGCCGCCCATTACCTGAAAACCACGAACCAAACCAGCCATCAAGTTGCAAGCCATGCCAGGTTTGGACTGGGACATAAGTTTGTTTTCTCATGTGATTGGCTATGTCTTCTACAACTTGCCCTTCATTATCAATTTGCAAACAACAGTTAGTTAAATTAAGCTTACCACAGACGCCTCCTTCAGCTGCAAGCAGATAATCTAATGCTAAGCGGTTCTGGTAAATGGCTGTACGCATCTGTGTGGCTTGTTTGGCTAACAAGGTTAGTGCTCTGCTAGTTTCATTGGTTATAATTTCAACAACAGCTTGCAAACGTATAATACGGTCCAACATATACACAGGAGTGCGGTAGCCCCAAGAACCATCTTGTGCCCAGGTAGCAGGTCCATAGTAAGGAACAATTCTCTCTGGCAGCCATTCTTCAGAGGTTGCATCCCATTTGTCCCACTGGCCGATTTTGAGAGCCTCTCACCTCTGTCAGCTTTTGTATACAGGGAATCCCAATTGTTCTCCGTGGGAAAGGGGCAAAAGGAAGAAAGATGGTCGTATAGTACCTAGAACACACGCCCCTCCCCAATTGGCAGGGAGTTTAGCATATGCTCGAGTGCCACAAATCTAATAAAGTCCAGGTGGAGCTTGCCAGGTACTATGCGTAGCCAGATTTGTCCATATCCTGGCCAAGTGAGGAAAGACGATCAAAGGATTAGAAGGTTCCGGAGTATTGGCACCTGACCACCAAGATGTCTTCTCAGTAGTAGCAGTGTAATATTTCTGGTTCAAACAGACCAACTGTCCTACTAATGCAGTCAATTGTGGTCCTGCTCGTACAAAACATAGTTTACCCACTATGGAGTGGGCGAGGACCCATTCATTGGTGGTGTTATGAACATCAGTCTGGTTATATGGTACGGAATAGTTCAGTTCTTGTGCTTCCCAAGGCTATTGGTCTCCCATCTGAGTTCCTCCACAAAAGAGACAGTCTGAGACATGGAGGCTGGAGGCCACAGCTGAAGCTAGTTCGATGAACAGATTCTGCGAAGCGTGGGGAACTACAAATTCTGCCTTCATGGCCTCGTGGAAGGTATGATGTATGCAATAAGGTGAAGAAACATGAGTCTTTACATTCAGTTGGATGAATACGATGGTTCCAGGATCAGTTCCACCTCCTGCTATGTGCAGGCCAAACCAAAATCCTTGCTTCCATTGACTGGGGTCAAAGATCTGGAGTCGTAGGGGATTGCATGTACTTTTCTTGCACTTGGGTTCTAGTAGGGGTAATCTTTCCAGCATAGCTTTGCGCTTATCTCCAGTTTGTCCTGTAGGGCCACCAGACCAGGTAGCATAGTACACACAGTCCCACTTCGGACAGTAGTAGTCTGCTTCTGATGCTTTGCTATATGTTGTTGGGAAGTGTGTTCCAGTGCACATTCCCCATCTGTACGCACCTTCAGGACACATATATTTCTCATCATAATAGTAGGCTTGTTCCCATGATCCGCACCTGTAGTAATTATTTCTGTTAATTAAGTCACAAGCATCAAAATACACGTACGCAGGTTGGGTGGGATCAGAGAGTTGACTTGTGGCGTTGACGAGGGCTCCATCTTCATCATTCCATCTCAGTTCCAGGACATAGTAAGATGGATTCTGTCGAGGTCTGAAACAAGTACGTATCTTTCCCTTTGTACAGACGTTCGATTCTGTACCATTATAGATACACTGGCTGACTATGCCAGTACAAGTATAGTAAGAGTGATAAAGTAGAGTCTGAGTGACTTGCATTCCAGTTCGGGTGGTGGTTATACAGGCTGCACAAGGGGGCAAAGCAAGAGTGGTTCTCAAGAGTCCCAGGGCTACTGCAAGAATAAAACAGTAATTAGTAAGCATCATGATCATAGTCTCTAATAATTGATGAGGTAGGTAATGGTTGTTGATTGAGGTAGATAGATAATGGTTGATTGGTTGATAGGGTCTGCAAGGTGGATACTGCAAAACTGAAGGACGGCTCTTTCGTAGATGTCCAAGAGGAGGTTGGCAAAGTCTTTACGGTGATGGATCTTGTCTGCGCAGTGTGAGTCGCAATGGTGATGCAGGATTAGCGATTGAGGTCCAGGGATGGCTCTCAGGAACTGCTGCTGGTTTTACTCGACTGTGGTGGATCCAGAGTCGATTTCTGCCACTTTGACTGCTGTTGGGGTTGATAACAAGACTATGTATGGCCCTTTCCACTGAGGCGCCAACGGTGTCTTCTTCCACTCTTTTACCCACACCGAGGCTCCAGGCTTGAAAGGATGCAAGGGCTCTGTTAGATTGATAGGCAACTGGTCTTGCACCCAGGCATGAAGGCCCTGTAAAACAGAACTTAGAGCCAACAATTCTTGCCTAGTGATTACTGATCCAATTTGATGCATATCTCCCCTTATCCCCTGAATTATGGGTTGGGGCCTCCCATACAAAATCTCAAATGGGGATACTCCTAAGGGCGTGGTGGGGGCTGAATGTATCCGGAGAAGGGCTATGGGGAGAGCTTGGGGCCATTTCAAGTGGGCTTCTTGACAGAGCTTAGATAACTGAGACTTCAGGGTTCGGTTCATTCTCTCTACTTTCCCTGAACTCTGGGGTCTGTAAGCTGTGTGTAACTTCCATTGTATTTGCAAGGCATGGGCTAGCTGCTGGGTTACTTGTGATACAAAAGAGGGCCCATTGTCAGACCCCATGGTCAAAGGTATTCCGAATCGGGGGATGATCTCATGGAGCAAGGCTTTAGTGACTTCCCTGGCCTTCTCAGTTCTAGTGGGAAAAGCTTCCACCCATCCAGAAAAGGTACAGACTAGGACTAACAAGTAGCGATATCCATTTGCTCGTGGCATTTCTGCAAAGTCTATTTGAATATTCCCCATGGGGGTAACTCCTACTGACTGAGCTCTAGGGGGTGGAACAGGACCCTGTCGGGCATTATTCTTGGCACAAGTCACACATCTTCGGGCTACTGAGGTGGTCAGAGGTCCCAGCAACGAGATATAAAAGTATGGTTTTAGAGCGTCTGCCATTTTGGTTTTTCCATAGTGAGTGGCTTGATGAAAGGCTTGGACAAAGGCAGGGCCTAGGGCTTTGGGAATCACGGTCATGCCAGGGGGTGAGCTCCCTTCAGGCGGTGGCAACACTATCCATCCAGTTTCCGATAGTTTCCCCCCCTCATGTCGACAGTAATGGTCAATCTCTGTCTGGGTATATCTGGGTGTCCATGCACTAAGAGGTACTGGAAATATGGCTGCTTGAATTGTTACACTAGGGGTAGTGATTTGTCCAGCAATAGCTGCTTCTCGGGCTGTGGCATCGGCAAATCTATTTCCTCGGGATACATCTCCATCTCCAGTTTGATGGCCTCGACAATGCATTACAGCAACGCGTTTGGGGGCCCATACTGCTTTCAACAAAGTCAATATTTCTGGGCCATACTTGACAGACTTGCCGCCTGAGGTAATTAATCCACGCTCCTTATACAGGGCTCCATGGGCATGTAATGTTGTAAAAGCATATTTGGAGTCTGTGTAAACGTTTAGGCTGACTCCTGTTCCAAGTTTGAGTGCGCGTGTGAGGGCTATCAACTCAGCCTTCTGCGCTGAGGTTCCTGGGGCCAGTACTGACGCTTCTACTACCATGTCCAGGGTCACCACTGCATAACCAGCACATCTCTGTCCTTCGACTATGAGGCTACTTCCATCCACAAAGAAAGTTCTATCTGGGTTGTCCAAAGGGATATCAGTTAAGTCTGGGCGACTTGAATATACAGTGTCCATTACTTCCAAGCAATCATGGTCAGGAGGGCCTGGACCGGTTGGCAATAGGGTGACTGGGTTCAGAGTTTGGCTGACACTCAGTTGCAGTCGAGGATTCTCACATAGCATACTTTGATATTTCAACATTCGAGCATTAGTGAGCCAATGGTTTCCTTTGTGTTCCATCAGGGTTAAAACAGAATGTGGTACGGTGACTTGAAGCTCTTGTCCTAGGGTGAGTTTGTCCGCTTCGCTCACCAAGAGGGCTGTGGCTGCTACAGCTCTCAGGCAAGGTGGCCATCCTTTGGCGACAGGATCCAATTGTTTTGACAGGTAGGCTACAGGTTGCTGCCAAGACCCAAGAGGCTGAATCAAGACTCCCAATGCGTTCCCACTTGACTCATGGACATATAGGCGAAAGAGTTTCTGCACATCTGGTAGTCCCAAAGCCGGGGATGACATCAACGCTGTTTTTAGGGATTTGAATGCTTTATCTTGTTCTGGGCCCCATTCCAAGGGGGATCTTTCCGCTCCCTTTGTGACTTGGTACAAGGGTTTTGCCATGAGCGCAAAATTTGGTATCCATATTGTGATGCAGCGGACCCTCTGCTGGAGAGGAAAAAAGTTTTAAACTCTGAAAGAAAAAGAAATTGCCTGCAATTTCCAGAGAACTTACCTAGAGGGAGCAGGAGAGCTAGGACAGAGACCACAGAACCACGCCCTAGGGGGCAGGACTCTTATTCCAAAAGCTCACATTTAAGAGCAGGCAAGCCAGAGTTTGGAGGCAAGCCAGAGTTTGGAGGCGAGCCAGAGTCTGGAAGGAAGCCAGAGTTTCGAGACAAGCAAGAGTCTGGAGACCAGCAAGAGTCAAGAGGCAAGCAAAAGTCAAGGGACTTGCCTGTAAGGAGCTCAGCTGCCAAAGCCTCATCAGCTGAGAGAAAAAGGACAGGCTGGGAGAGGAGAACCAGTCCTGAGAGAGAGAGGACAGGCCGAGAAGGCCGAAGCCAAGCCAGACCGGGCCCAGAAGCCCACAAGAGAACAGGCCTTAAGGGCCAGAGAAGGAAAGACTGGGAAAGCAGGAGGTATATTCCAGAGAGCACCGATACTGAAGGCAGCAGTCACGGTACACCTCCAGCCTCACCCCAGAGAATCAAACATAAAGCAAAAGGTAAAACTTTTAACCTTTGTCATTGTATACCTGAACTTAAGCTAAGAGAAGAATTCCTGGGAAGGAGATTCTCCATATAGAAGACAAGAGCAGAAGCAAAAGTTAAAGGATAGTTGGTGCAACAAAAGGACTGTTAGAGGAAAACATAGAGATAATGTTTTTAAACCTCTTGAGCAAGCAATGCCTTTCTGGTATGCCACTAAGTTGAATCGTGGGCCTAGACAGACTGCTAAGCCGTGGGAAACAGTAAGACTAAATCCCATGAAGGACACTTGCCCTGATACCTCAGAGCAGTCAGAGGAGGCCATGCAAGTGGAATCTGTGTATGAAGACAGTGATAGTCCCATGGAATGCACATACTGTGCTGGAAGCGAAATAGAGGCCTTCCAGAGTCATTGAGCGAAGGAAGCCTTTTTGCTGTTACATATTGGAATACTGTGAAGTTAACAGTGTTTGGTTATTTTATTTCTCACCTTTAAAAATCTGCTGTAAAGACTTATTTTGCCACGTACCGGAGTGTATATCCTTTGTTTTTGAACCCTTAGTGCTTAAAGGGGAAAATAAAGCCTGTTTTTTTCCCCACCACTTTTGTGCAAGTCTGAATCTCTTCAGGAGTTGGTAACGAGGCTGACACAAGGCTCTGACCCATGACCCTCGCACCTGGCCAACCCTGATTAACATCATCTTAGTGACCCCCCCCCCGGCTCCAGCCCTCCGGTGGAACTACTACGCAGGGGGTGCTGTGCGGCCGGGGCGCAGCGTCACAATATGCAGCAATAGCCTGCAGCTCCCAGGAAGGCCCGCACCTGCTTTCTGGTGGTGGGGGTTGGGATGTGGCATACTGCTTCCTTTCGTTCAAGTCCTAATCTCCGGGTACCTTTGGATAGATGGAACCCTAAGTATTTCACTTCTGTCTGACACAGTTGCGCCTTGGCTCTCGAGACCTTGTATCCAGCTTCATTCAAGAGGGGCAAGAGATCACTGGTAGCTTGCACACAATCAGTTTCATTGTTGGTGGCTATAAGCAAGTCATCTACATATTGGAGTAAGATTCGTTTTCCCAGAGTTACAGGGTAACTTGACAGATCTTGACTGAGGGCTGCACTGAACATAGTGGGTGAATTCTTGAATCCTTGTGGTAGTCGAGTCCAAGTGAGTTGTCCTCGTCGTCCTGTGGTAGGGTTTTCCCATTCAAATGCAAACAAAAGCTGACTGCCAGATGCCAGGCGTATACAGAAAAAGGCATCCTTTAAGTCCAGAACAGTGAAATGTGTGGCTTCTGCTGGAATCAGTCCCAGGACGGTGTAAGGATTTGGTACTACTGGATGTATGGTGTCCACTGCACTGTTCACTCGACGTAGATCCTGCACTGGGTGGTAATCACCCGTCCCAGGCTTCTTGATTGGGAGAAGGGGGGTGTTCCAGGGTGATTGGCATTCTCTAAGGAGTCCAAACTGCAGTAGTTTCTTCAGGTGGCGATGGATACCTTCAATTGCTAGTCGTGGGAGGGGATACTGACGCACATGCACTGGTTCTGCTCCTGGCTTAAGGGTGACAAGCACAGGAGCTATATTCTTTGCTAGGCCAGGTGGATTATTCTCTGCCCATACTCCAGGCGGGGCTGCAATGCTGGCAGGTATACAGGAGCCTGCTGCTTTGGATGTAGGTAAATAGAACCGCCATTCTTCTTCTTGGGGGACAGCTAACACCATCAGGCCAGCAGGTGTTGAATTTATAGTCATTTCAATTTTTCCCCTTTCAACGAAGGATATCTGTGCTTGAAGCTTTGCAAGCATGTCTCGGCCCAAAAGGGGAACTGGGCATTCAGGCATATACAGGAACTGGTGTGTTATCGTCTGTCCCCCTAGTTCACAGGCGCGGTTCTGCAGAAAAGGCCTTGTGATTCTAGTTCCAGTAGCTCCTAGAATCGTGACAGATCGAGAGGACACAGGAGCCACAGGTTTGGCTACTACTGAATGCTCGGCCCCTGTGTCTACCATAAAGTCCATATGCTGGTCTCCAATCTTTAATTTGACCATAGGCTCCTGGAGACCTAGGACGAACTTGGAGCCCGGTCTGGCCTAGTCCTCATCATCCATTGAATTGTTCTCGGTGGCTGCCACTCCCGCTATGGCAGTCTCTTCTCGCTGTTGAAACTGCGCGCGCTGCATCCCCCCTCGCTGCTGGAATCGCCCCCCCGCTCTCCTAGCGCTCCCGCCTCCCCTCCAGGGGGTGGAGCTAATGTTCGGGCACTCGTTCTTCCAATGTCCTTCTTCCTTACAATCAATGTTCCCTCTAATTTTCTGTAGGCTGTGTGCGCATAAAATATCAGCTGTGCAGCTTTTGAAGGAAGGCTAAATTTTTGTGCGTCACATAACGACACTCGGAGTTCTATACTTTAAAATTTGACTACACATCAGAATACAGTATGTACACCAAATTGATTGCACTAGATAATATTGTAGAACTTGTGAAAACCGTAAATACACAACAACTTTTAAATTTTAAGATGTCTGTGTTGTTTTCTATCAGATTCAGAACCGTAATTTTTGTGCGCTCTGTTATAAAGTATGTGCGCTCACTCGGCGAGGTGTGTGCGCGCGCACACACGCACAGCTTAGAGGGAACAGTGCTTACAATAGGCGCACTGGTTCGCACCTAAGGGGGGCCGAGCACTCCCCCAGCCCCTTCCCCATCCTCTGGCTCTTCTATTAGGATATCCTCCTCCGCGTCCTTCCACTAATGCTGCAGCGAGCAGATCCGCTTTCTTCTTCATCTTTCTTTCACTTTCCCATTGGCATTCTTGATCACAAGTCACAAATACCTTTTGTGCGACTTCCATCAACTGTGTTGCGTTCATGCTCGCAAATCCTTCTAATTTCTGCAGTTTTCGTTTTATGTCTCCCTGGGATTGAATCACAAAGGCGGCGTTCACCATACGCAAATTCTCCTGGGCTGCTGGATCATATGGGGTGTAAAGTCTATAGGCTTCAGTCAATCGTTCATAGAAAGCAGCAGGACTTTCATCTGGGCGTTGAAGAACGTCCGCTACTTTCCCAACGTTCATAGCTCTCTGCCCTCCCTTCTTTAGGCCCTGCAGTAAGGCATGGCAGAACCGGGTGAGGGCCTTCTCTCCGTCATCACTATTTGGGTCCCATCCGGGATCTTCATTTGGGAAATCTGCGGCTGCTGCCCGTCGGGGATCTAGGTCTCTCCCATCTTCAGGGTTCTCTTACAACCATCTAGTGGTTGCTCACACTATCCGTGCCCGCTCTTCAGTAGTAAAGAAGGTAGCCAAGAGCTGGTGACAGTCAGACTAGGTGGGCTGGTGGGTTTGCATAATACTGAACATTAACTCTGTCAAATCTTGGGGCTTTTCAGTATACAGATTAGTAAGACAAGATCTTCCTTGTCTAAAGCCATGTTGGCTGTCTGCCATTAAGCCATGACTATCTACATGTTCAGCAATTTTGTTCTTTATGATGGTTTCTACCATTTTTCCCGGTACTGACGTCAGGCTCACCGGTCTGTAGTTTCCCGAATCACCCCTGGAACCCTTTTTAAAAATTGGCGTTACGTTCGCCATCCTCCAATCTTCAGGTATTAGAGATGATTTTAATGATAGTCCACAGATTACTAATAGCAGGTCTGCAATCTCATATTTCAGTTCTTTCAACACCCTTGTATGTATATCATCTGGCCCAGGTGATTTGCTACTCTTCAGTTTATCTAATAATTATAATACATCTTCCCGATGTATCGATATTTCCTTCAATTCTTCCGCACCTTTAAATACCACTTCAGTCATGGGTAACATACCTACATCTTCCTCAGTAAAGACCGAAGCAAAGAATTCATTCAGTCTCTCCGCTATCGTCTTGTCGCCTCTTAGTGCCCCTTTAACCCCTCTATCATCTAATGGACAACTGACTCTCTCACAGGTTTTTTGCTACGAATGTACTTGAAAAAGTCTTTATTACGCGTTTTTGCTTCTGCAGCAAGCTTCTTCTCAAATTCTCCCTTTGCCTGCCTTATCAATGCCTTGCATCTAACTTTCCAGTGCTAATGTTGTTTCCAGTTTTCGCCATTTGCCTCCTTTTTTGTTTTCCTGAAAGATGCTTTTTTGGCAACAGCAGCCTCTCTGACTTCACCTTTAAATCATGCTGGCAGTTTTTTGGACTTCCTTCCACTTTTCTTAAAGCGCGGAATACAGCTGGTCTGGGCTTCCAAGATAGTATTTTTCAACAACACCCAAGCTTGATGTAAGTCTTTAACCTTTGCATCTGCTCCTTTTAGTTTTTTCTTAACTATTTTCCTCATTTTATCATAGTCTCCCTTTTGAAAGTTAAATTGTTAATAGTTAATTGAGGAGAGTACCAAGTGTCTTAGAATGGTTCAAAAAACATACAGTTGAAGATATTGTCTCAAATCCTGCCCAAAATGCTCATTTTGAAGAAAAAGCTCTTAATTATCTGCTTGATGGGGGGTTTAAAAGACAAGTGAGCATCTTGCACTACACTAGGATATTGGTCCTCACTGTAAATTGAGATTACTTTATTTACCACTAGAATGGTTCTAGGGACCACCAGCCAAGATTTCTGCAAACTATCATTAATTCGATCTGACATGAATTTAGACTCAGATTATATGCTCCCAATCATTCCAACACCTTTTGGATGTTACCACACAAGTAGCATTGGCATGCACATCACTTGAAAAGGACAGGAATAACATGATAACATGTTCATAAAGCTAGTATGAAACATCCACATTTCTGAGGACACTGCATAGGGAGTGTAAATACAAACTAAACAACAGCATTGAAAGCGCCAATTTATGAGGCACTCCCTCAACATATCAAAGCAGGCTGATATAGCACTCTCATTCTTATTTGTTGCTCTTTTGAATAGGTAAGAGAAATCATCTAAGCACCATAACACCAGTTTCAAAACTCTATGTATTAACATGGTATGCTCAGTGGAATCAAATGCTACAGAGACACAGGCGTCATAAATGGGGGAGCCACAGGGGCCCTGGCCCCACCAAAACTTTGCTGCTTCAATCGGGGCTTCCCCTACTTCGACCCATGGGCAAAACTAGGGGAAGGCTGGCAACTGTGACCCAGCAAGCAGCAGGCTGCCCCCTTGAGCAGAAGAGTGCTGCGATCATGGCACAGATCCCTCCTGTCTGTCCATGGGATATTGTATCCCCGTATGCAGACAGGAAAGGTCTTTGCTGCGATCACAGCTTCTCTTCTTCTGCCTGTGAAGGATAGGATCCCCTGATGCAGCCTACTGCCTGCTGGCCGCAATCATTGCAAAGTCTCTTCCTGTCTGCCTGCAAGGATCATCTCCATCATTCAGGCGTCAACACCTGAGACTCCAAGAAATAGGAGAACTCCACAAATCTAAACAGCGAGGAAAGAAAGTGGAGATTCTGCATTCTAAACTTATTCTAAACCCAAACTGAAAGCTGCCAAGAATAGCAAACTCTTGTAGCTGTTCAAGGACAGCCTGTTTAATCTTCTCATTGTGATATAAGAAAGTGTAGTTACTCACATGTAGTAGGTGTTCTTCATGGACAGCAGGAGTAAGTCCTCATGTATGGGTGACATCCCCAACGGAGCCCCATGTGGGAATGCTCCCCAACTTCCATTGGAAGCCTTTGGAAGGCTCCACTGCACATGCACACCTGCCTTTCAACCTGCTATGGCACCATCTTCTCTCCAGTGCAATAACAGAGCAAAAGTCAAAAAGCAACTCCTTAGGGAGGTGGGAGGGTTGTGAGGACTTATTCCTGCTGTCCACGGAGAACACCTGCTACAGGTGAGTAACTACGCTTTCTCCATGGACAAACAGGAAATAAGTCCTCACACATGGGACTCCCAAGCTACAGGCTACCAAAAACAGAGGAGGCCAAAGCCCAACAGGGGCAACAAAACTGAAGAACCATAAGAAACAATGAGGGTAGTCCTCCTAGGGGACTCGAAAAGGACATAGAGTTATTAGAAAAAGTACAGAGAAGAGCCACCAAATTGGTGAAGGGGATGGAAGGCTACTCCTATGAAGAGAGGCTAAAAAGGTTAGGGCTCTTTAACCTAGAAAAGAGACGGCTGAGGGGAGATATGATAGAGGTGTATAAATTAATGAATGGAGTGGAACGGATAAACGTGGATCAATTGTTTACGCTATCAGAATATAGAAGGACTAGGGGACATGTAATGAAGCTACAGGGTAAACTATTTAAGACAAATAGGAGAAAATATTTCTTCACTCAACGTGTAATCAAACTCTGGAATCTGTTACCGGAGGATGTAGTAAGGGCTGTTAGTATAGCTGGGTTTAAAAAAGGTTTGGACAAGTTCCTGGAGGAAAGGTCCATAAACCACTATTAAAAAGGGACCCAGGATATCAATGCTTGGCCTAGTACAAGCACTGCAGAACCTGTGTCTTTTGGGGAAACTGCTAGGTACGTATGACCTAGATTGGCCACTGTTGGAAACAGGATACTGGGCTTGATGGACCTCGGTCTGACCCAGTATGGCATTTCTTATGTTCTTAGAATCCTAAGTGCACATCAATACTAACAGGACACTTTTTGTCAGCCTGGAAGGACAGAAGGGCTGGTGGGAAGGAGTTGGACCTAAGTCCCAAACAGAAGCCAGGGTATGAATTGACCGAAGTTGCTGTCACGCCAGGAATCCCCATCCACAGTAGTGAGCTGTGAAAGTGTGGACAGAAAACCACCGTGCAGCCCTGCAAATCTCCTCCATGGAGACTGAGCGCAAGTTGGCCACCGACGCAGTCATGGCCTGCCAGGGCATAAGTGAAAGAGATGCAGTCTGCCAACCAAATGAACAGCGTGTGCTTGGAGATAGCATCTGTGGTCAAAAGAAAAGAAAAGCTGGGTGGAATGCCCATGTGCCTTTGTCTGCTCGAAGTAGGAGGCTAGGGCATGCTTTGCAATCTAGCATGTACAGTGTAGCCTTCCCACAGTTGGTGTGAGGCCTGGGAAAGAAGGTTGGTAGAATGACTGATTGATTGAGGTGGAAAGTGGAGACTACCTTAGGTAATAAACACAGATGTGTTCACAAAACCAGCTTATTTTGATGGAACCTGGTATATGGGAGGTGAGCCACCAAGGTCTGGAGCTCACTGACACTGCATGCCAAAGTGACCACCACTAGGAAACAAGACCTTCCAGGTCATGAATTTCAGAGGTCAGGAAGCGAGAAATTCAAAGGGAGCCAAAAAGAGTGGTGTCAGAATCACATTAAGGCCCAAGCCACCAGTAGGGGTTTAGAGAGGAGTAAGTCCTGCATGAAGTGAGCCACCAGGGGCTGCGCTGAGATGGGCTTCCCCTCTGAACCACAATGGTAGGCTCCAATTGCACTCAGGTGGACCCTGACAGAATTTGACTTGAGACCAGAGTTCAAGAGGTGCAGGAGATACTCCAGGAGCTTGTCCATGTTGCAGGAGATGGGATCCAGAGTCCTGTCAATGCACCAAGCGGAGAACCTCTGCCACTTAAACACATAGGATATGTGTGTGGACTCCCTGCAGGAGGTCAGGAGGACCTAGCGTACATCTCTGCTCAGTTTAAGTTCCAAGAGAACAATCTGTTCAGCATCCAAGCCATGAGGACTAAGGACTAGACGTTGGGGTGCCACAATGTCCTGTCCTCCTGAGAGATGAGATCTGGGGCATAACCCAGATGGAGAGGCTCTAGCTGAGAGAGTTGAAGCAGCAGGTGAAACAACAGCTGCCTGGTCCAATACTAGGCAATGAGGAACACTGTATCCCTGTCGGCTTGAAGCTTCAGCAAGATCTTTGACACGAGCGAGATTGGAGGATATGCAAAAAGCAGACCCACTCCCCAGTGGAGCAGGAATGCATCTGGAGCCGGCCGTCCACTGGAAGCCATCCAGGAGCAGAACTGATCCACCTGGGTAATGTGCAGCTTGGCAAAGAGATCTATCATGGGAGTACCAAACCCCTGAAAGCTCCAGTCCACTACCCTCCTGTTGAGAGTCCACTTGTGCAGTTGGAGGACCCAGCTCAGGTGATCCACCAGGGCATTAAGCTTCCTGGGCAGGTAGGTTGTCCATAGCTCCATCCCATGGGCAGTAGCAAACTTCCACAAGAAAATCACTTCCCAGCACAGGAGGTATGATCCTGTGCCTCCCTGCTTGTTGACATATAACAATACCACTTGATTGTCTGCTTGAATCAGGACAACCTGTTTGGCCATGTGTAACTGGAAAGCCCGGAGGGCATTTGCTATGACTTGGAGCTCGAGGAAGTTTATTTGGTGCAGGCTCTCCTGCTTGGCCCACAGGCTCTGAGTGTGCAGGCTGTCCAGGTGAGCCCCCCAACCCAGCTTGGATGCATCCATGGTTAGCATCCTCTAGAGCATAGGTTTTCAACCCAGTCCTCGGGGTTTTACGGATTCCCACAATGAATATGCATAAGATAGATTTGCATACAATGAAGGCAGAACATGCAAATCTTTCTCATGCATATTCATTCTGGGAATCCTGAAAACCTGACTGGCCTAAGGTTCCCCGAGGACTGGGTTGAAAACCCCTGCTCTAGAGTGTTGACGTCTGAAAGGGGAGACCCCAGAGCAGGTTCTGCAGCTCCAACCACCAGTGTAGGGATTGTACTAGAGGTGCAGTGACCGCCACTGGATCTCAGTGGTGGCCAGTGGCCTGTTTCCACTGCATGCTTAGAGTCCACTGAGACTGCCTCATATAGGGATGAGCCGGCAGAGTTACGTGTACAGTTGAGGTCATGTGGCCAAGCATCGTCAGCATCCCGCATGCTGTCATGTGGTACTCCTCTGGATGTCACCTACCACTTCTGTTAGCCGCTGCATGCAGTCCATCAGGAGAAAGGCCCAGGCTCAAGTGGTATCAAGGAGGGCCCCAATGAACTCCAGCTACTGAGAGGGCTGGAGGTGAGACTTGGGGGAGTTAACCACAAACCCCTGCTACTCGATCACCTGATTAGTGAGGTGAGCCAACTGCTGGATGCCATCCGGGGTGGAAATCTTGATAAGCCAGTCATCTAAATAGGGGAAGACAAAGTCCCCCAGGGTTTGGAGATAAGCGGCTACCACCTCAAGGTATTTCATAAAGACCCTGCGAGCTGATACAAGACCGAATGGAAACTCTCGGTATTAGTAGTGCTGACCCTCAGAGCAAATCAGAGGTATTTTCTGTGAACCAGGTGGATCAGGATGTGTGCATATGCATCCTTGAGATCCAAGGAGCATAGCCAATCATCTTTGAAGACATAAGGGAGCAGCGTCCCCAGTGAGACCATCTTGAACTTTTCTCACACTAAGAAGTGGTTGAGGTTCCGAAGGTCCAGAATAGGCCAGAACCCTCTATTTTTTTGGGGACCAGAAAGTACCTGGAGTAGAAGTCCTGCTCAACCTGAGCAGGAGGCACTGGCTCAATAGCAAGATCAGCCAGAAGAGCAGAGATATACTCCTGTAGCAAGCTGCGATACAGTGGGTCCAGGGGGTACTCCCTGGAGGAGAAGGGAGGTGGCAACTGGGTGAAGTGCAGCATGCATCCACTACTGACTATTTGCAGGATCCAAGATGATGAGAGGCCACCTATGGGTGAAGTGGACAAGCCACCACTCCCCCCCCCCCACCTGAAAGGGCACCCCGTCAGGCACTGGAAGATTGGCTGTGCTCCCAAGGAATCAGTCAAAAGCTCATTCCCAACTTTGGCTGAGGGGCAGGCGGAGCCTTCTGAGGCTTCTCCTTTCACTGCTGGTGTGGAGCCTATGCCTACAGCTGAGCAGTCTGAGGGCTTTGGTAGTACCAGTGCTTGCGCTGGTAGAAAGACTTCTTGCCCTGGTATTTCTTGCATGAGGAATCAGCGGTCTTTCTTGAGAACCTGGAGAAGGTCATGTACTCCTTCTCACTCTCACCCACTCTTTCCTCCACTGGTTTCCCAAAGAGGTTCTCACCTGACAAAGAACATCCATAAGCTTGTCCTGGACCCACAGGACTGAAGCCAAGCGAGACAGCGTGCTCCGATGTCCACAGTTGCAACCCTGCCAGCTGACTCAAAGACATCATAGGTTACAAAGACCATGTATTTTGAGCAATCCTTGCCATGACCCACAAGGGTGTGGAAGGAACCAAGGTGCTCTGAAGGGATGAGGGAGCCGAACTTGGACAAGTCCATCATGATGTCCTTAAGGAACATACTCATGTATAGCTGGTATGAGAAGATCTTGGCCACCACCATGGAGCCTTGGAAACATCTCCTACCAAAGGAATCGAGGGTCCTGGCTTCCCTGCCCAGAGGCACTGAGGAATGGGCCTTGATGCTCTGAATCTGTTTCATGGCCGACTCCACTATGAAGGAGTTGTGGGACAGCAGAGGCTTCTCAAAGCCTGGAGCCTTTTGGACCCAGTACATGGAGTCCATCCACTGGCGCCCTGAAAGGATTCTCTCAAATTCTCAACAGCAGCCTCTGCAAAATGCAGTGCATGGGCACCATAACTGCCTCCTTGGGAACCAAGGAGTATTGGAGGATCTCTAACTCCTCTGCCCTTGCCTCGTCCTCTGACTCCAATGAGAAGGGAATGGCCCTGACCATGTCCCTGACGAAGTCCTGGAAGAACATGTCCTCTGGGGGTGACTTCAGACGACCATACAGAGGGGTCTGAGGGCAGGTCCAGAGACCCCCAGATGGACACCACTGACACCTCCACGGTATCCCAGTCATTAGAGTCTGACTCCAAAAAGCCTCCTCTAGTCAGGCGGAGAAACAGGATATCGGTAGGATCGATGATGTACTGAGTGGGGGTGCTGGTGCAATGGGACACTGGAACCTGAGACACTAGGGAGGGAGATAGCCATGGGAACCGGTATCGATTCCGACTGCCAACCCGATGCACCTGCCTCAGCAGAGAGCACATGGGTCTTGAGGATGGGCTGAACAATGCGGTGACGATGTCAGTGGCATCGGGGGCCAGCTTGCCACATAGTGAGCATCACTGCCATATGGGCCTCAAGGGCTTGAAGGCACTCCTCCAGCACTGCCATCTCCGAAGGCATTGAGGTCGAGATGACAACTTTGGCCACTGACTGGCACATGTAATGAGGACTCCATGATGGTAGGTTCATAAGAGACAGTTGGCGGCTCTCTGGGGCCCTGGGAGTTGAGTCCTCCCACTAGGGCAGCTTAGCGAGTTGCTCCCAGCCATCGCTCTCAATGTTGCATTGGAAAGGGCTCTGATGCTGATGCACATGACCCTTGGCTTGGTGTTCGGACGTCCTCTTCGATGTCAACAGAGTTAATGATAGATCCTTTCTTAGTTCCAACTGAAGGATGATGGAGAATCTCCGCTCCATGGCATTGCAGAATATCGGTTCCGAATGTGCTCAGGTGCCCCTAAATAATGATGCCTCGATGGAGCGCCGCAAGGGCATCAATACTGATGCCATTGTTGGGGCTGAGGATGCTGAATCCGACAGTCCTAACTACTACTACTGATCATTTGTATAGTGCTACAAGGATGACGACAAGGATATTTCTAGGGGAATGGTGTATATCTAGGTGTATCATAAGGAAACACATAGGAGATTAAGTACATCAGGATCCAAAAGCGGCCTTAAAGAGGTGAGTTTTCAGCCTGGATTTGAAAAGGGCCAGAGATGAAGCCTGACGCACAGACTCAGGTAGTTTGTTCTAGGAAAAAGGAGCAGCAAGGTGGAAGGATCAAAGCCTATAGTTGGCAGTAGAAGAGAAGGGCACAGATAGAAGGGATCTGACAGAAGAGCGGAGTTCCCGAGGAGGGGTGTAAGGAGAGATAAGAGAGGAAAGGTAGTGAAGAGCAGCAGAATGAGTACACTTATAGGTCAGTAGGAGAAATTTGAACTGGATATGGAAACAGATAGGGATCCAATGAAGTGACTTGAGAAGAGGGGTTATATGAGCATATTGAGCCTGGCGGATGATTAGCCGTGCAACTGAGTTTTGGACAGACTGAATGGGAGAGAAATGATTCACAGGGAGACCAACAAGGTAGAGATTGCGATAGTCTAGGTGGGAGGTGAACTAAAGAGTGGATAAGTATCTTAATAGCGGGTTTAGAAAGAAAGAGACAAATTTTGCCAATGTTAAGGGAAAAAAGCGATACGTATTAGCTATTTGTTGGATGCGTGCAGAGAAAGAGAGAAGCTCTTCAGCTCTTCAGCATCTCTCCTCCGGTGCGAGGATCGAGCACGCCTGCAAAAAGGGCCACCCACACAGCACGAGCTGCCCAATCAGGGCAGTCTGAGACCGTGCTTAAAAGCCGCGCCGATCCGGCGCATCACCCTCTTCTGCCCAGCTCTTCAGCGTCTCTCCGGCTCTCCTCCGGTGCGAGGATCGAGCACGCCTGCAAAAAGGGCCACCCACACAGCATGAGCTGCCCAATCGGGGCAGTTTGAGACCGTGCTTAAAAGCCGCACCGATCCGGCGCATCACCCTCTTCTGCCCAGCTCTTCAGCGTCTCTCCGGCTCTCCTCCGGTGCGAGGATCGAGCACGCCTGCAAAAAGGGCCACCCACACAGCACGAGCTGCCCAATCGGGGCAGTCTGAGACCGTGCTTAAAAGCTGCGCCGATCCGGCGCATCACCCTCTTCTGCCCAGCTCTTCAGCGTCTCTCCGGCTCTCCTCCGGTGCGAGGATCGAGCACACCTGCAAAAAGGGCCACCCCCACAGCACGAGCTGCCCAATCGGGGCAGTCTGAGACCGTGCTTAAAAGCCGCGCCGATCCGGCGCATCACCCTCTTCTGCCCAGCTCTTCAGCGTCTCTCCGGCTCTCCTCCGGTGCGAGGATCGAGCACGCCTGCAAAAAGGGCCACCCACACAGCACGAGCTGCCCAATCGGGGCAGTCTCAGACCGTGCTTAAAAGCCGTGCTGAACCAGCGCGCCCGCGTCGAACCAGCACGCCCGCGTCGAACCAGCGCGCGCGCGCCTGTTGGGCCCGCGCCTGAGGGCCTCGCTAGAGAGCCCTTTGGCGTGGCCCTTAGGCGGAGGCCCTGCCGAATACAACCGATCCACAGAAGTACCACTACATTTGAATCCGCACCAAACGTGTCTTCCCTACCACTTTGTCACCGAACTGCTACAAAATCAAAGTAAGTGAGAGTTCTCCACCGAATCACAAGCGAACCTTTACCTAGAGAAGTCTGCCCTCCTGAAACAAAGCATCTAAATGAACATTTGAGACTCCCTGCAAACAAAGTAGCTAATGAACATTGAAACCTTTTTTGATCAATCACCTCAATCCAGCACTCAGGGCTCTCTAGAGTGATTACTGTGAATTGCTATGCTGGATTGCTATATTAATTGCTATACTGAATTACTATACTGAACTGCCATACCAATTGCTATACTGAAGTGCTATACTGAATTGCTATACCAATTGCTATACAAATTGCCATACTAATTGCTATACTGAATTACTATACTGAATTGCTATACTAATTGCTATACTGAAGTGCTATTCTGAATTGCTATACCAATTGCTAAACAGGCCTACTACCAAAAGGCAACACCAACAAAACATCTCCAAAAAAACACACACAACGCCACAAGACAACACACATTAACGTAGACAGATCTCACATCACAAGCACAAATGGCATACCCATTATTTACTCTTGCCCTAATCTATACACTAGCCAGCACATTCTATGATTCAGTTGTATTAGCAGATGGCTGCAACCCTATCCAATTACTAAAGAGCACAAACGGTAAACAATACAACAACCAATACCACCGACAGCCAAACCCTTACCACAGAAGACAGTCACACTTAATTTATGTATCTATAGAGACCTCAAACCCCACAAAACATAAAGATGCAAAACACCAGCAAGAACTTAGGTGTGCCCTTATCAATGCACGCTCGGTCCGTAATAAATGGCCAGTAATCACTGACCTAATCACTACTCACAATCTAGACATACATGGTCACAGAAACATGGATCTCTGAATCTGACAACGTTATACTGAACCACCTTACTCCACCCAACTTTTCGATCTACACCTGTAACAGGGAAAACAAAAGAGGTGGAGGTGTACTGATTCTTGCAAAATCAGTGTTACAATACCGGGCTAATCTTACCAAGAGCACACAACACCTGAACACACTAACCATCACCAGTAAATTCAATACCATTAACCTCATTTACAGAGCACCAGGCACTGGATCAGATGAGCTCTCAGACATCATTGACTTAGCATGTAATCCGGAAGACCCCTTCAAACCTAACTGGTTACTAGGAGACCTTAATCTTGCTTCTACGCAACCTGCCCTAGCCAAAGCCTTCCTAGAAGCAATGTCTAACCTCAACTACAAGCAAGTTATAGCTGATCCCACCCATCAGGGAGGGAACCTCCTTGACCTAATTTTCAACCCCCATACAGTTATGAGTATGTTAAATCAATTTGACCTTACCATCTCACCAGTCCCCTGGTCAGACCACAATCTGATAACATTTCAGATACCAACGCAACAAACTACATGCCACCACTCAAATTCATCGGCTACATCAAGAGTTGCACAATTCAAACAACTCACATGGAAATAACCATTAGCAATGTTCTCCCAAAACTTGCCCAACCAGCAACCAACCTTAATGAAATGATGTCCAACTGGAAAGGGACCCTCTCACATTACGCTCAACAGCCTGCCAATAGCAAAAAAGCTACACCTGACACAAGAGCCGCTAAGAAGCAGACCGCCCCATGATTTTCCTCTGAACTACGAGCTTCCCTACTCCAACTCAGAAAACTTGAAAGAAAATGGAGAGCTACTCATAATACCTCAGACCAAGCCATCTATTTACAATACCTGAAGACCCATCGCGAATCAACCTGGGCCAAAAGGAAGCAATTCCATGCAGAAATCCTCAACCGCTCACTAAATAAGCCAAGAGACCTTTTCCACCTGGTGAAATTCCTTACCAACCAACCCTCCCCACCTCAACAAGAAGGTATTCAGCCTCAGGCTTACGCAAACTACATCCAATCCAAGGCAATAAAAATAACTAGGACTTCATCACCACCTCATAACAACCATACCACAAACCCCAAAACTACTCATATCCAGTCTACAATCACCAAACTTTCACCTCCATCAGCTAAGACCATTGAGGAAGTAATTGCCTCAATCAACGCCACAACTGCACCAACTGACCCCTGCCCAGCACACTGAATCAAAACGATGCGCACTGAGCTCAGCCCTATCATAGCCAACATTACCAAGTTGTCCTTTGAAACCAAAGTTTTCCCAGACGCACTCAAGCACACATCCATTCGTCCACTACTAAAGAACAATCAACTTGATCCAAAGAAAGAAGAATCTTACAGACCAATTTCTAGTATCCCATTACTAGCTAAAATTCTCGAGAAATTAACCCTGAGACAGATCCAGCAGCATGTTGACTCATCCTCACCATTAGATCCCTCTCAACATGGATTCAGGGAAGCCCACGGTATTGAAACTCTGTTAACGACATTAACCAGTTCACTGATGAATGGAATGGACAGTATAAAGAAGGGCTTTGCACTAATTTTCCTCGATATAGCAGCAGCATTTGACTCCGTAGACCATCTACAGCTTCTTACGCGGCTACATGAGAAGGGAATCCGGGATCAAGCATGGAACTGGTGCAAATCCTACCTCGAAGACAGATGGCAACAAGTCCATATTGGAAATACCACTTCCAAACCTTTCCAGCAGAAACAAGGTGTACCCCAAGGTTCCTCCCTCTCTGCTCTGCTCTTCAACATCTATATGCAGCCAATTTGCGACATCGCCCGTTCATTTGGCATATCTTGCCTTATGTACGCCGATGATGTACTGCTATTTACACCCATAACCATCACTTGTCCTGACTATACAGTGCTAGTCAACTGTTTCAACGCAATAACGGACTGGCTACTAACTCAGAACCTCCGGATAAATTTCAAAAAAACAGAAGTCCTAATAATCACAAGGAATAAAGGTTACTCTCCTCCACCAACTCTCAAAGTCATAGATGCGGAACTCCCAATCAAAGCCAACATACGATATCTTGGGGTCATACTCGATCAGCAACTGGACTTCAAGGAACATATCAAACGCACTGTCAAAACCATCTACTTCAAGATCAAAACCCTACGGCATTTGAGACCCATGATGGAACCCGACGACTTCCGCACCATCTTCCAAGCACTAATCACACCGCACTTCGATTACGCCAACATAATCCTACATGGTCTCCCAAAGAGTACCCTCAAACCTCTACAGTTAGCCATGAACGCGGCAGCCCTTGTGCTCTACGGAGCTGCAAGAGCCGACCACATCTCCCCCATTCTAAAGGAACTCCACTGGCTTCCCATAAGCAGTAGAATCCTTTACAAAACCCTCCTCATTACCTTCAAGGCCTTCAACAAGATATCCCCAGCATCCATTTCTGGCCTCATCACACACTCTCCAAACAACAGATCCAGGAGATCACTGGCCACCGACATGCTACTAATACCAATTGAATCCACAAAACTCAACCAGATCACCATCAACAGGGCATTCTCAAACTATGCCCCCGTGTGCTGGAACAAACTCCCTCCATACATTAGAGCAATTAGGGACCTTAGTCAGTTCAGAAAAGCTCTCAAACACCACCTTTTTCTCTTGCATTATACTCTTCCTGATATCCCCCCCCTTATCTCTCCCACACCCCCACTATATCAAACAACCACTATATGATGCAAAACTATACTGTGTATTCATCTCCAACATGTAATGTAACTGAATTGTATATACTTTCCCCAAGTTTATGTATATAGGCTTGGATTGTAAATAGTTTCCCCAAGTTTATCTCCATGTTAAACCCCTGTTCTATGTAAACGATGGCCAAATGTATCTGACCAAGTGTTATATTGTTTTAATGTAAACCACGCTGATGACAAATAGTGCGGTATATAAGAAATGTTAAATAAAAAAAATAATAAAAAAAAATAAAGATGACCTCAAGGTTGCGAGCTGAGGAAACAAGGAGGAATGTAGTGTTATCCACAGAAATAGAGAAGGGAGGAAGGGGGTAAGTGGGTTTAGAGCGAAAGATAAGGGAGCTCAGATTTGGCCATGTTCAGTTTCAGATGGCGGTGAGACATCCAGGCAGCAATGTCGGATAAACAGGTAGAGATCCGGGATTGGATTCCTGGATAGATTTCAGGTACAGAAAGGTAGATCTGAATGTCATCAGCATTAAGATAGTACTGAAAACCATGGTAGGAAATAAGTGTACCAAGGGACTGAGTGCAGAGGGAGAAACAGAGAGGTCCCGACAGAGCCCTGAGGTACTCCAACTGAAAGCGGAATAATGGTAGAGAAGGAACCACCAGAAGGACTAACCTCTGCTTCTTCTGGCCCTTCCTAGTCATCTGCAGGCACAGATTGCATGAGGTGGGCTGGTGGTTGGGCCCAAGGCACCAATTATGCGTCGAATGACTGAAATGGTACATGCATACTTCGTATATTTTTTAAAGCCACTGGCTGGCTTGGACATGTCCAGAAACATGGCCATTGCAAGGTCAAATGGCTCAATGTCGCCAGTCACGGGAAAAAACACAAAGAGAAAAAAAAATTGAGAAAAAGGTGACAAAACACTGAAAAAGGGATGTTGGCCCTAAAGCTGATGCAACTGACGACAGGCATTAGGACAATAAAGGAAAACAACCCATGAGGGGGTCAAAAAAAGGTAGTTACTCACCTGTGTGTCTGGGAACAGCAGGAATCAGTCTTCACATATGGGTGACGTCCTCCGACGAAGCCCGCATGGGAACATGCCCCAGCTTCCAACAGGAAGCTTTTAGGAGCATTCGTCCACGCATGCATGCATGCCTTCCCAGATGATTCTCTTCAGTAAGGTTCACAGCATAGAAAAAGAAAAATCCTACAACTTCTTGGGGAGGAGTGCGGCTTGTGAAGACTGATTCCTGATATTCCCGGAGATCATCTGCTAAGGGTAACTACGCTATCTCCTGGAACAAGCAGTTATGCAGTCTTCACATGCTCCAGCTCCAGGCTACCAGAAAAGTGATGAGGAGCAGGGCCCATTGCAAACAGGAAAAAAACATAGGGAGTCCAGGGGATCTAATAGACTTGGCTTCTCCAGCACACCCCAATCGAGATGACAGTGGTGGTAGTCTGGATGGATAGAGGGTCGGAGGGAAGGAGGTATAGCTAAGTCCCAAAGAGGTGCCGGAGTAAGGCTTGGCCAAAGTCACTGTCCTTACAAGAGTCCTTCTCCAGGCAATAATGGGCTACAAAGGTGTGAATTGAGGACATTGTGGCAGCATGGCAGATCTCCGCTAAGGAGACAGAACGCAAGTAGGCTACAGATATGGCCATGGCCCAGACATTGTAAACGGTAACATAACCCTCTTTTGCATACGCTCAATATGCACTCTGCTATCCAAAAAGACAGAGTATATTTGGTCACGGGAAGACCAAGAAGATTAGGGTCAAAAGAAATGAATACTCGCAAGGATTTTCTGTGTACTTTGTTTCTGTCAAGATAATATGCTAAAGCTTGTTTGCAATCTAGGGTATGAAGTGCAGCCTCAACCCGAGATGCATGTGATTTGGGAAAAAAGGTCAAAAGAACGACAGACTGGTTGAGGTGGAAAGGAGAAACAACCTTTGGAAGGAAATGCGGATGCATTCACAGACTACCTTGTCGTGATGAAAAAGTGTATAAGGAGATTAACACACATTAACAAGTGTTATTTATTGTAGTTTGCTGACCCGGCGAACTGAAGTGACCGCAGCTAGGAAGGTGACCTTTCAAGTAGGAAACTTGAGAAAAGTGATGCCGAGAGGCTCAAAAGGAGACTTGAGAAGCTGAGCAAGAACAATGTTAAAGTCCCAGGAGAAAGGCAGGGGGCCGGATCGGTGGCTTGATCAAGAAGAGACCCTACATGAAATGGGCTACCAATGGATGTGTGGAAATGGATTTTCTATCAATCCCCCGATGAGAGCTGAAATGCCACTGAGGTGGACATGAATGGAATTAGCTTTGAGACCCATAGAAGAGAGGTGGAGAAGGTACAGCAGGAGAGACTCCACCAGACAACTGAAGGGGTTGAGGGTGAGCTGAGTGTACCAAACTGCAAACCGGCACCACTTGAAGGCATAGGTGTGGCATGTGGAATCCTTCTGGGATGCCAGGAAGATATCCTTAACAGCATCCGTGAAACTGAGTTTGGAAAGGACTACCCTCTCAGCATCCCAACCATCAGGTGTAGCGTGTAGACACTGAGCTGCAGCAGCGCCTCCTGATCCTGCAAAATCAGGTCTGGTGCACATCCCAGAGAAAGAGGCTGATGCTGAACTAGACGAAGAAGCAGGGGAAACAATGGCTGTTGGGGCCAGAACAGTGCTACCAGGATCATGGTGCCCCTGTCAGCCTGCAGCCTGAATGGTGTTTTGGCTATTAGTGGAATGGGCAGGAAAACGTATAGCAGATCCATTCCCCAGTGAAGGAAGAAAGCATCCGGGGCTTGATGGTGCAGTGATGGCACCCTGGAGTAAAAGTGAGGGATCTGTGCATAGAGTGGAGTAGCAAATTCCCCATAGCCCAAAAATGTGATTGACTATTCTCCGATGAAGAGTCCATTCGTGAGGTTGAAGGATCTGACAGACTTCGGCAAGAACATTCTGATCACCCGGCAGGTAAACAGCTCTGAAAACCATTCCATGAGTCAGGACAAAGGTCCACCAGCGAACCACTTCCCAGCCTGTGCCTCCCTGTTTGTGGACATAAAACATAGCAATCTGGTTGTCTGTCTGAACCAGGATGGACTGATCTGATAACTGATGGCGAAACACCCGAAGGGCATTGGTTATTGCGCTCAACTCCAGGAAGTTGATCTAATGCAAGGCTTCCTGCGTGCCCAGGCCATCAAGATGAGCTCCCCAGTCCTGTTTGGATGCATCAGTTGTCAGTGTCTGTTGAGGTGGAGGTATCTGAAAAGGTAACCCTACGAGAAGATTTTGAGGAGAGTGCCACCACTGAAGGGAGTCCGCTAGAAGAAAGATGACTATACTCTATCTCAAAGACAGCCCTTCACTTGCTTCCCTTGGGAGGCGAGGGTCTCCTATGCTTGGCGCATATTAATACCAATATAGGGGTCCACATGGACCGTGGAGGCCATGTGACCCAACAAATGAAGCATGCCTCTTGCTGTGGTGTGACGACTGTGCTGGATGAGGTCTGCCAGTTCTGTGAGGCATTTCAGAGGGTCTTTGGGCAGGAAAGCTTGAGCCAGAGCATTGTTCATCTGAAGGTAGGGCAGTATGGTTCCTAGAGAAACCATCTTGAAATTCTCTCGTACTAGGAACTTCTTGAGGTTCTGGAGGTCTAGGATGGGACAGAACGCCACAGATTTTTTGGTGATAAAGAAATATCGGGAGTAAAACCCTAACCTTTCCTGTGTGCAGGGAACCAGTTCTATTGCACCATCCCTTAGGAGGGTGGTGACTTCCTGCTGTAAAAGAGACCAATGGAGAGGTTAGAGAGAATACTCCCCTGGAAAGATGGGAGGAGGTAACAGGTCGAAATGTAGCAGGTAGCCCCTGAGGACAACCTGTAGAGGCTCTGAATTTATGAGGGGCCACTTGTGGGCAAAGTGGACAAGCCTGCCCACTATGGCCCTCATTCTCGAACGCGGGGCTGCAAGTCCTGCCGGGATGTACAGTCCCACAATCCACCTAGACCCTATTTCCCCTCCGGCTCTCCTCACACGTCCTGTGCTTCAGGAAGAGGAGAGCCAGCGGGAGATGGGAGGGGGCTAAGCAGAGGATGGGCCGCCCGGCAGCATATACAGAGCTGATTCAGGTCACAGCCCTGTATGTGCTGCTGGGCCTGCTGCTTCTATCACCTCAGAGGTGGTATAAGCAGCACAATTTTGTGGATCAGGGCAGGGGAGCCACCTCCAGACCAGGACCGGGTGTGGGGGTCCCTGCTGCCCGATCCAGGATGCAGGAGGCCAGCTGTGGGTCGGGAGGTGAAGATTTGGGGCGCCAGAGCCACGGATGCTGGGGGCACCTGCGGGGAGGACATCCCCATGGGTGGAGGGGGTATGCCGGACCGTCCTCGGGCCCGATTCTGGCTCCCACGGGAATATTTTGCTCCCGCGGACCAGAATCGGGACTTCAGCAGGGATGTCCAGACATCCCCCTTCCAGAATGCGACTCCACATGAGTAGGCTGCGTCTCCTTCAGGGGAAGAATGGCAATGTTCTCCAGAAAGCAGTCAAAAGCTAGCCCCAGGTTGGGGCTATGGGGCTGGTTGAAGCTTAGGAGGCTTGGGCCTCTTGGGTTGGCGAGCAGTCTGTGTCTTCTGCTGACCTGGTGAGCATCATAGGCCATGTAAGCAGGATGTTGTTGTTGTTAAGTGTCATCAGGTTGGTGTCGACTCATGGCAACCCTCTGGATAGTTGTCCTAAACTGTGTTCAGAGATGTTGGATTGTTCTCTGAACTCGATGGTTTGATTGCAGACGTTTCATCACCATTCAAGGGAACATCTTTAATGTGGAGTTCCAGATGGCAATGTGCTTGAATGCTTGCGTTTGTACTTATATTGGGGTAGGTGGTGACTCAGCTCTTTGGTTCGCAGGGATTGATTGGTTGATCTCCCTGAGGATTGCTGTGGTGTGGTTATTGTTTGAGAGTCTGGTTGGTGACAACTCAACTCTTTGGTTTGCAGGGATTGATTGGTTGATTTCTCTGAGTGTTGCTGGGGTGTGGTTGCTGTTTCTGAGCCTTGTTGGTGATGATTCAGCTCTTTGGTCCACAGGGATTGACTGGTTGGTTTCCCTGAGAATTGCTGGGGTGTGGATGTTGTTCCCGGGTGTTGGTGGTGCCCCAACTCTTTGGTCCGTAGGGACTGGTAGATCGGATCTGTCAACATGTCTGTTTATCGATTTTGTGGTGGAAAATCAGGCTTCCAGAAATTCTCTCCCTCTTTTTGTTTGTGCTCGTTCTATGATTTTGGTTGTATTCCAGTTCTTCATGGATTGAGACCTTGAGTCATGTCTTTTGCTGGCTAGTTGATGTTCGTGTAGCCTGGTGGATACTTTTCTTCCTGTTTGGCCAACACAGCTCTTGTCACAGTCACCGCATTGAATTTTGTACACAACTTTTGTCCTTTGATCTTTCTCTGGTTGTCCTTTCGGTTTTGACAGGATTCTTCAAAGGGTCACAGTTGATTTATAGGCTATTGTAATGTCATGGTCTCTTAGTAGTCTCGCAGTCATTTCGGAAGTGTTCTGGATGTAAGGGAGGGTGAATTGTCGGAGTGCGCTTTTGGTCTGGAGGTTGGGGCATTTTGACTGCAGGCATCTACGGATGAAGTTCCGTGGGTATCTGTTCCTTGCTAACCTTATATATCACGGTCTCCCTAACATAGCCTACACCCTCTCCAGATGGCGCAAAATACAATTGTACGCTTAATAACCAACACACCTAGATAGGCTCACATCACCCCTTTCCCAAAGACCTCCACTGGCTCCCTATACAGGCCAGGATAAGATTCAAAACCATCGTTTTTGGAGGGAGAAGTAGCCTAGTGGTTGGGGCAAGGTACTTCAGGCCGGAAGGTCGGGGGTTCAAATCCCACTAGAGGATAGCAACCTTGGGCCGGAAGGACTGGGGTTTCTAGTCCCACAGATGCTCCTTGTGGTCTTGGGCAAGCCACTTAACCCTCCACTGCCCATGTTCCCTGTAAGTATTAGTGTATGTGTCTCATATCCCTGCGTGTTAAATGTATCCTCCAATTGTGTTGTGACCGCTTTGATTGAAGGATAAGGCGGTATACAAAACTGTCAAAATAAATAAATAAATCGTCCTAATACACAAAGCAATGAATCTGCCCCTTGTCTTCTCTCACTCATCTCTAGACTAAATTGCTCCAGACCACGCAAACCAAACACAACAAACATCTTAAACATACCCTCACAGAAGAAAAAGAACACACAATCCACATGTAACCGAGCCTTCTCCCTCTATGCCCCCTTGGTATGGAATGCCCTCCCTCCTGACCTAAGAGGATGCACCGACCACGCAGAATTCCGGAAAAATGCTTAAAACCTTCCTCTTTAGGGAATACTTTACCCTGCCCTGCTAACCTCAACCCTCCAAAGCTAATCAAATCAATTCCCATCTTCTCCCCACCTCATTCTGCTCCCCATGTTCCTCCTACCCTCCCCACTGTAAATATGTAAATAGTTCTATTGAAGTGTCCCAACATTGTTCAAACTGTTCTTGTTCTTTGTAAAAACAGCTGCGAAAACACTGTTACCTCATGTTCTATGTAAACAGTTTTAAATTGTAGAAAGACGGTATACAAAAAGTGTTAAATAAACACATCACACCTTGAATAAGTATTTCTCTTCTTCCATTTTAGCTTCTGTTGTGTTGTAGTGGGATTCTACTCTGCTGAAGAGCATTTTTATGCAGCTTTGTTTGTGGCACTTTGGATGGTTGCTGTAGAAGTTCAGGATTTGGTCCATGTGTGTTGCTTTCCTGTAGACTGATGCATAGAATTCACCAGTTTTGGTTCTCATGACCAGAACAGAAATGTATCTTTGATTTTGTTGCATTTTATTATGATGAAGGTATGATCGCCATATCTTACCTACAGTTTTGGGTTTACTTGTGGGAGTATAATGCTTTTGAGTTTTTGCATCACAATCTCAGCAACTAGGCCAGATATGGGGGATTCCATTGGTGATCCTTTCAGTTGTTCATAGATTTGTCAATCGAATTCGAAGTAAGTTGATAGTCACAGTTCGAGGAGGTCACATATGCTTTGTGTTGTGAGCAACTGTGTTTGCGTCGCTTTGTCATTGAGTAGGTCTGCGATTAAACTGACTACCAGTTTTTGGTCGACGGATGTAAATTGTGCTGTGATGTCGAACAATATCATCTCTTCATCTTCGTTGATCCAATGGTCTTTTAGTTGCTTCAGAATCTGTTGGGCATTGTTTATAGAGTGTTGTGACCCTTAGGTCAGGTGTTTGAGGCTTCTCCACATGTCTTTGGCTAGATTATAAGTTGGTGTGCCTGGGAGTGAGACGATCGGCCAGAGCGGTGCACCTTCTTTATGCACTTTTGGAAGTCCGTAGAACTGTGCAATGCTGGACTCAGTCGCTCTCATTCGCCAGCGCTCTCCATCCTGTGATTTGGTTCGATTTTTCAAGTTTCATTAGGGTTTTGTTGATCCTGTTGGTGAGCTTCACAGTCGAGTTGTTGTCGGTGAACCGGTAAGTTGATGTGTCTGATAGTAGTTGTTTCATTTTCCATATGTACTCTTCCCTGTCCAGTACCACCGTCATGCGTCCTTTGTCAGCAGTGAGAATGATGATGGTGTGGTCAGTCTTCAGAGATTGGAGCACTTGTTCCTCTTGTTTAGAGAATGCATTGAATTTTGGTTTTGTTTCAGAGCTGGGTCGATGGTTTGGCACATGTGTTGTAGGTATCCTCGCCAAGGTGATTTAATTTGAGTAGGTTTTCAAGGCTGGCTAGGAATTCTGTGTTGATTGCATTGCTGAAATTAAAGTTGAGTCCTTTTATGAGAACTTGTTTTTCATGGGTTTTGAGTGACTGATTGGATAGGTTTCTTATCCATTGTTCTTCATTGTTGTGGTAGTCATTGCGACTGAGTCCAGATCATTTTTTGTGTAGAGCAGTATGTTTTCTCTCTCTTGTGTTTAGTGCTCTGTGCTCTATTGCCAAGTCTAGGTCAAGGGTGAGTTGTGGTCCCATTGTTCTTGTGCATTCAGACCTCTGTTCAGTCAGGTTCATTTTGTATTTTCTGAGGTGGTTGTGGGCATCGGATATCATCAGCTGAATCTTTCGTTGGCTGTTTTGGTGTGCTACTGTCCAAGCTTTGGGGTGGTTTAGCGGCGGCCAGCATTGACGCTGTGGAGTAGAATGTTCCGTCACAAGCATTTATGCAGAAGGAATAGTTGCTCATGCGTGGTGGCATACCCAACAACACACAAACTCAGGGAAATCAACCAACCAACCAATCCCTGCAGACCAAAGAACTGAGTTATCACCAACAAGGTTCAGACACAACCACCACACCCCAGTAACCCTCAGGGAGACCAATCAATCAATCCCTGTGAACCAAACAGCTGAGTCACCACCAACCCCAATATAAGTACAAACACAAACATTCAAACACATTACCTTCTGGAACCCTGCACTGATAATGTTCCCTCGAATGATGATGAAACATCTGCAATCAAACCATCAAGCTCAGAGAACAATCCAACATCATGATCACCACTGGAGCTACCAGTATTCACAAATATCTCTAACTGTGTTTGGTCTTCAGTCAGGTGGCTCATTGTTAATAGAGTGGCACCTATAGCTGCTGTTATTGTATCGATCCATCTCATTGCTGGCCTTCCTCTCTTGCGTTGACCTTTTACTCTGCCAAACATGATGTCTTTCTCTAACAATTTTTCTCTCTGCCTGATGTGTCCAAAGTATGAAAGTTTAAATCTTGTAATCTGAGCTTCTAAGGAAAGCTTAGGTTTGATCTCCTCTAATACTGGTTTGTTCTTCAGGCAGTCCATGGTATACAAAGTAATCATCGCCAGCACCATAATTCAAAGGTATTGATTTTCTTCCGGTCTATCTTTTTCACTGTACAACTTTCGCATCCATATGACATTATTGAAAACACCATGGCTTGAACAAGTCTAATCTTTGTATGGAGAGAGACATCTCGGTTCTTGAAAATCTTGTCTAGGTCCTTCATAGCTATTCTGCCAAGAGCAATACGTTATTGGATTTCTTGACTGCTTGTCATTTCTTTATTGATAGTTGATCCAAGAAGGTTAAAAACATAAGAAAGAGTAGTTACTCACCTGTAACAGGTGTTCTCCAGGAGCAGCAGGAATCAGTCCTCACATATGCGTGACGTCGGCGCCGACAGAGCCCTCGCGGAGCAATTTTCCCCAGCTTTCAAAGAAAGCCTTTGGGAATTGCAGCGCGCATGCGCGGTCCCCTTCCCGCCCAAGGGTGCCATCTTGCTCAGTCTGATGACATAGCTAAAAGACAGCAAAAAATTAGCAAAAACGAAAGCATAGGACTGCAACTCCAAGGGGAGGAGGGAGGGTTGTGAGGACTGATTCCTGCTGCTCCTGGAGAACACCTGTTACAGGTGAGTAACTACTCTTTCTCCAGGACCAAGCAGGAAGTCAGTCCTCACATATGGGACTCCCAAGCTTAAGGCTACCGGAGACCCTAAGCACAAAAAAGGAGCTCCCTCAAGCTCAGTAGCACAGAAGGAAGGAATCTTCTCTGAATACGCCTCCAACCGGTAGCCCAACATCCGGGACGGAGGGTAGGAGTTGCCTATACCTCAAAGAGATTACGGAGGACTGCCTGTCCGAAAGCACTGTCCCTGCGGGACTCCCTCTCCAGGCAGTAATGGGCTGCAAAAGTCTTGCTTGAAGACCAAGTAGCGGCCCGGCAGATGTCTGCCAATGGAACAGAGCGGAGGTAAGCCACTGACGCAGCCTTCGCCCTAACACGATGAGCCGTGACTCGACTCTCCAACGAGAGGCCGGCTGCCCCATAAGCCCAAGCGATAGTCAGCAACCCAGATGGACAGAGTACGCTTGGAGACAGGGAGCCCCAACTTATTGGGGTCATAAGACACGAAGAGCTGAACAGCCCTTCGGTGCTCCCGCGTACAGTCAAGGTAGAAGGTTAACGCCCTCCTACAGTCCAGGGTATGAAGGACCATTTCAGCTCGGCTGGAGTGTGGCCTGGGAAAGAAGGTCGGAAGTACCACCTCCTGGTTGATGTGAAAAGGGGAAACCACTTTAGGAAGAAACTTAGGGTGAGTCCGTAGGACTACCCTATTCTTGTAGAACCTAGTGTAAGGGGGATCAGATACTAGGGCCTGCAGTTCACTAACGCGTCTAGCAGAAGTGAGGGCTACCAAGAATAAGGTTTTCCAAGAAAGAAAATGAAGAGGACAGGTAGCCATAGGTTCAAAAGGCGGACAGGTAATCCGCTGTAAAACCACGTTCAGATCCCAGTCAGGGGCTGGTGGGCGCAAAGGTGGTTTAAGGAGAAGGAGGCCTCTGAGAAAACGAGCCACTAGAGGGTGGCTGGAAAGAGGCCTGCCATCCACAGGCATGTGATACGCAGAAAGAGCACTGAGGTGGACCCTGACCGAGTTGGACTTAAGTCCAAGATTGGAGAGGCAAAGCAAGTACTGCAAGACCACTGACACCGAACAGGAGAAGGGATCTTGAGACTGCTGAGCACACCAGACGGAGAACCGACGCCACTTAAGAGCGTAGGACTTCCGGGTAGAGAGGGTCGCCTGGAGGCCAAGACGACTTCCTCCACATCTGGAGGCAGCAGGAGGGGAGCAAGGACTACCCTTTCAGCAGCCAGGCCATCAGATGAAGGGACCGGAGGTTGGGGTGTAGGAGAGTCCCGTGATCCTGGGTCAGGAGATCGGGCTGAAACCCCAGAGGGAGAGGAGTGTCCACCGCCAGCTGCATCAGAAGTGGGAACCAGGGCTGTCTCGGCCACCGGGGAGCCACAAGGATCATTGAGGCTTTGTCCCGGAGAACCGTGAAGAGTGTCCGAGACACCAGTGGCATGGGAGGAAAGGCATACAGAAGGCCTGTGGACCAGGAGAGAAGAAAAGCATCCGCTGCTACTCTGAGAGGATGCGGTTGTCGAGAGCAGAATCGGGGAAGTTGCCGGTTGAGAGGACTGGCAAAGAGATCCATGGTGGGTAGGCCCCACTTGAGAAAGATCCGCTGAAGCACTAACGGAGCCAATCTCCACTCGTGTGGCTGGAGGATTCTGCTGAGTTTGTCTGCCAGGCAATTTTCTTGACCCGGGAGATAAACAGCTTTGAGGAGGATGCCGCGGCTGACGGCCCAAGAACACAGTTTTTGTGCTTCCCGACAGAGAAGAAAGGAGCCTGTGCCCCCTTGTTTGTTCACGTAGAACATGGCAACTTGATTGTCCGTCTGGACCAGCACAGACTGGTGAGACGTGAGGTGGGAGAAGGCCCGTAGAGCCAGGCGGATTGCTCTGAGCTCCAGGAAGTTGATCTGCTGGGCAGACTCCAAAGGAGTCCAGAGGCCTTGAGTACATGTCCCTTGGCAATGTGCTCCCCAACCCAGGAGAGAAGCATCGGTCGTCAGGACCTGAGAAGGCGGAGGAGACTGAAAAGCCATTCCGAGCACTAGGTTTGGCAGATGAAGCCACCATTGCAGAGAAGAGACCAGCGGGTCGTAGATCTGTACTGAGTCCGCTAGGCTCCCCGTGGCCTGATGCCATTGTGTGTGAAGGCACCACTGAGCAGGCCGCATGTTCAGGCGGGCATTGGGGGTCACATGGACTGTGGAAGCCATATGGCCGAGCAGTCTCAGAAATTGCCTGGCAGAGACCAGGGAATTGCTGTGAAAGTGGCTGGCAAGATCCATGAGCCTGTGTGCCCTGTCGAGAGGCAGAAAGGCTCGCGCTTGAAGCGTGTTTAATCTTGCGCCGATGAACTCGAGATCCTGAGAGGGGAGCAAAGTGAACTTTGCGAAGTTTATGACAAAGCCCAAGTGTTGGAGCAGAGCCACAGTGCGGTGCGTGGCGTGAGTGGCCTCTTGGGAAGACTGTGCTCTGATGAGCCAGTCGCCCAGGTATGGAAATACAAAGAGGCCTTGAAGTCTGAGATAAGCCGCCACCACTGCTAGACATTTGGTGAATACCCGTGGTGTGGAGGATAGGCCAAAGGGTAGTACTCTGTACTGGTAATGATTGCCTCCCACAACAAACCTGAGATATCGTCTGTGGCTTGGGTGGATGAGGATGTGAGTGTAGGCATCCTTTACATCCAAGGAGCATAGCCAGTCTCCCTGCTGGAGGTAGGGCAGCAGGATTCCAAGGGTAAGCATCTTGAACTTTTCCCTTGCGAGGAACTTGTTGAGGTTCCGCAAGTCCAGGATGGGTCTGAGGCCTCCTGTTCTTTTTGGTATCAGAAAGTACCTGGAGTAAAAACCTTGACCTCTCAGGTGGTGGGGCACCGGTTCCACAGCCTGTTCCTGAAGAAGACTTGCTAACTCCTGAAGGAGTAAGTCCCTGTGCAGAGGGAGTCTGAGAGGCTCCCCTGGAAAGTAGGAGGGAGGTACCTGGTGGAAGTGCAGAAGATAGCCTTCTTGGACTATGTGAAGCACCCAGGTATCTGTAGTGATGTTGGACCACCTGTGGGCAAAGTGGACCAGCCGGCCTCCTGTGCTGAGAGAAACCAGCTGCGGGGGAGAGGCTATGCTGATGAAGTCAAAACCCCCACCCTGCTGAGCAGGGGCCGGTGGTGCAGGCTTGGGGCTTGCTGCCTACGGGACCCATGACCCCGTCCCTTGGCCTGCTGACCCTGTTGGGGAGCTGCTGAGGCCTGAAAATGAGGGTATTGTTTATAGGCAGCCGCCTTCCTTGGGTAAAAGGGCTTTTTCCCCGAGCCCTTCTTCTTCTGAGAAGGGGCAGAGGTCTTCCTTGAGAGGCGAGTCCTGGTGAGAGTCTCGGTCTCGATCTGTGCAGCCTTCTCATCCATGGGTTTGCCAAAGAGGTTTTCACCTCTGCAGGGGACATCGACCAACTTGTCCTGCACCTATGGCTCGAGGTCGGATGACTGAAGCCAAGCCTGTCGGCGGGCACCGATGCCGGCTCCGGCTACTCGAGCCGATGCTTCGAAGCCATCATAGGCTGCTCGAGAGATAAACTTCGAGCACTCCCGAATACCAGTTGACAAGGCTAGGAACCTCTGCAAAGGTTCCTCGGAGAGACCAGCAGAGAACCCGGCTATTTCTTTAGCCAGGTCCCGAAGATACATGCCCATATAGAGCTGGTAGGTCTGGACTCGACAAGCAAGCATAGAGCCCTGGAAACACTTCCTACCGAGGGCATCCAGGCTTCGAGCCTCCCGACCGCGAGGCACCGAGGAGTGCATTTTCTGACTCTTAAGTCTATGCATGGCCGATTCCACCACCATGGAATGGTGCGGTAGTTGTGCCTTTTGGAACCCGGGGCTCTTGCGGACTCGATACATGGAATCGACTCGCTTGCTTAACACTGGCGATGACGCCGGGCTCTCCCACATGCGGAAGAGAAGTCGTTCCAGCATCGGAGGAACCGGTACAGTAAAGGCCTCCTTTGGGGGAGAGTCGTACTGGAGGGCATCGAGCTCTTCGGCTCGAGGCTCCTCCTCAGGATCCGCGGGGAAGGCCAAGGCCTTGGCCATATCCCGCACGAAGTCTGAGAATCGGGTATCCTCTGGGGGCGACCGTCTCCGAGGTTCGGACTCGGGGGAATCCGATGGGACACACCGAGTTCGAAAAGAACCAGGTGACTCTTCGTCCTCGGATTCCCAGGCTGACTCCTCGGAGGAGGAGTCAAGCGGCTCCGGTCGGGCGGGCATCGATGCCATCCGCCCCGACGCCGAGGGAGTTGGCGTCGACGACCTCGGTCCCGAACGGGAGGCCGAAGGAGACCGTGACCGAGGATCGACTCGAGCCCTCATGGACTCGAGGATCGGCTCGGTCTCCGGGGTCGACTTGGACGTCGACGTCCCGGTGGTCAGGGCAGAAGCACCGGCGAGGCCAGCGATCAATGCCCGCTGCTGGTCCATGAAGGCAGTCAGACTGCTCTTCAAGGCCGTCAACCTGAGTCCGAGCTCAGGATACCCAGCAGCCCCCGACTCGGGCCCCGACAGCGTCGGGTCCGACGTCGGCGGGTCCGACGTCGGCTCCTTCGGAGGCGAGTCCACGAGGACTACAGCACTTACGTGAACAGGCGAGTCCATCTCGAGACGAGGATGTTTGGAAGGCCTCTCCATCTCCAAGGACCCGGGACGGCTATCGGGGCTATGCGACCTGGCCCTCGAGGAACCAAGAGCGTCCACCGATGCCGCCCTCGCGGGTTTCTTCTTCCGATGATGTTCCCGGGTAGGAGACCCCCGCTCAGAGGAACTTCAACGATGCTCAGGACCAGAGTCCCGAGACGTCGAAGCCTCTGATGAGGTCCGGGCCTGGCCGGAGTCAGAGAAGATACGTTCTCACTGATGCTGTCGACTCCTCAACGCTTTTGAGGACATCTTGCCACACGGACCACAGATCATCGGGTCATGATCTGGTCCGAGGCAGCGGAGGCAGCAGTCGTGTGTGTCGGTAAGAGACATGAGCTTCTTACACCGATCACACTTCTTACACCCGCTGGCAGCCATCGGGGGAAAAAGGGCCCCTGCGAGGTCAAAAGACAGGGCTGCCAGTGAAAAAGAAAAAAAGGCGCGAAATCTGTCACAAAGGACAAAAAACCGAAAAATAAAGAACGGACTCGCAACCGGCGTCGCGGGTCCGGGCGGGAAAAGAACCGTCGTCGAACCGAGAAAAAAGACAACAAAATCAACTTTTCTAGTGGGGAATTACAAACAACGTCTGTAGGGCTCCGCGGAAAAAAGAAGACTGAGCAAGATGGCACCCTTGGGCGGGAAGGGGACCGCGCATGCGCGCTGCAATTCCCAAAGGCTTTCTTTGAAAGCTGGGGAAAATTGCTCCGCGAGGGCTCTGTCGGCGCCGACGTCACCCATATGTGAGGACTGACTTCCTGCTTGGTCCTGGAGAATATAAGATATGCCATACTGGGTCAGACCAAGGTCCAGCAAGCCGAGCATCCTGTTTCCAACAGTGGCCAATCTAGGTCACAAATACCTAGCAGTTTCCCAAAAAGACACACAGGTTCCATAATGCTTGTATTGGGGCAAGCAGTGGATTACTTGGCTCCTCTTTAATAATAGTTTATGGATCTTACCTCCGGGAACTTATCCAAACCTTTTTTAAACCCAGCTACACTAACAGCTTTTACTGCATCCTCCGGTAACGAATTCCAGAATTTAATTACGCGTTGAGTGAAAAAAATATTTTCTCTTATTAGTCTTAAGTGGGTTGCACTGTAGCTTCATTGCATGTCCCCTAGTCTTTCTACTTTTTTGATGATGTAAAGAATTGATCTACATTTACCCATTCCACTCCATTCATTAATTTATAGATCTCTATCATATCTCTCCTCAACCATCTCTTTTCCAGATTGAAAAGCCCTAACCTTTTAAGCCTTTCCTCATAGGGGTATCCTTCCATCCTCTTTACCATTTTGATGGCTCTTCTCTGTACCTCTTCTAATTCCGTTATAAGCTTTTTAAGATATGGCGACCAGAATTGCACACAATATTCAAGGTGCGGTTGCACCATGGAACGATAGAGACATTATAATATACTTTGTTTTATTCTCCATTCCTTTCCTTATGATTCCTTGCATTTTATTTGCCTTCTTGGATGCCACTGCACACTGGGCGGAGGGTTTCAACGTGTTATCCATGATAATGCCTAAATCTTTTTCCTGGGTGGTTATTCCTAATGTGGAACCTTGCATCGTGTAACCATAATTTGGGTTGTTCTTTCCTAGGTGCATAACTTTGCACTTGTCCATATTAAATTTCATCTGCCATTTGAAAATACAGTCTTCCAATTTATAAAGGTCTTCTTGCAATTTTTCACAATCCTCTTGGATTTTAACAACTTTGAATAATTAAAGGTTAAAGTTGTCAACTATTTCAATTTCTTCTCCATCCACGATGAACTTATTGATTTTGCCAGTTGTTCGGAACTTTGTCTTCTTTACATTAAGGTGCATGCCCATTTTTGTTTAACTCTTTTTTATTGCCATCCATTGTTTCACCAAAACCAAAACATTAACACCTTGTTACATCATTGCAATATGTATACTATACAGGCATTACTTCAACCATATTTTTATTTTTCTCCCTTCCCTCCCTCCCCAGCTCCTCCGCACTTCCCTCCCTCCCACCCAGACAATAGCTATTCCTTGAAATGATAACAATGCTTCTATACCTTCTCCGGCGAGTGGAGACTCTTACACACCACCGGAGAATTTATTGAAATCATCGGTATTGTTAACCAATCAACAAAACGAAATATAATACTAATTGCCTCATCTAGCGTTCAAAAACCCTTACGCAGCACCAATTGGATTGGTTATACCATTGTTTGACCCAACAACTCACCCTTCCCGTCCCTACCCCCCCCCCACCTCTGGTGGTGGAACAATAATACCTCAAACTACATTATACTGTGCCCTATCTATTGTAGTCGGCATTAGGCTGCTCCAATACCCACAAGTTACAACTTCTGAATCTACGGCACCGGGTTTCTTCACTCCCTCAACTCCAAGCAGCCGAGAGATCTGTCCTAAAGACTTAGATGAATATGTAGTTTATAGCCATACTGCATCCCCAGGGAGAAAGAGATTGAATATAAGACTCCCAAGTCCTCATAAACTGGAAGTGCCTGGAGGCTGCCCCCTGCGCTGTGATATTCTCCATCTGCATCAGTCTGTGGAGGCTATTTCTCCAAGCCCAGTAAGCCGGGGGTTCTGAATCCAGCCAAGCTTTCAAGACACTCTGCAATCTTAATAGCATGCTTTCTGCGTGAATAATTTTGCCCCTCGCCCTATCATCCACACCCTCATGGGTCTACAAGCATCACCCCCTCCAACTGGAATATCACGGGATGCTAAAGCATGTCACTCACATGTGGAGCACCTCTCAAAACCTTTGCACCCTCAGAAACTCTCAGAGCTGGTGTCTTAACGTACTTCGCACCGCGGCACATTTTATACAGTTGCTAGTTGACACCAAGCCCGCTGCTCGGGTTCTCACCAACGAAAAGAGTGCCCGCAGTATGACTCTGTATTGAATTTCTCGCAGCCTTACCTCTGTAGTGACCTGCAATACTCGTTGTAGGGCGCTAAGAAGAGTTTCTCCCATCCAACTCGTTCCCAATCTTCATTCCATCTTTGCGCCAATTCCTGATGCTCATTCTTTTGAACAAGTGCTGCCCACATCAGGGACAAGGACTTCGCATCAGGGACAAGGACATCGTCTCGCGCTCTTCTGTTGCAAAAAACAGGGTTGCATGATCTACAAATTCAGGCCCAACCACTGTTTTCTCAATGTCCCTATGTAGTGCTGCACCTGAAACAATGCAAAATCTCCACCGGACGGAAGCCAATACTCCTCCCTTAAGTCTTGTAATGATCTATATTGCCCATCTTGCATTACAAACTGCGACAGTCTATTGAGACCTTGCCTTTCCCATAGTCAAAATTCCTTAAAGAGGTCCCCGGCAGGGAAATCTTGGTTGCCCCTGACAGGCAGAAACCCTGACTGAGTGGGGGTCTGCCTCATTCTATGACATAAGGCCCTCCACACTTTCCAAATAGGCCTTACCAGCGAGCACGCACACACCCGCACAGGCAACCGTGTCCATCGAGTGTGTAACACATAGATAGGGTTTAAATCCCCAAGAAACTGGCTCTCCAGCGCTAAAGGGGTACATACTGCTCCATTAAACAGCCAGTCCCTCACATGACACAAGAGACAGCTTATATTATATTGCTCCAAATCCAGGACACTAAGCCCCCCCTGCCTTGCACTTTCTATCATCTGAGCAAATGCGATACGAGGCTTCCGTCCTCGCCAGAGAGAGCTGCTAAGGGTACCCCACCAAGTCTGTAGATCCCTTTTTAATAAACGTATCAGCAGCACCTATAGCAAATATAATCATCTGGGAAAGAGTGCCATCTTATATAGCACTATCCGCCCTAAGAGTGAAAGCGGTAGGTCCCTCCTGCAGCTGCTCTTTCTCCTTCCTTATCAACGGGTATACATTCAATTGGTACAACTGCAAGGCTTTAGCTGGGAGCTGTACCACCAAATATTTAAAGTGTCCCTTGGTCCACTTTAGTGGGAATGCGTCCCGCCATGTATCCTGTAAGTGCTGATCTATGGGCATAGCCTCCGATTTATCCATGTTTAACTTCAATCCTGAGCACACACCATACTCATGAAAAAGGTCAAGTAGAGCCGGTAGAGATCTTCTAGGGTTCTGCAGGTGTACCAGGATGTCATTTGCAAATGCTGCGATCTTAAATTGTTGGTGCCCAACTTGTATCCCTTCAACCGCTATTGCAGCCTGAACCTTATGGAGCAAAGGCTCTAGGAACCACAGAAAGAGTATCGGTGAGAGAGGACAACCCTGGTGAGTGCCCCTACACAGCGGGAAGTCTTCCGATACACAATCATTGACCACTACTGCCGCAAGGGGTCCATTATACAACAATCTCAGAGCCTTCGCAAACTGCCCTTCAAACCCAAAATGATCTAATACTTTGAAAAGAAACCCCCAGTCGACCAGGTCAAAAGCTTTTTCTGCATCAAAGCTCACTAACAAGGAGTTTAACTGTTCCACATCACGGAAGTCAGCACCCGTCGTACATTTAACACAGGATGACGATCCCGCACAAACCCCACTTGTCCTTCCTGAATCAGGTCTGGCATAATCCTGGCCAGACGATTAGCTAATATTTTAGCCAGCAATTTATTATCGCAGTTAAGCAGTGATATTGGCCTGTATGAGGCAGCCTGCAAAGGATCACGACCCGGCTTGGGCAGCACTATTATATGTGCGACATTGTTTCCATAAGGGAAAGTCTGCAACTCGAAAAGCTGTGTGAACACACTCTGTAGGGGGACTTTTAACCGGTCCTTCATCAATTTGTACCATTCGTTACTAAATCCATCCGGCCCTGAAGCCTTGTAGGTCTTGGACTGTGCTATTGCGTATTCCACTTTTTCCACTAGAATAGGCCCATTCAAAAAGGCCTGATGCTCCTCCGTCAATGCCGGGAGTGCTACCCCTTCCAAGCATGCTGCTTCACCTAGTCTGACCCCACTTCCTGAAGAATAAAGAGTCTGATAATACTTACAAAATGCCGCTAGTATATGACTGGCCTCGGTCATCACTCTATCACCATCCCTCAACGCCATAACCCTTCTTGATCCCCAGTGTCTTGATCAGAGAAGACATAAGCCTCCCGGCCCTATCACCATATCGGTGAAGCTTGTATTGATAATATAATATGGATTTGCAGGCCCTCTGGTGCAATAGAATATTCAGTTCTACCTGAAGTACTACCAGCTCCCCTTTATTTTCTAGTTCAAAACGCCCCCCTAGTTGCCGTCAGACCTCCCTAATCTGCTTAGTCAAACGTAGTATAAGTGAGTCTATTCTCTTACGTCGACTGCATTCGTAACTAATTATTTTCCCACGCAAGACTGCCTTAGCGGTTTCTCAGAATAGCGGGGGATTGTCTTGGTGGGAGGCATTGGGCCGTCACACTTATCCTCCATAAACCTTTTAAAGGAGGAGTCGTCTTTCAAATGTATTTGGAACCACCATCTCCGAGCACCTGAATACTTCCCTAGTGACCCCACTTCCATTCATACCGGTGCGTGATCCGAAATCACTATGGTCCCAATCTCTGCCTTTCTAACCCGCGGTAAGATTGCTGCTGAGACCAGCCAGTAGTCAATCCTAGATAAAGTCCCATGGACCTGTGAAAGATGAGTAAAGTCCCGTTCCTGCAGGTGAAGAACCCACCAAATATCTACTAAATCTTTGCAATCACACAAATTCTCAATGCCCCTTTGCGACCCCGTCCCCTTTTCCCTACTCGGGGGTGCCTTATCTTGAGCTGGATCAAGAACACTATTAAAATCCCCTCCCATCATCAGCGAGTAATGGGGAAACTGGTCCAATATCTTCCCCAGAGCCCCAAAAAAGGTGCGCCCTGGGATATTGGGCCCATATACATTACAAAACGTATAAGTGTTCAGTAGTTTCACGGCTACAACCAAATAACGCCCCTGCAGGTCTACAATCTGCTGTTCTAAAGTGAAGTCAAGCCCTTTATTTATTTATTTTATTTATTTATTTACATTCTCTTATATACCGCACTATTCGGCATCAGCGCGGTTCACATAGAACAAAAAGTCTCAGTACAATAACATGCATGAGTTTACAGATAACAAGGGGAGGAACTTGGATAACAGGGGAAACTATTTACAGTCTATTTACAGATATAATACTACAGCATGGCTACAAGTTAAAATAGCCACCCCCGCACTTCGAGAGCTCGCTACCGCCTCAAAGGACTGCCCCACCCACCAGCGTTGTAGCTTTGCATGCTCTTGCTCATCCATATGAGTTTCCTGAAGATACATCACATCTGTCTTCAGATCCCTCAGCTGCTTTAACACTTTATATAATTTTATCGGGGATCCCAGCCCACACACATTCCAAGATATACAGCGGATCAGCTGGTCAGCCATACCCACTTGATGTTTGAATATATTTTCTCTCTAAAAACCATATATTATACTCCGGGTCTCTGTCCAGCCCCAGAAACCCGCCCTCCCTCTTCCACCACTTCCACTCATCTGATCCACACCAAACACCAGGTCCCCAACCCTTCCCCCCACCTTCCCACCACCCTCCCCCTCCCACAACCACCCCCATCCCCCCTCCCTCTCTCACTCCCCCTGCCCCAATTCGATACCTCATTTATTTATTTATTTATTTACATTCTCTTATATACCGCGCTATTCTGCATCAGTGCGGTTTACATTGAACAAACTGAAATTACATTGAACAGGGCATTATAACTTGGAGATAACAATTTTACAGGGAACATGGGCTGTGGAGGGTTACGTGGCTTGCCCAAGACCACAAGGAGCACCTGTGGGACTAGAAACCCCAGTCCTTCTGGCCCAAGGTTGCTGTCCTCTAGTGGGATTTGAACCCCCGACCTTCCGGCCTGAAGTACCTTGCCACAACCACTAGGCCACTCCTCCACTCCACTCCACTCCTCATCTCGACCCTCTCCCGGGCATCGCTCTTTGGAGGGCAGTGATGCAACGGGGCTCCTCACCCTCCAACAGTAGTACTTGTCCTTTCTACTCGTCCCCCCTCCTAACCTATGTTTATGCTTATTCAGGTATTTGATATACCGTACCCCATTACTTCGGGGCGGTTTACAGCATTACAAAAATAAAAGAAACGGAAAAGAAAAGGAACTACAATTCATATATAGGACAGAAAGGGAAAAGAAACAATCCATCATTCAAACATACAAAAAGAGAGGAAAGCCAAGTGGTGGGTAGGAGAGTCAGGGGGAAAGGTTAAAGGCAAAATAAAAGAGGTGAGTTTTCAAGAGAGAGCGAAATTTAAGGTAGGACTCCTCTAAACGCAAAGCTGTGGGAAGGGAATTCCAAAGGGAAGGGCCAAGGTAAAAGAAGGCGGATTGTCTGGTAGATTGTAGGTGTGCATGGGTTGGGGAAGGTAAGTGGAGGCGGTTGACGTGGACCGAACGTAAACTACGGGAGGGAGTGTGAAACACCAAAAGATCCACTAGATACTGGGGTCTGCGTGTGTAGATAGCTTGGTGAACCAGTGTGAGAACCTTAAATCGAATCCGAAAATCCACTGGAAGCCAGTGAAGGTGGTGAAGAATGGGAGTGAAATGATCCCAAGAGGAAGCATGGAATATAAGTCGCACTACAGTATTCTGTATTAATTGTAATCAGTGTCGTTGGTACTTAGGGACACCAGTGAGAACTAGGTTACAGAAATCCAATCTAGAGATAACTAACGAAAGAAGAAGCGTAGTGAGAGCCTGTGGAGAAAGAAACGGTCTAATAGTGCGAACCCGCCGAAGATAAAAGAAAGAGCGCCACGACACCTGAGAGATGTGATCATTTTTTATTTTTTATTTATTTTTAAATAGGTTATTACAATAGATCAAGAACACTTGAACATAGAAAACAAATAAGACTTGCAACTATAGAAGGAAATACAAATTATCACAGCAATACAAACAAGAATTATTTTGTTAGTCCACTATAAGTGGGGGAGAGTTCATAGTAACAATACTTTAGGGGACTAACCCCTAGAAATACACCAAGGAAAAATCAAGAAGAGGGCAGTGTCGAAGAGTCAATACATACATGTGATCATTAAATGAAAGATTGGTATCTAGGAGGACACCCAGATAGTGCAGCTTGGGAATGAGGGCAATAGGGACACCTGCGAAAGAAGGGGCCAGCGAAGGACAGGTAGAAACATGTGGAAACCAGATGGCAGCAGTCTTAGCGACATTAAGGACAAGACAATTAGTAGAAAGCCAGTTAGAAATCATAGTTAAACAGGAATTAAGGAGGGAGGTATCTGGACAAACAGAGGAAGTGTGGTGTAAAACAAAGATATCATCGGCATAATAATAGGCCGACAGACCTGACTGCTGAACCATGAGGGCTAGGGGAGCGAGGAAGACATTGAATAGTAGTTCCGCTCCCTTTGTGACTTGGTACAAGGGTTTTGCCATGAGCGCAAAATTTGGTATCCATATGCGGCAATAGCCTGCAGCTCCCAGGAAAGCCCGCACCTGCTTTCTGGTGGTGGGGGTTGGGATGCGGCATACTGCTTCCTTTCGTTCAAGTTCTAATTTCCGGGTTCTTTGGATAGATGGAACCGTAAGTATTTCACTTCTGTCTGACACAGTTGCGCCTTGGCTCTCGAGACCTTGTATCCAGCTTCATTCAGGAGGTGCAAGAGATCACTGGTAGCTTGCACACAATCAGTTTCGTTGTTGGTGGCTATAAGCAAGTCATCTACATATTGGAGAAAGATTCGTTTTCCTGGAGTTACAGGGTAACTTGACAGATCTTGACTGAGGGCTGCACTGAAGATAGTGGGTGAATTCTTGAATCCTTGTGGTAATCGAGTCCAAGTGAGTTGTCCTCATCGTCCTGTGGTAGGGTTTTCCCATTCAAATGCAAACAAAAGCTGACTGGCAGATGCCAGGCGTATACAGAAAAAGGCATCCTTTAAGTCCAGAACAGTGAAATGTGTGGCTTCTGCTGGAATCAGTCCCAGGAGGGTGTAAGGATTTGGTACTACTGGATGTATGGTTTCAACTGCACTGTTCACTCGACGTAGATCCTGCACTGGGCGGTAGTCACCCGTCCCAGGCTTCTTGATCGGGAGAAGGGGGGTGTTCCAGGGTGAATGGCATTCTCTAAGGAGTCCATACTGCAGTAGTTTCTTCAGGTGGCGATGTATACCTTCAATTGCTGGTCGTGGGAGGGGATACTGACGCACATGCACTGGTTCTGCTCCTGGCTTAAGGGTGACAAGCACAGGAGCTATATTCTTTGCTAGGCCAGGTGGATTATTCTCTGCCCATACTCCAGGCGGGGCTGCAATGCTGGTAGGTATACAGGAGCTTGCTGCTTTGGATGTAGGTAAATAGAACCACCATTCTTCTTCTTGGGGGACAGCCAACACCATAAGGCCAGCAGGTTTTGCATTTATAGTCATTTCCATTTTTCCCCCTTCAACGAAGGATATCTGTACTTGAAGCTTTGCAAGCATGTCTCGGCCCAAAAGGGGAACTGGGCAGTCAGGTATATACAGGAACTGGTGTGTTATTGTCTGTCCCCCTAGTTCACAGGCGCGGTTCTGCAGAAAAGGTCTTGTGGTTCTAGTTCCAGTAGCTCCCACAATTGTGACAGATCGAAAGGACACAGGAGCCACAGGTTTGGCTACTACTGAATGCTCGGCCCCTGTGTCTACCATAAAGTCCATATGCTGGTCTCCAATCGTTAATTTGACCATAGGCTCCTGGAGACCTAGGACGAACTTGGAGCCCGGTCTGGCCTAGTCCTCATCATCCATAGAATTGTTCTTGGCGGTTGCCACTCCCGCTATGGCAGTCTCTTCTCGCTGTTGAAACTGCGCGCGCTGCATCCCCCCTCGCTGCTGGAATCGCCCCCCCGCTCTCCTAGCACTCCCGCCTCCCCTCCAGGGGGTGGAGCTAATGTTCGGGCCCTCGTTCTTCCAATGTCCTTCTTCCTTACAATAGGCGCACTGGTTCGCACCTAAGGGGGGCCGAGCACCTCCCCGGCCCCTTCCCCATCCTCTGGCTCTTCTATTAGGATATCCTCCTCCGCGTCCTTACACTAGTGCTGCAGCGAGCAGATCCACTTTCTTCCTCATCTTTCTTTCACTTTCCCGTTGGCATTCTTGATCACGATTCACAAATACCTTTTGTGCGACTTCCATTAACTGTTTTGAGTTCATGCCCGCAAATCCCTCTAATTTCTGCAGTTTTCGTTTTATGTCTCCCTGAGACTGACTCACAAAAGCGGCATTCACCATACGTAAATTCTCCTGGGCTGCTGGGTCATAGGGGGTGTAAAGTCTATAGGCTTCAGTTAATCGTTCATAGAAAGCAGCAGAACATTCATCTGGGCGTTGAAGAACGTCCGATACTTTCCCAACATTCATGGCTCTCTGCCCTCCCTTCTTTAGGCCCTGCAGTAAGGCATGGCGGAACCGGGTGAGGGCCTTCTCTCCGTCATCACTATTTGGGTCCCATCCAGGATCTTCATTTGGAAAATCTACAGCTGCTGCCTGTTGGGGGTTTAGGTCTCTCCCGCCTTCAGGGTTCTCTTCCAACCATCTAGTGGTTGCTCGCAGTATCCGTGCCCGCTCTTCAGTAGTAAAGAGGGTAGCCAAGAGCTGGCGACAGTCAGACCAGGTGGGCTTCTGGGTTTGCATAACACTGGACATTAACTCTGTCAAATCTTGGGGCTTTTCAGTATAGGAGGCATAATGCGTTTTCCAGTTTAATAAATCTGTTGTGGTGAAAGGCACATAAACCAAACTGGTCGGTCCGACCACAACCTGACCCTCTTCATTTACAATAGGTAATCCTGGGACCTGCCGCAGTGGCATTGGCGAACTTCTCTCTGGCCCGCTGTCCTGCTTCTGAGAGCGTAACGCAGATTTGCGGGGGTAGTTCTACTGCTGGTGCTTGGACTAGTGGGTGGCCCTGGATTGGCATCTGACCCTCCGCTAGCAGATCCTTCAGGGGATGATGGTTCTGTTGCAGAGCTCTGCTCAGGACTAGGGCTCCGACTCTGGGGAAGGGGGTGGTCCTCAGGTGGTGGAGGTGGTGGGTGATCGGGTGGAGGTATCTCAGCTGGGGGTTGTCTTTCCACTTCTGGCTCTACTCGGGGTACTCGTGGAGCCGACGGGACTGGAGTATACAGAAAAGTGGGTGGATAACTCGGGACCTCTGGAGGCTCGGGGGCTGCATAAATAGGGGGCTTTTCTTTCTTAGCAGGGACTCCCGTTGCAGTTGCTAACATAATTCTACTCTGCCCCTCATGGCAACGCTTTATCCAAGGGGGTTGCTTCTCACAGATAGCTAGCCAGGAATCTATATAGGAAAACTGCTCAGAACTATATCTGCGCACCACCTGGTGCACTCGGGACACAATTTGAATATCAAAAGTACCTTCTGGTGGCCACATGGCGTCCAGCGCCGGCCACACCCTACTACACAATATTTCTAAGCGGGTCGGTGACATTTTTACCCCATAATCACCACTAAACCCCTTCTTAAAATTCGTGATCATATAGTTCAACGGAGTTTGTACGGACTCTGCCCCTCCCATTATGACATATGACGGACAAGACAGCAAACAGAAAGGATGGGTCGGATGGCTGCGGGTAAGGGGTCCGCACAGCCCACAGAACAATAAGGGGGACAAACACCAGACGCTTCCTCCTTTTCGCGACCTGGGCGCAGTCGCCTGGCCAGGAACTGCGCTACTTAGGAGTCCGCTCTCGCTCGGCCTGTATTGCAAGACCTCTCAAGCACACTTCACACAACCAAACATGCTAGCATTTCCCAAATTCCAAATTCCCGGGCTAACTGACTAAACCAAAGTTACCAAACCAAAAGGGTCAGTGGTTTCACCCTGCGCATACTCATGCAGGGTTACTAGGACTGCCCTGGAAGTTGATCAGACTCCCTTTACCTGTTATCATACCATATTAGTCTCGAGACTTTCCCAGAGCTAACTGACTAAGAACCAGAAAAATCAATACTCACCGGATCCGGTAGCTAATGCGCTGCGCAACCAGTTCCACCTTCGGTTGAATCCTGGACTCCCCTCAGGGTTCGAGGTGTTGGCCGGCCGGACCCAGCAAGCCGCCGAGGCAGGGCGGAACCCTCCGATGCAAGGGGACCGGCGGCGCCTGGGATCCTCTCCGCTGTCGGCCGGCTGCGGTCCCAGCCGGACCAAACCTGGAGGCGGTAATACGTGGTAGTATTCACTTGCGCACCATTCACGTACCCCACCTTCCCGGTCAGGGAACCAAGAATATGAAGTAGCGAAGTGCACGCAATGAATACACCAGGAGTCTATTTACTAGAATTCAAACCAGTTTATTTGTGCACAGTCTCAGACACTTGTCACATTCAAAATGGTCTGAGCATGGCGTTCAGTAAAACAACAACATTTATAGCTTTCTTCATCAGTTCTATACAGACAAACTCCTCATTGGTCCCGGTGGCCCCCTCACCCCCCCATCCAAAGGCGTTCTCTGACCGGGCCCACACCGCTCTCCCCCTGTTCAGGCCTTCCTAGCCATGGCTCAGATTCTAGACATAACATATTCTGCCTTGCTTTCTGCTTACAAGGTCACTCTGCAGTACAGAAGCTGTGTGAAAGCCAGCGATAGCAACACATCTGTGAATAACATAACAAACTCAATGGAAAAGTTTTGCATTCTTATCAAAGCAGCTTGAAGCAGATTTCTATTTTCTCCAGCTTTCAGCTCTGCTCAGCTATAATATTCTAAAGTGGGGGTTGGGGACTCAGGCCTGACCTACAGGCTTTTCTTACTTCTACAGGCTATGCAGGCTATTCTAGGCCATAGCCTATCACAACAGAACAGAGCCCTGAGGCACCCCACAAGGAAGGGGAAAATGATCAAAAGTAGAAGATCCAGAGACAACAGCAAAGGAGCTAGAGTGTAGAAAAGAATGAAACCAATGATGAACAGTGCCCCAGACACCCGCATCCCATAGTCCTGAAAGTAAGAGTGTCTACCAGATCAAAGCCGCAGATAAATCAAGAGACACCACCACCGAGATGTCACCATGATCGTGAGAAGAGTGTATTTCATTCAGAACAGCGGACATGATGGATGCTACGCTGTGGCCTGGCCGAAATCCAGACTGACGAGGGTAGAGAAAATGAGTTGTGTCAAGGTGGTGGGCAAGTTGAGAAAAAACAGCTTTTTCTAGGAGTTTTAAGGAAAAAGGTAGATTGGAGACTGGTCGATAATGTGCTAGTAGAAAGGGATCTAGAGAAGGATTCTTCAACAAGGCATGAACCAGGGCATGTTTCCAAGGATGCGGAAAGCTCCCTGTGATGAGGCTGGAATTGATTATAGTGAGCAATGGGGGGAGTAAACCAAGAGACTGTTTAGACAGCCAAGCAGATGGTATGGGATCTAATGAGCAGTTGGTCTTACGTGTTGTGGAGACTAATTTAACAAGCTCAGAGGAGGTGAGGGGATAAAAGTTGGCCCAAGAGTGGGACAGAGGAGAGGATGGGGGGGGGGGGCGAAATAGGAGGAGGGGAAGTCAATGGTAGAGGGCAAGGAGGAAGAGAGGAATGGAGACCCTGAGTTTTAGTGAAAAAAAAAGGAAGCTAGCTTTGATGGCTCATGAGCCAACGAGGAAGCAGAGGTGCCAGAAGAAGACTGCAACTGTAGACTGGAAAGAACCTGGAGAGTGGAGAACAGTTGGCGAAACCTATTTGGGGCAGAGGTAATGGCGTCAGAGTAGAAAGTGCACTTGGTCTGGTGAACACTAGTACGGTACTGCCAGTGACAGGCTGTGAAGTGCTGATAGGTGGCCGGGGACTGGCCCTTCCTCCAGAGGTGTTCTGCCCTGCGGAGATAGGAATGCTGTAGTCAAAGCATGGAACCAGGGCCGCCGGCCATTATGGTGGCACTGGCAGGGTTGTAGTGGAGCAACCAGATCTAAAGCATTGGAGTGTTCCGAATTCCATAAGGTGACCTGAGATGTGGGAGAAGGGGATGAAAAATCAGAGGGGAAAAGTTGATGTGCAGAGGAAAAACTTGCCAAGGTGGTGGGAGTAATGCGGTGGGCAAGCCGTACTGACGGTGAAGAGACTGCAGTCTTAGGCGAGGAGGAACCTGACCTAGGCAAGAAGAACTGCAAAGAAAAAGTAAGACAGGAGTGATCTGACCAGGGGACTAACTTATGGGAGAGAGATACGGGTTGGGCAGGAAAGGAGAGAGGAGTAATGACTAGGTCTAAAGTGTGGCCGGCTGCATGGGTAGAGAAGTTAATATGCTGGATCAAGGAGAGATCATGAAGAAGTGAAGTAAACGATAAGGCCTTTGAAGAGGTCGGTGAGTCTAGATGAACATTAAAGTTTGGAGGAGGAGTGGCCTAGTGGTTGGGGCAAAGGTACCACAGACCGGAAGGTCAGTGGTTCAAATCCCACTAGAGGACAGCAACCTTGGGCCGGAAGGACTGGGGTTTCTAGTCCCACAGGCGCTACTTGTGGTCTTGGGCAAGCCACTTAACCCTCCATTGCCCATGTTCCCTGTAAGTATTAGTGTATGTGTCTCATATCCCTTCGTGTTAAATGTATCCCCCAACCGCTTTGACCCGGTGAAAAGCGGGATATAAATGCAGCTAAATAAATAAATAAATAAAAGTCTCCAAAGAGTACGAGATTTGGGCATTGGAAAGACAGGTCTGAAATGGAGGAGAAAGGAGAGTCCCAGAAAGGGGGACAGAGTGAAGGGGGGGGAGTAAACTGCCAGGAAATGTATCATAGGGAGGGAACCCAAGGATAGAAGAAGGGACTCTGGGTACCCGAAGGGAAGGAGAGAAAACCTGAGTCAGTGGGAGCGAGGTACAGTAGATGGTAGCAACTCAGCTCCCGTCCTACCAATTCACGGGACAGATAGAGCAGAGTAGCCCTGAGGTAAGCAACAAGCTAGGAGTGGCTCTTCCCCCTCCTTAAGCCACGTCTCAAGAAGAAAGAGAACATCTAAGGAGTCAAGTTCTATGAGATCATGAACCAAGATGGTTTTGGCCTGGAGAGAGCGGCAATTGAGCAAGCCAATTCGCAATTTGTCAACTGAAGCAGGAAGAGAGGGGGGTGACAATCAGCTGGAAGGAGGGGCACAAGCCACTAGGTTAGAGTAGGAGTACTGCAGGGAATCCTGAATTCGAGGTAGAGAGGAAAGGGGACGGGCCCGACGGCCCCAGAGTACTGCTATTGTAGCCATAAATAGAAGAAGCCAAAGGCAAATGAAAACCAGGTATTGATTAATTAATGCAATGAAAACCACCTGAGCGAGCAAGATGATTCTTACCAGTGAGCCTGTCAGTAAGTAGAGGGACCGACGTAAAAGAGGGTAACGAAGCTGTGCCGGGAGGCCCACCATGGGACCTGCCTCTGCCACCTCCACCGCCCCAAGGAGCAAGTTGTGCTCCTTGTGCACGCTCCTTAGGCGCGCACACACGATGCGCGCCGCAACAGCGATGAGCGCCGCCAGCGCCAAGACTAAATAGTGAAGGAGAGGGTCCACGTCACCTGGACGGCTACGGCCGCGTCCCCGCGCCCACGTCACTTCCGGGGAGGGCACAGAGGAAATGATGTCAGCAACAGCAGCAGCCTGGACGGCTACGGCCACGTCCCCGTGCCCACGTCACTTCCGGGAAGGGCATAGAGGAAATGATGTCAGCAACAGCAGCAGCCTACAGGAATAGAGGAGAGCCAATATAGGGGTATACCAGCCAATACAACATACAAAACAAAACAGCTCAGGGTAGGAGCAGCAATAGATGATTCCCCTCCCCCCTACTATGCCCATATCCAATAATACCAGCCTGTTAACTGTTACTGCCCCTCGCTCCTAGCCCCTCCTATCTACCCTCATCACCTATCTCCTAGATTTATGTAATAGTAGAGGTTAGGATAAGGAAAAAGAAAAGACTTAAAAAAAAGGAACAAAACAGAAGCAGCACAGAGACATGTTCTCTGTCAAATCTCTGCCCCTGCATTAGGGGGCGCCTCTACCACCCCCCCCCCTCCTCCACCAGCAAAAGAACCCAGACAAATATACAGATTAACATTTTCCTCTAAAATCCCATCAAAATAAGATATTTCCAGATTCTCCTCCCCGTCCCACCAACCACCTATCCTTCCCCAAGTCTTTGTCAGGTCCATGAAAATACAGCCAGGCTGTCCAGTCGGGTCCCGGCAGCCAGTCCTCCAGCCACCAGCAGGATAGTACTGCCTTCTGATGCGGTTCCAGTACTTCCGGCGCCGAGAAAGTCCCCTCCTTGTTCCCTTTACTATGGTGCATTATTACAGCTTCTCAAGTGCCCTCCATTCCAGCAGGGCAGTCACTAAAGGTGAGGGGGGGGGGGGGAGGCCATTGCAAGAACCTTGTCCAGAGTCCTCACATAGTGATCTTAGAAAGTCTTGGCCTCAGCCTCCCACCAGCTTACCTATGAGGGGTTCTGCATGCTCAGCTGCATGTTCAATAGGGCCGCTGATGCCGCCTCTGGCGTCTTGTAGATAGAGGTTTTCCCTTGCTGGGTGACTCGAAGGTGTGCCAGATACTGTAGTGCAAAACAAATCCTGGCCTGCACAAGTTGGCTACACATCGAAGAGAACTTCCTCCATCGCCTGGATATCTCAAGGGAGTAGTCCTGAAAAATTAAGATCTTACAGCCTTCATACTCTCTACTCTGCTCCTCCTTGGCTGCCCTGAATATGGCTTCCTTGTAGATATAGTTATGAAACCGGGCTATGGTGACTCTAGGCCTGTTGTCTCCTTCTCGGCGCAGACCCACGCGGTGAGTGCGCTCTATAAGCTGCTTGCCTTGGATCTCACTCAAATGTAGCTGCACCGGAAGCCAAGTATCTAAAAAGCCCCACAGTTCTCTGTTCCCCCCCACAGATTCCAGTATTCCAATGATGTGGACATCCTTCCGCCTGCCCCAGTTTTCTAAATCATCGAGCTTAGCTTCATGCAAGGTGAGTTTTCTCTCTAACTGCTTAAGGGCCTCTTGGTGTTCCGGTAATACATCCTCTACTGCAGACACTCTTTGCTCCAGCCCGTCCAAGAGGTTTGTAAAATCAGTCACTGTCTGTGCTATTTGAGCCATGTTGTCTACAAGGCCCTGTAAGCGCCCCTCTAGCACTCATACCACCACTGACGAGACTTCATCCACCAAACTGCCCATCACCAAAGACTCCCTCAGGCTCTTTGGCGCCATCTCCACCATCTTAGACTCCTGGACTCTGTGCTGGTCTGGTCTGTCTTTCTTTTGCTTTCTGGTGGTCATAAGCTCAACCTTTTGGGGCCTTACGTCTTTAACGCTCTTTCTGCCATGCCATTCTCACACCAATGATGGGGGGGGGGGGGATTCTGGAGTTTAAAACCATAAGATATAAGGTTTAAGGGTGAGGAGCCCCAGAGCTCAGCCGAACCCGTCTTTCCCGGCTCACTGTATCACGTGACCCCCCACATGCCCATTTTAAGACTATGTTCCTTGATCTTGAGAAGCAAATGTTTCCGATCGTCTTCACTTTCAGCCAGTAATATGGTATTATCAGCATAGGGAGGTTGTTGATGAGTCTTCCACCAATCTTCACACCTTGATTTTCTTCATACAGTTCTGCTTCTCTGATGATTTATTCTGCATATAAATTAAACAGATAGGGGGAAATATGCAGGTTTGACGTACACCTTCACTGATTTTAAACTATTCTGTTTCTCCTTGTTCCATTCGAACTTTTGCTTCTTCATCAATGTAAAGGTTGTGCAAGAGAACTATCAGATGTTCTGGTATACCCATGCTTCTTAATGTGGACCAGAATTTCTCATGGTTTACATAGTCAAAAGCCTTGAACTGTGGAGTCCAGGGCTCTGATGTTCTGAGGGGCCACCTATGGGCAAAATGGACCAGCCTGCCTGCTATGTGAGTAGGCTGTGGCTCTTTCAGGGGAAGAAGCAGGATAAGAGGGGTAATACTTTTTCTTAGGGTAAAAGGGCTTCTTAACATAGGCTTTCTTCCTAGAAGGATCAGCTGTCTTATGAGAGATGCTTCATAGTAAAGTCATAAGTCTCGATTTCACCAGCCTTCTCTCTCCTGCCTTTACCAAAGAGGTTCTCACCTCGACAGGGAATATCTGCAAGCTTGTCTTGGACCCACTGTTCGAGTTCCAAAGACTGCAACAAAGCCAGCCTTCTAGCCCTAATACCCATCACTGCAGCTCTGCTGGTAGACTCAAAAGAGTCAAAAGCTGCCCTGGTGATAAACTTGGAACAGTCTTGACTGTGCTTGACTAGGATCAGTAGGCATTCAGCTTCTCTGAAGGGAATTATAGCAGAGAACTCATCAAGATCCTTCACAATGTCCCTAAGGAACATATATATATATAAAGCATATAAGAATTCATGTGGCAAGCCAGCATCGATGCCTGGTAGCATCGGCGGCCAAGGCATCGAGTGTATGTGAGTCCCTTCTGGGTGGAACCAAAGAATGGTTCTCTTGAGACGGCATATGTCCGACTTGACCACCGTAGAATGGTGAGGGAGTTGAGGTTTTTGGAATCCCAGCGAATCGGGAACCCTGTACACGGTGTCTAGCCTTTTACTGACAGAGGGAAATGAGAGAGAGGTCTCCACACCTAAACATGAAGTCCTGAAGAATACAATGGACAGGAGGAGCGGAGCCTCCTTAGGCGTCAAGGGATACTGCAGTATTTCCAGTTCCTCGGCTCTCGGTTCTGTCTTGATGCCTACAGAGGCAGAGAGCACCCTTGGCCATGTCTTTAATAAAGTCCTGTAAAGACATATCCTCCTACGAGGACCGGTGGTGCTCGTGAGGTGGTAAAGAGTCCAATGGAACATCATGGTGCCTCTATGAAACAGGGGACTTGGCTTCCGATTCCCAGGCATCAGAATCAGAGAGGAAGTCAAAGTAGTGACAGTTAACATTGTGTCCCCACTGTCAATCTGATGTCGATGGATGATCCCAATGCTGATGTCCTGGAGCATTAGAACCGTAGAAGCTTGAGGCCAGTTCTTCCTGTGGCTGATGGGACTTGGCCAGCTCCAGGGTTGGCATCGACCCCAAAGGTCTCAATGACAGTGATTCCAGGCTCAGCATCGAGACCTGGATTGCCGAGGTCCTTGAAGTGATCGATTCCAGGCTCGGTATTGTGACCTGGGCTCCCGAGGGCCTTGAAGCCACCAGCATGGATGCCACTAGGAGTGCAGCCAAACTCCTCTTTATGGACAGCATGTGCTGCTTGATGGATATGGAGGATGTCTGGGTGGACTTTGGTACAGGACTCTGGACCACCTTTCCAGTCAACGGAACCGGGGGCTCTCCAGAGGTCGAAGCCTCGGTAGCACTCCAGAGCCCTTCTTGAACTTTGGAGTTGGATTCCTCCCCCCGGGGATGTTTAGCTGGCCGTTCTCAGCTCTCAGCTTCAAAGCCTGCCAAGGTGAGCTCTGGTGCCGATGTCCAAGGGATCAATCCCAGGAATCGGCATCGATCCTCGATGTCAAAGTCTGAGCTGCCGATGCGGCATTGGTGGTTGGTTGGTTGGTTGTTACCATGGCCTGTTGGTTCCGAAGGAATGCAGGAACCGTGCAAAGAACAGGAGCCCCGAGAGGGAGTCGACGTCAAAGAGAAGTGTGCTGAGGGCACCCAGTCAGAGCCAAAGACTCTTACATTGCTTTTTCTGTTTTTTTTAAACCCTTTTTTTTTGCCATTTGCTGACACATGTTATAAGAGTCCGGGTTGTGGTCAGGGCCCAAACACTGTAAGCACCAACTGCGCTTGTCTATAACTAAAATGGTGCAGTTGCAGGAAATACATTTCTTGAAACTGCTGGCTGGCTTCTCCACATTAGGAATAACACCCTTCATCAGGTCAAAAGACTCAATGGTGGCCAGAACCGATGAAAAAACCCACAGGAACCATGAGGTAAAAAAGAAAGAAAATAAAAGGGCACTGGGGTCATCGAGCGACGGTCTCGAAGATAGACGGGAAGGCAAAAAGAACAAGCACCCCCAAAGGGCATAGAAGAAAAAGGGTTTAATCTGCGGTGTCAGGACAAGCATCCATTGGGCTCTATGGAAAAACGAAGACTGAAGAGAATCCTCTGGGAAGGCAGGAGATACTTTTTCTACCAATGGCAGGAACACATCCTAGGGGCTCCACAGAAAAAGAAGACTGAAGAGAAGTTGGTGCCATGGCAGGTGGAAAACAGGAGCATAAGCGCAGTGGAGCCTCCCTAAGGCTTCCTATGGAAGCTGGGGAGCTTTCCCACGTGGGGCTCCGTCCGGGGCATCACCCATACATGAGGACTTAGTTCCTGCTTGTCCACAGAGAATTCAGGAGTTAAATCTGGAGAAACGATACCTCGATGGTAGGAAGATAAGATCTCATAGTACCATGCTTGCCATAGGTATGAATTCTGAAGTCAGAAGATAAAAATGTCCTAAAAAAAAGAAAACATAAGAACATAAGATATGCTATACTATGTAACAAATTTTTACTTTTTCCTTGTTCCTCGGTAATAAGTGTTATTTTCCGATCTCTTATGTCTCAAAATCATAGGAAATGACAATTATGGCCCACAAACATTGCTTTTGGAACGAGGAGAGTGATATTTTTGAAACTACCTATTTTGCAGGACATTCTAGATAGATTTAGTGCAAAGTAAACTTAGAGTATCTTTTGGAAAATTTTAGAACTTTCTAGAGCTTTCCAGAACTTTGCAAAACTTTTGGAACTTTGTATAACTTTTGAGAACTTTTAATAAAAGCCTTTTGGTGACCATTATAACGTCACTACCACCTCACATCTATATAAACAATGGATTTGCATGGAGTGGGCACAGTCTTCAGCAGCATCCTTACCAACTGGAAACCTAGGAGAGAGCAACAACACATGTCTAAAGCTCACCAGTTTATTTTCATTCTAGCTTTTTAAGTGGACTGACATAGTATGAAGAGGCTGCAAGCATCCAGCAGACGCATTTTGCGATGTCTGTGGCAATTTTATCAAGACAAGAGCGAAAAAGTACTCCGTGGCAGCATCTGCCAAGATGTGTGAAGCTTACAAAGCATATTTCGGCATGCCTGTTGGGGATCTGGACAAACCCTGGGCACCTCATTTCACTTGCGAGCACTGCAAGAAAACTCTGTAAGGCAAGATGGACAATTGATGCTGGCTTAGACTGTAGCATTTTATGTTATAAAATCTTTATTGTTATTGAATTTTTACATAATGTATGAAATATTTAGCAAGAACATCATTTTTAAATTAATTTTATCATAAAAATTATATATACATATATATATATATATATATATATATATATATATATATATATATATATATATATTTATTTATTTATTTTCACTTTTTTTTTCTTTGGCAGGATGGTACAGAGGGGAAAAGACAGTCATGAAGTTCGCTATCCCAAGAATTTGGCAGGACCACTTGACCACTTGAGCAATTACTTGACCACTTGAGCAATTACTTGACCACTTGAGCAATTACTATAGCTGCTTGGTGGATCTCTCCAAATGTCAGACCGGCAAGATTGCTTTTTCTGTCATGTATCCAAGCATTCCTTCATCCATTGCCCTGGCGCCACACTGCCCAGAGCTCCCTGTACCCACTCCCCTGCCAAGAAATCAGATGTCTTCAGAAGAAAGCAGCAATTCCCAAAATGAAGAAGATGTTGTAGATCTAGATTACAATATCAGAGATGGAGCAGAAGAGAGAAACCCTTACTACCCGAACCAAAATGACATCAATGACTTGGTCAGAGATCTTGGTCTCACCATGTCTAATGCCAAGCTTTTGATGTCCATGTTCAAGCAATGGAACTTGTTGGATGAAAGTGTGCAAGTCACAGGTCAGAGGAAGCGTCATTGCACTTTTTTTAGCTTCTTCACTAGTCAAGTTGGGCTCTGCTTTTGCCACAGTGTGACCAATCTGTTCAACACTATTAGAATTGCATGTAACCCGAAATGAAGACAAAACACATAGCAAAACTGGGGACTAGAATATAGTAAGATACGCTTAAGTAGTGGACAAGAGAGTGAGGAGCATCAAAATCCAAAAGTGGATTCAAAGAGATGGGTTTTTAGCTTAGATTTGAATATGGTTAGAGAAGGAGCCCAATGCACAGACTAGGGTAGTTTGCTCCAGGCATATAGAGCAGCAAGATGGAATGAGCGGTCTGGAGTTGGCAGTGTCAGAGAAGGGCACAGATAAAAGGGATCTGCCAAAGGAGCAGAGGTCCCACGGAGGGGCATAGAGTGATAAGAGAGGCAAGGTAATGAGGAGCAGCAGAATAAATGAACTTATAGATCAGTAGGAGAAGTTTGAACTGGGTGCAGAAACTGATAGGGAGCCAGTGAAATGACCTGAGAAGAGGGGTTACATGAGCACAGTGACATTGGTGGAAGATAAGCCATGCAGCTGAGCTTTGAACAGACTAAATGGGAGAGAGATGATTCAAAAGGAGATCAGCGAGGAGCAGCTTACAATAGTCAAGGCAGGAGGTGACTAGTGAGTGGATAAAGATCTTAGGGTGTGTGTGTGTGTAGTGCGTCCTAAATGTCACCTTAGCGTGCGTTAATAGTACCGGCGACATAAAGCACCCTATGCGTGGAGAGTAGGCGGAGAGTAGGAGTCAATGGGCGGGGAGTGGATGGGAACAAGGCCCTGCTTCCTTAACGCCGGCACCATAACGTCAGGAACCTTAACGCATATCAAAACCTGTCGGTAAGGGTGCATTTTGAGGACAGAGAGCCTATTTTAATGTCTGCAATGTGCTGCCCAGACAGGTGAGCCCAAGAAAGTGATAGTAGTGATCCAGTTGCAGCAACAGCACAGTATGAAAGGGCATAATGTTGACCGTGCAAATGGGGCAAAGGAGGATGCATGTGGATCATGCAGTGAGGGCTGCTAGTGCACAGGGTGGACCAGACAGACAATTACCTAGGTGGCACAGAAGAACATAGGAATTGAAAATATGCAAGACTGTGTCTGACCAAGGCCCATCATGCCCAGTATCCTGTGTCCAACAGTGTCCAATCTAGGGCACAAGTATCTAGCAGTTACACCAAAAGACACACAGGATCCACAATGCTTGCAATGGAGCAAGCCGTGCATATCCCAGGTCCTCCAAACAATGGTTTATGGAACCTCGCCAGGAACCTGTCCAAACATTTATTAAACCCAGCTACACTAACTACATCCCCTGGTAATGCATTGCAGGGTGTGATTACACGTCAAAGGAAAACATATATATGCACATATTAGTCCAAAATGGGTTACACTATAGCCACAGTGCATGTCCCCTAGTCTGTCAACATTCTGATGGTATAAACAGTTGACCTATGTTTACCTATTCCACTACAGGCAATAATTCCTAGACTTCTAACCTAACACCCCTCAGCCGTCTTTTCCCCAGGTTGAAGAGACATAATATTGGCAGGCGGTGATGGGGTCCCTGGAGAGGCAGATGGTTGTGGGGGGGATGTGTGGCTGTCCATGTATGCCTCTGGCCCATTCCCAGACCCTGAACCCTAGGCACCCGCCTACTGGCACGTTGCCTGGCCTGGGATTGCGCACCACCAACGCTGATAACACATTAGCATGTCAGCATGGTGCACAGGGTATGGGGGGAGGGAGTGGCACCCGCCTGCACCAGACAAACACCGTACCCTGATCCAGTGCGCCATGCGCATTGCAACGTGTCAGGGTCTGTCAGATGGGAAGCAGGCCATCACCGGGGACGGTTGTAGCAATGTGGTAGCACTGTGTCGCACCACACACAGTTGGTGTGTAAAGCAACAGAGGGTCACAGGTTTGGGTCCTAGCTGTGGATTATGTTTTGCAATTCCCTTTGGCTACATTTCATCCCACAGTGCAGGTACAACAGCAATATGTGCAACTCCCCATGAACTGGCTCACAAAGATACAAACACCCACACAGACAGGCTCCACTTATCCTCAGCAGGATGGGGAGTCAGGCTGACTGCCCCGGCACACTGAGTGGCTCTTAACATCAGAGAGCACTACCAGCTCCTACACAATGAACAAACCTTAACAATAACTGAGCTGAGATTGGGACCAGTGTGGCAGCCAGGAATGCCAACGTAGTAGCATAGTATATGATAAGGTATACTATCTCCATTCTTGCACAGTGCATCAGTATGACTATGTGTGTGTGTGTGTGTGTGTATTGTGGTAAGGAGAGCTGTATAGAAGGGGTGGAATGGGAAGAAAGTGAGACCTGTGCCTTTAAAAGCAGAAATCAACAGAGTTCCCATAACCACAAGCCTCCGAGGCAGACTACAGCTAGTACTAAGCCCCACCCACTTAATGACGTTAGAGCTAGATTGAGCCCTAACAGCTCTCACGTGTGCAGGGAGAAAGGCGTGGTGCCTAAGAAGCACCAGTTTAAAACTGCTTCAGTTTTTGATAGAAGGGGGGAAGGTGAGAAGCAAAGCAGGCAGCAGCAGACACGGCAGAACTTGCAGGAAAGCACGCAGCAAGAGAGTCCAAAGCAGCTGGGAGCTGAGCAGCAGAGAGCCCTGGAATCAAGGCAGAAACGTTTCTCAAGGTACCTCAGAGAAAGGAAGCTGGAGGAGTTAATTCCCAGGTGGGGAAACAGCTCGGGAAGCCAGTTGAGCCCTGGAGGTAGAGAGAATAAGTTGCCTGAAGTTCCTAGCAAAGCTCTTTCTGAAGAAGTGGTTAGAGAGCTAAGAAAAAGTGCCAGACGCTGTGTTAGCCAGAAGGCTATAAAGCAAGCTTTTCCCCAGGTTGAAGAGACATAATATTGGCAGGCGGTGATGGGGTCCCTGGAGAGGCAGATGGTTGTGGGGGGGATGTGTGGCTGTCCATGTATGCCTCTGGCCCATTCCCAGACCCTGAACCCTAGGCACCCGCCTACTGGCACGTTGCCTGGCCTGGGATTGCGCACCACCAACGCTGATAACACATTAGCATGTCAGCATGGTGCACAGGGTATGGGGGGAGGGAGTGGCACCCGCCTGCACCAGACAAACACCGTACCCTGATCCAGTGCGCCATGCGCATTGCAACGTGTCAGGGTCTGTCAGATGGGAAGCAGGCCATCACCGGGGACGGTTGTAGCAATGTGGTAGCACTGTGTCGCACCACACACAGTTGGTGTGTAAAGCAACAGAGGGTCACAGGTTTGGGTCCTAGCTGTGGATTATGTTTTGCAATTCCCTTTGGCTACATTTCATCCCACAGTGCAGGTACAACAGCAATATGTGCAACTCCCCATGAACTGGCTCACAAAGATACAAACACCCACACAGACAGGCTCCACTTATCCTCAGCAGGATGGGGAGTCAGGCTGACTGCCCCGGCACACTGAGTGGCTCTTAACATCAGAGAGCACTACCAGCTCCTACACAATGAACAAACCTTAACAATACCTGAGCTGAGATTGGGACCAGTGTGGCAGCCAGGAATGCCAACGTAGTAGCATAGTATATGATAAGGTATACTATCTCCATTCTTGCACAGTGCATCAGTATGACTATGTGTGTGTGTGTGTGTGTGTATTGTGGTAAGGAGAGCTGTATAGAAGGGGTGGAATGGGAAGAAAGTGAGACCTGTGCCTTTAAAAGCAGAAATCAACAGAGTTCCCATAACCACAAGCCTCCGAGGCAGACTACAGCTAGTACTAAGCCCCACCCACTTAATGACGTTAGAGCTAGATTGAGCCCTAACAGCTCTCACGTGTGCAGGGAGAAAGGCGTGGTGCCTAAGAAGCACCAGTTTAAAACTGCTTCAGTTTTTGATAGAAGGGGGGAAGGTGAGAAGCAAAGCAGGCAGCAGCAGACACGGCAGAACTTGCAGGAAAGCACGCAGCAAGAGAGTCCAAAGCAGCTGGGAGCTGAGCAGCAGAGAGCCCTGGAATCAAGGCAGAAACGTTTCTCAAGGTACCTCAGAGAAAGGAAGCTGGAGGAGTTAATTCCCAGGTGGGGAAACAGCTCGGGAAGCCAGTTGAGCCCTGGAGGTAGAGAGAATAAGTTGCCTGAAGTTCCTAGCAAAGCTCTTTCTGAAGAAGTGGTTAGAGAGCTAAGAAAAAGTGCCAGACGCTGTGTTAGCCAGAAGGCTATAAAGCAAGCTTCAGACAGAAATAAGAAGTGTGCCAGTGACTGCCGTGACTCAGCAGTGAGAGATATTGAAAGGCTGATAAGGGAGAGAGAAACTCCGTCTTTAAAGCCCGTTGCTACAGATCAGAGAGAACGCTTGCTGCTAAAGCTGGATGAGCTGCTGCAGGGTGTAAATCATAAATCCTATGATACCCGTCCACAGGAAGATAGCTCTAGTGAGTCTACTCATGAAATGGAAATAGAATTGTGTGAAAGCCCATTCGAAAGTGATACTGAAGAAATGCAATGTTCTTATTGCAAGGCAAATGAACTGAAGATGTGCTAAGCTCAAGCCCATGTGAAGGAGTGGTTTGTTTAAAGCAATTATAAGCTGGTTTCTGGGAACTGAGAAGGGAAAGAAACTTGCTAGAAGCTTGAAAGCCATTGTAGCTTGTTTCTATACGGTGTGAAAGAAAAGAAACTTGCTGGAAGTTTAAAAACAGTTAGAACCTCTTTTCTATGGAAGCTGTGAAAGAAAAGAAACTTGTTGAAAGTTTAAGTTACTTTGATATGGTCAACAGCCTTAGCTTTAGAAGGTAGTTACCAGAAAGAAGCTAAGAGTTGACAATGTGAAGAAGAAATTCCTGCCTGTTTGAGTTAAGCCTGTTGGAGTTTATTTATCCTTTGCCTTTGGGAGAAATTATCCTTACCTGTGTTTAGTGCAACGTGAAAAATAAATTTCTCTGTTTTTGCCAAACAAACCGTGTGGTCACACTGCTTGCTCAAAAGAATAGCTGAAACTACATATCCCAGCAGTCCATGCTGGCAGCCATATTGGGGACAGTATTCAGAAGGGCAATTAAGGCGAGCCCTCCTGCTCATCGGCCACCGGCCCGGGCGGGAAGACGCGACAGAGTGGCGTAGTTGCTACGGATTCTGCGCTAAGCATGCATGCGCAAGGATGAAGACCGCAACAGCGCATTCCTCAAGTCTGCCGGAAGACTTCGGTTGGAGGTTGAGTGCGACTGAGACGGAGAGTTGGTGGTTCCGCGGAGACCCTACATTGAGATAAGCGAGAAGCACCACCAGTACCAGGTAAAGAGTATCTAACTGGGGTTAGTTAGGATACTGGTACTGGGAGGGGCGGTGCTGAAGCCAGTGACAAAGAGTACTGCACCGTGTTTTGTACCGCACTTGGGTTGTCTGTTTCTCTCTTTTGTCATTGCAGAGAGCACGATGACGGTGGAAGTGAAGGAGGTCCTCACTTGGATCGCTTCTCAGTTTGAGCGGCAGAAAGACCTGTCATTGGAGATCTAAGAGCGAGCAGCCGTCAGACTGGAGGCACAGCAAAAGCCATTGATGGAGTTGATGGAGGCTTGGATGAAGGAGACGAAGAAGACATCAGAGCCCATCCCTCCTACTACAGGTTTAGCAGGACTGGGTCTAGCCAGTGCTTTTGGACCATGGTCCAAAGAGACATTGAGTTTTGGACAGTTAATGGATAATGACAATATTGATGACTTCTTGGAAGCGTTTGAGCGTGTAGCTCATGTAGCTAATTGGCCAAAAGACCAATGGGCGGTACGGTTAGCATTATCACTTACCGGTGAGGCTTTAGCCGCCTACCAAGCTGTACCATCGGCTTTTGCCAATAACTACGATGAAGTAAAGAGAGCCATAAAAGATAGATTAGGTTTAACACCCTCGGTGTATCACCGTCTGTTGCAAAATGCCAGACTGGGTTCCGGTGAGACACCTAGAGCGTTGTACCATCGACTAAAGAGTCTGGTTACCAAGTGGTTGGAACCAGAAGGTAAAACCTTAGAAACGATACTGGATAACATCATACTTGAACAATTCTTGGCAGCTATACCAGAAAGGATTCGTACCTTCCTGATATTGCAGGGTTGCAGAAGCACTCAGGAGGCTATTGTGCTCGCTGAGCGGTTTCTTGAAGCGGACGCGGTCACTCAAGAGAAGGGTTTTGCTTCTGTGAAAGTCCCATATGCTGTATCAGAAAGGGAAGGGAAGCCAAAGAATGTTGTTAAAGATGTCTGTGTACCTATTGATAGGAAGAAATATGTAAAAAGAACATGTTTCAAATGCGGAAGTGAGGGTCACTTACAGCGTGAATGTAAGATGAGGACAGCACTGATAATAGATGACCCGGGGAAAAGCTAGAAAAGGTTTTCTGCTAGCAGTCACAGTGCAAGGGGTACCAGCAAGGGCTTTGTTAGACTCAGGCTCTGACCAGTCCATGTTGTCCAAAAACCTTTGGCAGAAGATAAGGGCCCAAGGTAAGGAAACACCCCGTTCACCCAATGGCACAGTGAGGATTAGGTGTGTGCATGGGACAGCGTCCACATATCCCATTTATCATGTCCTAGTAAAAGGGCTAGGGATAGAGAAAGGGATCCCAGTGGCCGTAGTGCCCCGTCTACCCCAGGAAGTAGTGCTGGGGAGAGACTGGCCCCAGTTCCAGAAGGGCATGCAACAACGCTTACGTAAGAGGGAGGGGATGGTGGTTGCAAGCGCCCCACCTGAAATCGCATACCAGCAAGTAGTTAAGCCAGCAGCCGTTCCTAGCCCCTTGTTCGGGAAGATTCGAAAATCTATCCCGCACCTGCCTAAGGAGGAACCCGCCAAGAAACCCATATTTGTATTACGGTATTGCAAAATGAGTCCAGAAGCACGAGCACCGAAAAGAGCCACCTCACAAGCAGCCGGATTTGATTTGTATAGTGCGGAAGATGTGATCGTCCCTAAGTATGGCAAAGCATTAATAAATACCGCCCTCCAGATGGAAGTACCAGCCGGCTGCTATGGACGCATCGTACCCCGCTCCGGCTCAGCAGTGAAACATTTCATCGATGTTGGAGCCGGCGTCGTAGATCCGGACTATAGAGGTGCAGTCAAGATTCTGCTGTTCAACTTTGGATCGGAAGACTTCCAAGTAACTGTGGGCGACCGCATAGCCCAGCTTATTTGTGAAAGAGTTGGGTTTCCTCCTCTTGAGAAGGTACCCATGGTTTCGGACACAGTGCGAGGAACCCAAGGTTTTGGTTCTACGGGGTATGCAGACCTGCAAGGACTGGCAGCGACGGTGGAGGAGAAGATAGAAGACGACCTAGGACCCCAATTGAGCGATTGCAGGAAGAATCCTGAGCCAGGCATGGGGGAAGGCCTCTCATGGACACAGAAGCAGGAATTGGAGCAGCTAATTAAGGGTTTTTCTGATGTCCTGACGCCTGTACCGGGGGAAACAAGGCTCGTCGCGCATGAAATCTTAACACCACCGGGTGAAGTGGTATGACAGCGCCCGTACAGACTGCCAGAAGCCAAGAGGCAGGACGTGATAGATCAAGTAAAAGAAATGCTTGATCTAGAAGTGATTGAAGAATCAGAGTCCGTGGAACAGCCCGATCGTGCTGGTTCCCAAACCTGACGGATCCCTTAGATTCTGCATTGACTTCAGGAGAGTCAATGCCATCTCAAAGTTTGATACGTACCCCATGCCTCGGATAGAGGAGCTCCTCGATCGATTAGGCCAGGCCAGGTATCTGACGACCCTGGATATGACGAAAGGCTACTGGCAGATTCCTCTGAACAGGGAATCCCGCCAGAAAACCGCCTTTAGTACGCCAGTAGGCCTATTCCAGTTCAAGCGAATGCCATTTGGCCTACATGGAGCCGCTGCCACTTGTCAATGCCTCATCGACCTGGTACTCCGACCTCATCAGGAATACGCTACGGCGTATATGGATGATGTTATTATTCATAGTGTCAGATGGGATCAACATCTATCCAGGATATGAGCAGTGTTGCAGGCAATGAGGGATGCAGGCCTGACCCTAAATCCGGCAAAGTGCGTGTTCGGCAGCCAAGAGGTGAAGTACCTGGGTCACTTGGTTGGACACGGTACAGTGAAGCCCTTACTGAATAAGGTCGAAAGTGTGAAGGCTTTTCCTCGGCCCGCCAGCAAGAAGCAATTGCGCAGTTTCCTTGGCTTGGTGGGATATTACCGGCGATTTATATCACACTTCGCTGAAAAGAGCGCACCTTTGTCGGATATGCTCAAGAAAAATATGCCAAATCAACTGAGGTGGACCCTGGAAGCAGACACAGCTTTTGAGAGGTTAAAAGAAGAGCTGTGTGTAGCCCCAGTATTGCGTGGGGTGGAATTCGGTCTACCATTTATTCTGCAGACAGATGCCTCCGAGACCAGGTTGGGAGCGGTGCTCTCCCAGAAGTATGAAGGCGTCAAGCATCCAGTGCTTTTTCTTAGTCGGAAGCTGTCCCCGGCTGAGAAAAATTACTCAACCATCGAGAGAGAGTGCCTGGCGATAAAGTGGGCTGTGGAATCTCTAAAATTCTACCTGGCGGGCAGAAAATTCCTCTTGATGACCGATCATGCCCCATTGAAGTGGCTTGGCCAGATGAAGGATCATAATGCCAGATTAACGCGATGGTACATGGCGCTTCAAGCATTTGATTTCCGTATAGAACACAGAGCTGGCAAGCTACATCAGAACGCAGATGCGTTGTCTAGAGTCACATGCGAAGAGAAAGATGGTGATGCTGCAGCTAGAATTACGTGCTGTGATGAGGATATCACCCCAGCCTGTAATATCTTAAGGGGGAGAATGTGTGGTAAGGAGAGCTGTATAGAAGGGGTGGAATGGGAAGAAAGTGAGACCTGTGCCTTTAAAAGCAGAGATCAACAGAGTTCCCATAGTAACCACAAGCCTCCGAGGCAGACTACAGCTAGTACTAAGCCCCGCCCACTTAATGACGTTAGAGCTAGGTTGAGCCCTAACAGCTCTCACGTGTGCAGGGAGAAAGGCGTGGTGCCTAAGAAGCACCAGTTTAAAACTGCTTCAGTTTTTGATAGAAGGGGGGAAGGTGAGAAGCAAAGCAGGCAGCAGCAGACACGGCAGAACTTGCAGGAAAGCACGCAGCAAGAGAGTCCGAAGCAGCTGGGAGCTGAGCAGCAGAGAGCCCTGGAATCAAGGCAGAAACGTTTCTCAAGGTACCTCAGAGAAAGGAAGCTGGAGGAGTTAATTCCCAGGTGGGGAAACAGCTTGGGAAGCCAGTTGAGCCCTGGAGGTAGAGAGAATAAGTTGCCTGAAGTTCCTAGCAAAGCTCTTTCTGAAGAAGTGGTTAGAGAGCTAAGAAAAAGTGCCAGACGCTGTGTTAGCCAGAAGGCTGTAAAGCAAGCTTCAGACAGAAATAAGAAGTGTGCCAGTGACTGCCGTGACTCAGCAGTGAGAGATATTGAAAGGCTGATAAGGGAGAGAGAAACTCCGTCTTTGAAGCCCGTTGCTACAGATCAGAGAGAACGCTTGCTGCTAAAGCTGGATGAGCTGCTGCAGGGTGTAAATCATAAATCCTATGATACCCGTCCACAGGAAGATAGCTCTAGTGAGTCTACTCATGAAATGGAAATAGAATTGTGTGAAAGCCCATTCGAAAGTGATACTGAAGAAATGCAATGTTCTTATTGCAAGGCAAATGAACTGAAGATGTGCTAAGCTCAAGCCCATGTGAAGGAGTGGTTTGTTTAAAGCAATTATAAGCTGGTTTCTGGGAACTGAGAAGGGAAAGAAACTTGCTAGAAGCTTGAAAGCCAATGTAGCTTGTTTCTATACAGTGTGAAAGAAAAGAAACTTGCTGGAAGTTTAAAAACAGTTAGAACCTCTTTTCTATGGAAGCTGTGAAAGAAAAGAAATTTGTTGAAAGTTTAAGTTACTTTGATATGGTCAACAGCCTTAGCTTTAGAAGGTAGTTACCAGAAAGAAGCTAAGAGTTGACAATGTGAGGAAGAAATTCCTGCCTGTTTGAGTTAAGCCTGTTGGAGTTTATTTATCCTTTGCCTTTGGGAGAAATTATCCTTACCTGTGTTTAGTGCAACGAATTTGATGCGAGGGTGAAACCCTGAAAAATAAATTTCTCTGTTTTTGCCAAACAAACCGTGTGGTCACACTGCTTGCTCAAAAGAATAGCTGAAACTACATATCCCAGCAGTCCATGCTGGCAGCCATATTGGGGACAGTATTCAGAAGGGCAATTAAGGCGAACCCTCTTGCTCATTGGCCACCGGCCCGGGCGGGAGGACGCAACAGTATATGTCTGTTATCATGTCACAGAGGCAGCAGTCAGCTACGTGCACATAGGAATACACTGACATATGCCCACATGCCCCTTGTATGGAACACCTAAGTATACCCATATGGCCCTTGTACTTGGCAGCTTCGTGGCACAAAACCTAAGGTCACTGTGTGCATGACTGTAGGGTGGCTGAAAACACCTGATGTCGTAATGCAGTCTTATAACACCATGAGGCAAAATGGTTTATTGTTTATTGTTTAAAAGCACTTGATATACCGCCCCCCATTACATCGGGGCGGTTTACAATAAAAATCTTTTAAAAATATAGAAAATTTAAGAAAAAAGAAAAGAAGAAATTAACAATAATTTAAAAGGAAAGGAAAGAGGAAAAGAAAAGAACAAGACAGAATAGATTGTGAGTAGGAGCAAACATGAGGAAGGTAGGGATCATGGGGGAAGGTTAAATTTAGCTGCATTTTTTTTTTTTTTTATTTAGCTGCATTTATATCCCGCTTTTCACCGGGTCAAAGCGGTTGGGGGATACATTTAACACGAGGGGATATGAGACACATACACTAATACTTACAGGGAACATGGGCAATGGAGGGTTAAGTGGCTTGCCCAAGACCACAAGGAGCACCTGCGGGACTAGAGGCAGAAGAAAAGAAGTGCGTCTTGAGGAGAGAGCGGAACTTAGCAGAGGACTGTTCTAGTCGGAGGTCAGTGGGGAGGGAATTCCAGAGGGCGGGACCAAGGTAAAAAAATGCTGATTGTCGTGTTGAATGGAGATGAGCCTGAGAGGGGGAAGGAAGGTGTAAACGGTTGATATGAACTGATCGGAGACTGCGGGTAGGAGTGTGAAAGGTTAATAGATTGGTTAAGTACTGAGGAGTGTGCAGATAAATATACATAGTAACATAGTAGTTGACGGCAGATAAAGACCAGCATGGTCCATCCAGTCTGCCCAGCAAGATGGCATCTGTCGCTCCGCGCAGGCCACCCCTCCTCATATCCTTGTTCAGGGGTAAACCCACCACTCCATGTAGGACATCCCTATTTGTTGAGACGTTATATGGTTCAGAAGTTAGATGGTACCGTTTATTTTGTTTTTTTCCTATTTCTGTAAAGGGATCCTCTGTGTTTGTCCCATGCCTTTTTGAATTCCGTCACCGTGTTCGCCCCTACCACTTCCATCGGGAGGGCATTCCAAGCATCCACCACCCTTTCAGTGAAAAAATATTTCCTGACATTGCCTTTCAATTTACCCCCTTGCAGTTTCATGTTATGCCCTCTAGTTTTACAGGTTCCCCGTCTTTGGAAGAGGTTTCTTTGTTCATCATTTCTCTTTAAGTATTTAAAGGTCTGAATCATATCTCCCCTGTCCCTCCTTTCCTCCAAAGTATACATATTTAGGTCTTCAAGTCTCTTCTCATAAGGCTTCTGACGCAGGCTCCAAATCATTTTGGTCGCCTTCCTCTGAACAGTCTCCAGTCTTTTTACATCCTTTGCAAGATATGGTCTCCAAAACTGAACACAGTATTCCAAGTGAGGCCTCACCAGTAACCTATACAGTGGCATAAGTACCTCTTCTTTTCTGCTGGTAATCCCTCTTTGTATGCAGCCCAACATCCTCCTGGCTTTTGCCACTGCCTTGTCGCACTGTTTTGCCACCTTGAGATCAGCAGAGATGGCCCGATGTTGCCCGTTCCATAAAGCCCTGCTTTAGTGAGGCAGACCTGGAGCTTCTCGGCAGGCTCATCTCCTTGCCGGCAAAGAAGACTTTTCTCCTCCTCCAGCGTCAGGCAGAACCAGTTTAAAATGAAGTGCTCCTAGCACCACCATCAGAGACGCTTCAATGCCCAGTTGGACTACCCACAAGAGGTAAGTACATGGGGACAGGTACCACAACCATTTAGGCTCTACATAGCAGGTTGTAAGCAACACACATCATCTACTGGGCACACCACACGCACAGAGGATCTAGTCTCTGATCTGATCAGCTGTACAGGACAGCGTAGTGTGACCTTAGGGGAGGGGTAATTGTGACATGTACATTGCCCTGTAAAAGTACAGGGGATAGTGGCATGTGCAGTACACAACATTGCCATGCGTAATATTCATAACTTTGTCACTACCCTAATTGCCAGGATGTGATCCTTAAAATAAAAAAAAAAGGTGTGTGCATGTGTATACACCATCCAGGGTCATGAAGTTGTTGAGGCAACTCCTGATGTACCTTCATCTGCAAGTCTACCGGGGTATGTCTCCATCAGCCCACCACATCCAGCCTCTGGAATTCTCAGACAGTCCCTGGGCCAAAACTGTTGTCGCTCACGAAAGTTACATATACCTTTCATTGGGGTACAGCAGTCTGCAGCCCATGGAAGTATGTTGCAAGTGAAGTAAGGCTGGGACCTGGTCCAGGCCATCAGAAGATATGCACATATTTCACATTGAACTAGTATGAAATGTATGTATAGGATCGCTGTACTGTTGGAAGGTGAACCTCTGTCTCACTCACAACGCTCAGGCAGAGTAAAACAGGTTAATCACAAATACAGTGCATTGCAAATGTATGCATCCCCTCTGTCTTTGTCCTGTTTTGCCACATTACAACCTAGATTTAAATGGGGTTTTGGGGGTTAGCACCATGTGATATACACAACATGCCTTCAACTTTGAAGGTGCAAAATATCCATTACTGGGACACAAACAATCATTAAGACAAAAAAAAACAACTGAAAGCAGGAGTGTGCATATGTATTCACCCCCAAAAGTCAAGACATTGTAGAGCCACCTTTTAATGCAGATATTTAGTGTAAATATCTCATGTATATAGTTCACCCCTGTTTCCAAGTTTGTATCCCTGTTCTATGTAAAACCAAACAGCTTGTTGTTATGGTCATTGTGTTATAATGTAAACCGCGCTGATACCGAATAGCGCGGTATATAAGAAATTGTAATAAATAAATAATAAATAAAATGCAATTACAGCTACATGTCTCTTGGGGGTATGTCTCTATTAGCTTAGCACATCTAGCCACTGGGATTTTCAGCCATTCCCTAAAGCAAAACTGCTTGAACTCCCTCAAATTTGATGGGTTGCATTGGTGTACAGCAATCTTCAAGTACTGCCACAGATTCTCAATTGGAACGAAGTCTGGGCTGTGATTAGGCCACTTCAAATAGTTACATCTTTCCCTTTAAACTACTACAGTGTAGCTTTAGCAGTATGTTTAGGGTCATTGTCCTGCTGGAAAGTGAACCCTCATCCCAGTCTCAAAACTCTGGCAGACTATAACAGGATTTGCTTGAGAATTGCCCTGTATTTAGTACCATCCATTGTTCTGTCAATCTTGGCCAGTTTTCCCATACCTGACAATGAAAAACATCACCACAGCATGATGCTGCCATAACCATGTTTCACTATGGGAATGGTGTTCTCGGGGTGTTGGGTTTGCGCCACACATGGTTTTTCCCATGATGGCAAAAACGTTCAAGTCTCATCTCATCTGACCAGAGAACCTTCTTCCATGTGTTTTTCGGGGTCCGCCACATGCTTTTGTGCAAACTCCAAACGTGTTTTCTTGTTTCTTTCTTAAAGCAGTGGCTTTTTTCTGGCCACTCTTCCCTTAAGCCCCACTCTGTGGAGTGTATGGCTTAAATGGGTCCTATGGACAGATACTCCCCTCTCCGCAGTGGATCTTTGCAGCTCCTTCAGTGTTATCCTTGGTGTCTTTGTGGCATCTCTGATTAATGCCCTCCTTGCCCGGTCTGTGAGCTTTAGTAGGCGGCCCTCTCTTGACAGGTTTTTAGTGGTGTCATATTCTTTCTATGTTGTAATAATGGAGCTAATGGTGCTCTATGAGATATGCAGAATTTGGGATATTGTTTTATAGGGCAACCCTGATCTATACGTCTCCACAACTTTGTCTCTGAACTGTTTGGAGCGCTCCTTGTCTTCATGTTGCCTGTTTAGTGGTGTTGCCGAGTCAAGGGTATATTTATACAGGCATCAGGAGACATCAAATGACACCGATTGCACACAGCTGGACACTAATCACCTAATTATGTGACTTCTGAGCCTAAGTGTGCAATTCTGGAGACCGCACCTTCAAAAGGATATAAACAGGATGGAGTCAGTACAGAGGGTGGCTACTAAAATGTTTAGTGGTCTTCATTATAAAGCATATGCGGACAGACTTAAGGATCTTAATATGTACACCTTAGAGGAAAGGCGGGATAGAGGTGATATGTTTGAGATGTTTAAATATCTCCATGGCATAAATGCACAGGAGGCAAGCCTATTTCGATTGAAAGCAAGTTCTGTTACAAGGGGACATGAGATGAGGGTGAAAGGGGATAGATTCAGGAGTGCTGTGCGAAAATATTTCTTTACGGAAAGAGTGCTGGATCAATGGAATAGTCTCCCAGTGGAGGTTGTAGAGATGAAGACAGTATCTGAATTCAAAAAAGCATGGGACAAACACAGAGGATCTCTAAAGGAAAAAAGGGGACTGTTGTAGTTGTTGATATAGAAGGACAGACTAGATAGGCCATATGGTCTTTTTCTGTCATCATTTTTCTATGTTTCTATGTAACTGGTTGGACCAGATCTTATTTAGGGTATCTTATTTAGCAAAAGGGATGAATACATATCCACTTTTCAGCTTTTACCTGTTTATACATACAAGGTAGCATATTGTCATGTCACTTCACCAATTTGGACTATATTGTTAGGTCCATTACCTAATATCCAAATGAACCTCTATTTTCATCCCAGGTTGTACGTAATGTGACAAAACAGGACAAAACAAAGAAGACGAACACTTTAGCAAGGCACTCTAGGGCCCCTTATGTAGTGGCAGCCTGTGTTCCAACAAACCTGACCAGTTTGCCTATCCATGCAGATGAGAAACATCCCCACAACATGCAGTTGACACCACCATGTTGCACTGTCAAAATCTTGTTTGTGGGGTGATGGGACGTGTGGGGTTATTGTTGCACATAAGTGATATGCATGATGGAGCCCGAGATCAACCATACCCCCTCTGGTTCACATCTGAACAGAGACCCCTTACCCATGTGTGTGGGGGTCCCCCACATGTTGTGTAAACCCCAAAAGTGTGTCCCTCCCAGTTTTACAGTCCCCCTGTGCAATGGCTGAAATACATATGTGAGCCTCCATAGAGCCCCAGTCTGTGGGGTCAATGGGCCAAATACCCTTACAAACCAATGTCCTCATCTCTACTGTGGAGCCATGCAGCCTGTTGTTTGTTAATGTTGGTGTCTTTGTAGCAAAGTGCATCAATGACCTCCATGCCTGGTCTTTGGGTCCTGGGGTGTGGCCCTGCGGTGCATGTTTGTGCAGTGCCACATTATTACCAGTGCGTTAGAATGAATGAATGTTAGAGCAAGGGATCATAGGAGGTTGGTAGATGGTTTACCAACTCAATCCTGAATTCATATGTCTGCACAACCTTGTCTGTGACCTGTGTAGAGTGCACAGTGACCAGCATGTTTCCTGCGTAGTGTTGTAGCAGTTAGGGGCCTGTCATAAAAGGGATCCACATTGTGACGCTCGCGCCCCTACCAGGCGGTTGCCTAGTAGGGACGGCTGGCCATCTGTATCCCTTCGAGGGTTGTAGTTGTGTCAATAAGGAAAGCCAAGTGGTTATTTAAAGCGCACAGGAAATTTTTATTCGGTTTCCAAAGTTGGTAAGTGATGAACATAAAAATTCTTTAAGCACTTTTTCCAGACCAAAGAAATACAGGATAATTTTCTCCAAATCAAAATGTCCAAACAAAACTCACAGCAGTTTCTATTCTTCACTGCAATTGTTTGACATTACAAAACAAAAGCATTTGTAAAAACTCTTCACAGCTTCCAACCTGCTGTTGCCACGCCCCATACAAACAGTTCTAGCTGTTTGGGCCTTCACTGAAGTTTTGCAGTTTTACTTCTTAAGAGAGATTCCTAACCTCTTGTCTTCAGGGTTACTCTTCTCTTTCAACTCTTGAAAACTGCCTTTAACTTGCAACCGCTTCCTTTGATATCTCACTGTTTTCTAACTCACAATACTATTGTATTTTAGTGCACAGCTCACATTCCATCTCAGAGGCTTCTGACTCAATAACACTTTCTTCAGGGCCTACCTCCATGCTCTCAATTGAGCTATAGCTGGGTGCTTTCTGGAAGTGCTCTGGTAACTTTTCCTTAAGAGCCTTCGCAATGTTAAACAGTCTCTCACACTGCCTGGCCTTGGCTCCTCCAAGCCGATCTCCTGTGTGTCTCTCCTGCTTAACCTCCCTCCTGAGATACTTCTTGCTGTGCTGAGGCTTCAGGTGTCTGAAAGTCTCCTCTGAGTCAGAGCAAGAACTATTCTGGTGGCACTGCTCATTCCCTGCGTACCTTTCTTGACTGCCTTTATAATGGTTCCTCCATTTGCTGCTCTCCTTGGCTGCAAGGGTTTTCCACAGCTTGGCCCCAGATCTCTCCTGTCTGTGCCTCCTGGGAATTGGACTTGAACCTGGGCTAGGCCTTGAACTGCAGCTGCCACTGGTGCTTGCTCCTGCACTCCTCCTGGACCTTCTGCTCACAGCTCCTTCCTCCTTCTGCCTCAAACTCAAACTGTGCCACTCTCTTTTGTTTGTTCTTCCACTGTTAACTGTTGAGCTGGGCAACTCCCTTCCTAGCTCCTCCCACTTGGACCTCCTACTCCCCTGCAGGGTTGTCCTGTGGTCTGTAATTGGTTTAGCATTAGCTCTGCCCTCTAGGTTTCTTTCAGTGCTTCTAGTATGGAACCTAGGATTTTGGGCTCCCATCCCCCGCAATGAAAAAAAATCCTTCTTTTTTTCAGTTTTCCCTAGCTGGGCTGCACTCACCTCATCACATATCCCCCCCCCTTAGACTATTTCGGGCTGTCGCTTTATCCCGCGAACAGCACGAAATACAAACTATGGGCTGAGAATCTTCATTCAACTGTGGGGCTAGTTGAGTACTTCCAGTACGTTCTTGCCACTGTCGCAACAGATTAGCGTGATACACTTGGGACTTCCCCCATCCAGTATCCACCACATAAGACACTGGCCCAAGTTGTTTTAGTATTTTATAAGGGCCCTTCCACGAGTTCTCAAAGCGAGAATTCGCTGCGGCTATCATAACCATGACTCGATCTCCGAACTTCAAAAGTCGGGGCTTTGCCCGCCGATCATGATAGGCTTTCTGTTTCGTTTGACTCTTTTTCAAATTTTCCTCCGCTACTGTAGCTATTCGCTGTAGGCGATTCTTCAGGTCTGTCAAAAACCTAGGAACCTCCTGTACCTCCTCTACCGGTGCTACCCATTGTTCCCTTAATACATCTAATATTCCCCGCGGCATCCTCCCATACATCAATTCATAGGGCGATGTGCCAGTAGAGGACTGTCTCCTCTCCCTGCATGCGTAGAGCACAAAAGGCAACATCGTATCCCATTCACTAAACCTGCCCTCCAAGCTCCTTCTTAAGAGGTTCTTTAAAGTTTGGTTAAACCTCTCCACTAACCCATTGGTTTGGGGATGGTAAGCGGCGGTACGGATATGCCGAATACCGAACGCATCCCATACTTGAGCTAGATGTCGGGACATAAAATTTGTTCCTTGGTCTGTTAAGACCTCCCGAGGAAACCCTATCTCACAAAATAAACGTATGAGCTCTAGAGCTATCACTCGTGCTGAGGTATTTCTCAAAGGGATGGCCCACGGAAAGCGAGTGGCATGGTCCATTATGACCAGAATATATTGGTGACTTCTAGGAGTTTTTAGTAAGGGCCCCACAATGTCCACCCCCAACCTATGCACCAGTTCCTTTATAACTGGTAGGGGAATTAAAGGCACCTCTGGTGGACGGTTACTGGAAACCCTTTGGCAAGCTGGGCAAGAAGCACAGAACCTCACCGTTTCTGCGTATACACCTGGCCAGTAAAACCTATCAAGGACCTGATCCAGAGTGCTCTGTACACCTTTATGCCCCCCCACGGGGTGATCATGGGCCAACCTTAAAATGATATTTTTAAAAGAAGCAGGTATCACCAACTGCCTCCGTAGCTCACCTGTCCGAGGATTTATACCCTCCCTATACAATAAATTGCTATCCCACAAAAATCTTGGTAGGGCCTCAGATCCCTTCTGAGCGAATTCACATGCTCGCCCCAAAGCAGGATCTGTTCTTTGCTCATCCGGAAAGGAGGGAAACTTCGCTATTACCTCCTCAGAGACCCAGGGCATCTCCTGACCGGACAATAACTGTCTCCTATTCTGAGTTCTGAGGCTCCTCCCTAGCTTCCTCTCAGCCTTTCCTTTCCTGATGGTATCCTTAGCCGGGGTTATCAGATCATCATGAAAAGAGGTTCCTGGTATGGGTTCCTCCTGGGAATCTACCCCTTCCTCTGAGGGTCTAGAGCCTGCACGTGTGGTAACCAGGCCTACCTTTTCCTGCAGTTTTTTCTCCACTCCCTTCCTGAACGGGGACCAATCTCGGCCCAGTATAATCTCATGAGGGAGTCTTGGTATTACTGCTACTGCTACCTCCCTTCCCCTGCCTAAGCCCTTTATCTTAACGGCTTGAAGTGGGTAGGTAGAGGCAGCCCCATGTACACATTTAATTTTAACCTGCCCCCTTGAGGACTCTTGGGCGCACTGCTTCTGGGCTTCTATCACTTTCCATAATTTTCTGGAGATCATGGACTGACTTGCCCCTGAATCTAACAGTGCTTCTGTCTTTATTCCTTCTACCTCTACCGATAGGAGGAATCCTTCACCTATCTCCTTGGGGTGTGTTATCACAAAGGCTTTCTTTGTCTTACAATTTTTCTTGAGGTGACCAGGCTCACCACAAGAAAAACACTTCCTTTGCAGGTTGGACTTTTCCATGGGCTTATCTCTCTCTGTCCTATATCTACTCAAGGCTGCATTCTTTTCCTGCACACCTGTACTCTGAAAAACGCCCCCTTTCTTTAGGCTCAGTTTCTGGGCCTCCAGAAAGCAGTCTGCCAAGACTATGGCTTCTCGGGTGTTCTTACAGTTTTGTTTTATCAAAAAGCTTTGCATGTCTATAGGAACAGCTTCAATAAATTGCTCTAATATTATTGCATCAATAATAGACTCTATGTCTTTCTTTTCCGGCAATAGCCATTTAAAGACTAAGCTCTTTACCCTATAATACAGAGCTTGTGGTGTTTCACCTTCTTTTAATACAGAAGCTCTTAGAAGTCTCCTATAAGAGGAGGAACTTAAACCCATCCGTTCTCTTATAGCTTCTTTCACATGCTCATAATCATGAATAGAATCAACTGGCATTTTCCTGTAGGCAGCTAATGTCTCACCGCTTAGAGTAGTGGCAAACCTTACAGCTAGCTGTTCTTTAGGCCACTGAGCTAGACCAGCTATTCTCTCAAACGCTTCTATATGGTCGTCAAGGTTGTCATCCTTGCTTAAGCGACCACATGAAAAAGGTCCAAAGGCTAGTCCTTCCCCCCCTGTACCAACAGGTTGAGTCTTTGGAACAGCCTGTGCTTGCTTGGTTGCTTCTTCCTGAGTCCGGATCCATTTGGCCATCATTTCCAGCAGGGGTTGCTGTTGGGCTCGCAACATGGAGGTCGCCTGCTCCTGGCTCAACGCTGCCATCTCCCTCTGCTTCGCAAATTGGTCCGCTACCCAAGCCAACACGTCCGCTACTTCCATCCCGGATTGTAGTCTCTGCAACAAAACAGACAAGACACACACAAAGTGCAGCACTTTTTTTTTTTTTTTCTCTCACTTCCCCAAGTGAGCAGCTGGTGGCCCCCTTACACCAGAATCCAGGCCTACCCCTTCCAATCTACGGGTTACCTGATTCTGATGCAGGTCTCAGCATTGTCCACCAATCACAGTGCTCCCGATCCGAATCCGCTCCGGTTTTTCCCTCCGTTGCCTCGGTCGGTCACCGCTTCTCCTGGAGTTCTTCGTCCAGAGGTAGGCTCAAAAGATGTTCTTCTTGACCACTGGAATACCGCATCCAAAAAACTACGCCACCTGTGACGCTCGCCCCTACCAGACGGTGGCCTAGTAGGGACGGCTGGCCATCTGTATCCCTTCGAGGGTTGTAGTTGTGTCAATAAGGAAAGCCAAGTGGTTATTTAAAGCGCACAGGAAATTTTTATTCGGTTTCCAAAGTTGGTAAGTGATGAACATAAAAATTCTTTAAGCACTTTTTCCAGACCAAAGAAATACAAGATAATTTTCTCCAAATCAAAATGTCCAAACAAAACTCACAGCAGTTTCTATTCTTCACTGCAATTGTTTGACATTACAAAACAAAAGCATTTGTAAAAACTCTTCACAGCTTCCAACCTGCTGTTGCCACGCCCCATACAAACAGTTCTAGCTGTTTGGGCCTTCACTGAAGTTTTGCAGTTTTACTTCTTAAGAGAGATTCCTAACCTCTTGTCTTCAGGGTTACTCTTCTCTTTCAACTCTTGAAAACTGCCTTTAACTTGCAACCGCTTCCTTTGATATCTCACTGTTTTCTAACTCACAATACTATTGTATTTTAGTGCACAGCTCACATTCCATCTCAGAGACTTCTGACTCAATAACACTTTCTTCAGGGCCTACCTCCATGCTCTCAATTGAGCTATAGCTGGGTGCTTTCTGGAAGTGCTCTGGTAACTTTTCCTTAAGAGCCTTCGCAATGTTAAACAGTCTCTCACACTGCCTGGCCTTGGCTCCTCCAAGCCGGTCTCCTGTGTGTCTCTCCTGCTTAACCTCCCTCCTGAGATACTTCTTGCTGTGCTGAGGCTTCAGGTGTCTGAAAGTCTCCTCTGAGTCAGAGCAAGAACTATTCTGGTGGCACTGCTCATTCCCTGCGTACCTTTCTTGACTGCCTTTATAATGGTTCCTCCATTTGCTGCTCTCCTTGGCTGCAAGGGTTTTCCACAGCTTGGCCCCAGATCTCTCCTGTCTGTGCCTCCTGGGAATTGGACTTGAACCTGGGCTAGGCCTTGAACTGCAGCTGCCACTGGTGCTTGCTCCTGCACTCCTCCTGGACCTTCTGCTCACAGCTCCTTCCTCTTCTGCCTCAAACTCAAACTGTGCCACTCTCTTTTGTTTGTTCTTCCTCTGTTAACTGTTGAGCTGGGCAACTCCCTTCCTAGCTCCTCCCACTTGGACCTCCTACTCCCCTGCAGGGTTGTCCTGTGGTCTGTAATTGGTTTAGCATTAGCTCTGCCCTCTAGGTTTCTTTCAGTGCTTCTAGTATGGAACCTAGGATTTTGGGCTCCCATCCCCCGCAATGAAAAAAAATCCTTCTTTTTTTCAGTTTTCCCTAGCTGGGCTGCACTCACCTCATCACAACATATAGGTAACATGTGACTGAGCAGGTGACACAGACTACACCTAGGGGGAGCCTAATCCCAGACATATGTGCCTTTGGTGGACAACTGTATGAACCCGATTGTACATAGGGGTGTCCTAGTAAAAGGGATAACTACCTGTGGCCTTGCAACCGTTCCATACTGCAATTTGCCAATGTGACATACAAGGTGTCCATAGCATAGTAACATAGCAACATTGCATATGACAGCAGATAAAGACCGGTATGGTCCATCTAGTCTGCCCAGCAAGGCAGCAAGAGTAGATGCAACTGCTGCTCCGGGCAGGTTAGCCCTCCACATGCCTTTGTTTAGAGGTATACCCACCACTCTATGTAGGTCACCCCTACTTACTGAGATATAAGAGATAGTTATGTTTAGTCTGATTTTCTCCTGTTGCTATAAAGGGTTCCATGGTGTCTGTCCCATGCCATTTGGAATTCTGACACTGTATTTGTCCCCATCACTTCCATCGGGAAGGCATTCCAAGTATCCACCACCCTTTCAGTGAAAAGGTATTCCCTAACATTGCCTTTCAGTTTACTCCCTTGCAGCTACATGTCATGCCCTCTAGTTTTACAGCTTCCCTGTTTTTGGAAGAGTTTTGTTTGTTCATCAGTACTCTTTAGGTGCTTGTAGGTCTGATTTATATCTCCCTCCTCTCTTTCAGAGTGTACATATTTGAGTCTTCAAGTCTCTTCTCATAGATCATCTGACGCCGGCTCCAATTCATTATGGTCACCTTCCTCTGAACTGTTTCCAGTCTTTTATTGTCCTTTGCGAGATATGGTCTCCAAAACTGAACACTATATTCCAAGTGATGCCTCACAAGCGACTTGTACAATGGCATTAGTACCTCTTCCTTTCTGCTGCTAATACCTCTCTGTATACAACCCGGCATCCTTCTGGCTTTTGCCACCACCTTGTCATACTGTTTCGCCACCTTAAAATCCTCAGAAACAATCACTCCGAGGTTCCTCCCCTGGTCTGTGCACACCAATCTCTCACCCCCTATCGCATACACGTCCCCTGGATTTCTGCTTCCCAAGTACATGACAGTGCACTTCTTCAAATTAAATCATAACTGCCAAGCTTTAGAACATTCGTTGAGCTTATGTAGATCTTTCCTCATGTTATCCACTCCCTCGGGGGAGTCCACTCTGTTGCATATTTATGTGTCATCTGCAAGACGACAGATGTTTCCATTCAGTCCATCAGCAAAATCACTCATAAATACATTGAATGATATTGGTGCCAGGACTGAACCCTGTGGCACACCGCTAATCACCTCCCTTACATCTGAGTGAGTTCCATCTACCATGACCTTCTGTTGTCTGTCAGTCAAGCAATGTCTGATCCAGTTCACCATCTTGGAACCCATCCCCAAGCTGTTTAATTTATTGATAAGCCTCCCATGTGGAACAGTATCAAATGTTTTGCTGAAATCTGGTCAATATTAGTAGGGCCAATAAGGAACATCAAAATGATCCTGCAATAACACCACAGGTTGTATGTACAGAAATACAAAAGGTCAAATCCTGAGAGGAGGAATAGCCTGACAAGGCACTATAATGGCATCTCCGTAAAATCCAGACAAAACCGGACCATAACCAGATAACATTCTGCATGTGCACATAGTGACCCACAACATAGTGTGACACCTCTGACCGGGTGTAGTCACAGGCTATAACTCACCACCTTTCACCATTAGCCTTGTCCCCAAATGTACCAACATCCGTCATATGAGCCACATCATGTCTGGAATGCCAACCTGCGGCCCCATGCATTTGCTGACAGTGCAAATGTAGCCATATTTATCAATCCGTTCTGCCAGCATGACACACAGAATTGCAAAATACCAAATAATATCCATCTACCTAATACCAACAAACGGGGATCAGTGCTACAAACAGGGGGTTGGGACAGGTAGCGGCCATGGACATCTGTCACAGAACATGTAAGTCCGCCAGGAAGAAACCAGCACACTGCCACGTAAATAATGCAGCAAACAGTACAAACGATGTAGGCAGTAGATTATAAACTCACAACTTTTTATTGGTCCTTATAAAAATGGGGGCCAACCCGACACAGGCCGTGTTTCGTGAATCACTTCTTCAGGGGTGAGGCACACCATAAACTTGGACCTATAAAGGTGATGAACAAAGTAAATATGGTAGATCGCAAGAACGTATCTTACTTTTGCACTCATAAAATTGACTGCATGAACGAGACCGTTCATACAGCACTGGAGCCAATAAGCGCAAGCAATGTCAGGTTAGTCTGTTTAAACAGTGCATATGTGCACACAATGTATTGGAAAGATGCTGTGGGACACGGCCGAGGCGTGAGGGCAATGGTGTGGGGCAACTATGCCACTTAACCTCTCACACTGGCCACATGGGCCACATCATGTACCATGTGACACCCTCACAGTGATCTGTAGCAACATAGCAAGCAGTACAAAGGTAGGACCCAAGACAGTTGCACAAATGTGGCAACATGTGCGTTTCCATAACATGCCTGTGGGATGCCATGGGGGTTGTGCCCAGCATTGGCTGCTGTCTTGCTGTGAAGGGGGAGGCTATGTGCAACCTCAAAGGGCCTAGCTAGCTGTAGCCTGCAACCAGAATACTGTGACATAACACATACCCATGAGCTGTCTGCTGTTGTGTCGCCAGTGGTGTGTTTTAAACAGCACAGATAACATCTATCTCTGTTTCCCCAGGTGGAAGATCTGCGGAAAAAGGGCTGGGAGATGCGCCGTAAGCAGCCTGACTTCCTCCAGTGGCTGCAGGAGGAGATAAGGGCATCTGCAGATGGTGATAATGTAGCATGTGTGTGACAAAACAGCATGTGTGATGTAATGGCCATGGCCAAATTACCCTATTGGACTGCAACAGCAGGCATATGTTCATGCACTGTGCACCAAACAGGATATTCCCTGCACATTTACCCACGTATGTGCTAGCATGCCTGGCGTAGGGGAATGGGGCACTGCCCAGATCACATAGGGGTACACATAAACATGCAGGGGCTGACATGCTGGCTCAGATGCATTGTATGGACCTGTCGGTCATCATCCAGGCCACACATATGTGATGATGCAACATGTGCATGACTGCTGTGGTCATGCAACAAATGCACATTGCAGAGATGGTGACGGCACAGCAGATATGTACTGTGTCACACCTCATCCGCCCCAGCCGTGACTGCTGGTATTGCTGGGCTATTATGAGGGTGGTAGTTGTGCCTTGCTTCTATATATAAATCACACAGAAGAACTTTCTTTTCTTTTAGGGTTTTATTCCCCGTCCCTTGAGGTTTCTTCTTTTCAAACAACAGAAATTAATAGCCCACTTGGCTTCAAACAAAAGATAACTACGTAACAAAAGTAGCTTCCTTCAGCTGATAACTTTAAACCAAAAGTAAATAATAAACAGCCTAACTGACTGCTTGGCTTGGAGAGAGGGAGAGAGTTGCAGCTCTGCCACTTGTATACTGGAATTTAAGGTTACACAAATCACATTTACCTTAATGATATCTCTGGCTCTATCACAGAGAAAGAACAGTCCATCAATTCTGTATCTGTTAATACTTCAGAATTCTCATATTCCATTATTTCTTGCTCATTGGTATCTCCACTATCCACTTCCAACATGGAATAAAAACATGGAAGGCTTGCCTCGTCAGTCAAGAAGTTTCTCTTCCTGTGAGCTGCACTGCCTCTCTGGGGAGTATCACCAAACTCTGAGTGATGTCTTTCAGAGCCCTGCCCCCGCTGGTGCCTCAATGCATAGCTCAGGTCCTGGTTTGACCTGCTAGCTGGGTAATTTTGATAGGGTCCCTGCCGGGTCTGCCCTAGCTTTCCAGGCTCAACTGTGCCTGATTGCAGCCGGTGTAACGGTGTTTCCCTAGAAGCTGGGAAACTCACCGTGAGAAGGGATTTCTTCAGCTTCTCTAAGTAAGTGAAGCCCTCTTCTTTTAACCCTTCTATAATCAGGAGAAAAGCTATTATTAGCCTCTGAATATCTGGGCTTTATATGGCTATTTCTAAGCCTCCAGGGCCCTTCCCTTTCAAATGGCAAATAGCCCTTGTGCCTACTCTTTGCCCCTGTACCTGCTGTTGCAGTCTTCCTGTATTCTTCTTGCTTTCCAAACACATTCACGCTGTCAGGGTGTTGCCTTCTCCCAGAACCACACAGGTCTCTGGACTCTTTCCAACATTCACACCGGCTCCCCTGTTGCCTTTCAGCTTGTGACCTCTGCTGCTTTAATTCCTCTATCCAGGATTCCCTCCTTGGCTCCTCTCTCCAAGATTCCCTTTCTCTCAAAGGTTCCCTATCTCCAAATGTTTGGTAGTCTGTTTTATCTGCGTATTTCCTGACTCCACCTTCCCTCAGGTGCACTCTATTAGGTAAAGCAGACTCCCTTGCTTTGCTCTCTGGGTGTGTCTTTCTGGGCTCTGTGCACGTGTGCTTAGGTTGTCGCTGGCAACCAATAAACATTCTCCTGTTTATTCTGTCACTTTCACCGTGATCATTCACACTGCTCTGCACCTTCTCAGGCTGCCCTAGGTCCACCCTGTGACACATTCCCCCCCTTAAAACATTACTTGCTGCCGCAGTTTCAGGTGGACAGCAAGTAATCCGGGAAAGCGCATCCGCATTCCCGTGCATCTTTCCCGCTCTGTGCTGAACTTCAAAATTAAACGCTTGGAGCGCTAAATGCCAGCGGGTCAATCGAGCATTATTATTCCGCATTAGATGCAACCATTTTAAGGGAGCGTGGTCGGTCACTAATAAAAATTTTCTGCCCGTGAGGTAAAAACGTAGAGCCTCTATGGCCCATTTTATCGCCAAGCATTCCCGTTCTATGGTGGCGTAATTCCTCTCTGCTGGCGAGAGTTTTCGACTGAGGTACACTACGGGATGCTCACTCCCTTCAAAAACTTGGGACATGACCGCCCCCAACCCCATGTCTGATGCATCTGTTTGTATAATGAATGGCAAGTTAAAATCTATGCCTCTTAACACGGGGGCATCGCATAACTTTTCCTTAAGGGCCTCAAAAGCTTTCTCAGCTTCAGGAGTCCAACGAATTTGGTTGGGCGCGTTCTTCCTCAGCATTTCGGTGAGGAGAAGGCTTTCCTCTGCAAAATGGGGCACAAAGCGGCGATAGTACCCTATTAAGCCTAGGAAACTCCGCATTTTTTTTTTTGTAACGGGCCTGGGGAACTCTCGAAACGCTTTCTACTTTACTGGCTAGTGGTTTTACCAGACCCCTGCCTACTATGTGACCCAGATACTTCGCTTCTCTTGTAGCAAATAAACACTTCTCTGGGTTTAATGTAAGTCCCGCCCTTCTCAAAGCTTTGAGGACTGCTTCCACCCTTGTGAGGTGTTGAGACCAGGTCGTACTGTATACGACTTGTCAGACGGCTGCCTAGGGTGAGAACTTACACAATCTTGACGATGCATATATTCATATGATTCTTGCAAGGTATTGTGGGTAATGTAGTTCTTTCACTCCCAAACACAGCTGAAGACAATAATTGAGTTGTGATACCAGTGGTAAGGCCAATAAAATACTTCTTTTATTGATGGGGTTTAATTCACCCAGCACAAATATGCTTGGTAGCAATATAAATGAGGTTACTTGCTTGCAGTGTTTAAATGGATAACATAAAGTCACAAAGCAAATCAGAAAACAACCTTCAGCTTGTCAGGCAATTAGCTAATGTTTTCTTAGCAAATAATTACCAAATAAAAAGGCACAAAGAAATGAATAAACTTTGCTTGTTAGGTTAACTTCTGCTTATTTTCCACGCAGATCCCAGCAGTGATTCTCCCTTGCTCACACACACAATCAGGTGCAGCTTTAATTACTATCAATTGACCAGCTGGAACCCTTTAGCTGGCTGGCTGCTACTGTGTGAACCCAAATCCTGCTTTAAGAGCTGTTTGCAGTGGAAATAAAGAACAAAGTTAGGTTTCTTTGTGATGGCTGAGGTGTTTGCTCACAGAAAGCTAGCAATAGCATTTAGATAGAGAACAGTCCATGTAATGAATAGTTTCATCTGCTGTATCTCCCCCTTCATCAATCAGCATAGGGTCACTATCATACATTGGCACAGACGAGTCTTTCATTAAGGCACTATCATGAGAATGCTTATTCCCTTGCTGCCATTCACTATTATAGATAGGGTCTGGATCAGTGTTCATACCTGAGCCTCTCCTGCTATCATAATTCCTCTCTGTATAGCCTGGCCAGTATGTAATCCAATTCTGATGTCCAGCCTTCCAATCTTGATCCCTGGACACTGGATCTTTCCTCACATACCTTCTGGCATAGGTCTGAAAGTCCTTTCCACGTGCAGTCTTCTCTCTTCCAGGTAGCCACTGGTGATTCCTATCTCTGCCATTCCATTCCTCTGGCTGACTCCAGTCCAATGGACTCTGCTGGCATTTGGAATACCTCCCAGTATGGGTACTGCCTTGGGTTCTCCCAGACCTTCCAATAGCCTTCCTTCTTTTCCTTCCAGAGAGTTTCCTTCTCTCTCTATCCGCTTGGCTTGGCTTCTGTTTCTCCAAGTGATGTTGGTGCTTGTAGCCGTTGCTGTATCTTTTCCTGAAGCTGTTATCTGAAGAAAAAGCTCTATTCTTATTCTGTCCTAATGTGTGCTCCTCCCTAACACAGCGCAGCTGTGTTGAATCAGGCCCTGCCCTTTGAGATGAGTGCTTAGGGATTACCTCATAGCTCTCTTGATTGCACACACATTTTCTCACTTCAGCCCCTCTCATGGCTGCTGGAAACCTGGTGCATTCTGGGACTGGTAGTCTTTTATGTGAAAACTCTGTTTTCTTGCTTCTACCAGAACTGACAGGCTGCTTGTTCAGAGTCACATCATCTTTTCTATAGCTCCTACCTGAGCTATGATAAGCTTCCTTATCACAGACTATATCATCCATATACGCGAGAGCGTATTCGTGGTGGGGTCTCAATACCTGGTCTACGAGACGTTGGCATGTAGCCGCAGCCCCGTGCAATCCAAACGGCATCCGTCTAAATTGATACAGCCCAATCGGCGTGGAAAAAGCCATCTTGGGTTTTGAGCTTTTAGTTAGCGGAACCTGCCAGTATCCTTTGCTAAGATCTAATGTGGTTAGATACTTCGCCTGTCCTAGACAATCCAGCAGGTCGTCTATGCGTGGCATAGGATATGCGTCAAACTGGGATATGTCGTTAATTTGGCGGAAATCTATACAGAATCTTAAGGTTCCGTTTGGTTTCGGAACCAACACTATGGGGCTGGACCATGGGCTCCGAGACTCCTCTATGATGCCCATGGCCAGCATTTCCTTAACTTGGTTAATTACCTCTTGTTTTCGTGTCTCTGCCATTCTATACGGACGTTGCCTTATGACACGTCCAGGGGGAGTAACTATCTCGTGAGTCACAAGATGAGTTTCTCTGGGTAAAGTGGTCAGGACGTCAGAGAATTTGCTTAATAATTGTGCTAACTCCCTTTGTTGCTGAGGGTTCAATTCGGAGCCTACCTTAGGGGAAGTTTGTTTCTCCCAGTCAGCTACTTGGGGCCCTAGATCCTCCTCGGTCTTTTCCTCCCCAAGGGCTGTTAAGCTCCTCACCTCTCTCATTCCTGTAGCACCAAACCCGCTCTCTCCCCTTTCAGTGGATGGTAGTGACGCTACTTCCTCCACCGCCGGGAACCCTACCCGCTCACAGATTAACTGTGCAACTCTGTCTCCTTTTCTTACCTCAAAATCTTTATCCCCAAAATTGAATAATAAAATTCTTACGGGACCTCTGTAATCGGGGTCAATAACCCCTGCGCCGACATCTATGGAATGTTGCACTGCTAGCCCTGACCTCGGCGCTATTCGTCCATAGCATCCCTCTGGTACTTTTATTCGGATGCCGGTGTCTACCAGTGCCTTTCCTCCTCTTTTTACCCTAACATCCTCTACGCTAAAGAGGTCATATCCCGCAGCCATTATAGAAGCCCTTTTTGGACCTTTTGCGTGGGGTGTACTCTTGCAAAACTGCAGGGTAAATTTTTGTTTCCCTGTTAAGGGTGCTTCCTGAGACGAAGACCCCTTTTTTGATGGTTTCCCGAATAAGGGACTAGGGATAGCAGTCGCTATGGCTTCAGTTTTTACTTCGTCTGCTATCACTGGGGGTTGTACAGGTGGCGGGACCAATATCCCTTGGAGGCCTTTCTCCATCTCCTGACAGAAAGGGATCCAATCACGTCCCAAAACAATGGCATATGGCAGCTTCGGTACTACCGCAACTAATATTTTCCGTAGGGCTCCTAGACCCTGTATGGCTACTTCATGTAGCGGGTAGTGAGAAGCTTCCCCGTGCACACATCTAATGCGGACCTGGTCCTCTACTGGATTTGAGGGAGATGACCGACATTGTTCTATGGTTTCCCACAAGTCCTGAGAGACCATACTCTGATCGGCCCCCGAATCCAGTAGAGCTAAGGCTTGTACTCCCTCAACCTGTACTACTTGCACAAACCCCTCCGGTATCATCTTCTCTGATCCTGTTATGAGGGCAGTCTTAACTCTACACTCTTTTATCACGTGGCCTGATCTGCCACACTTATAGCACCTCCTAGTGTTCTTTTCTACATTATTCTTATCAGGGTTATACTCATTCACTCTCCTGGGTGTATACTTTTTTCTCTCATCCATCCCAGTCATACCTTGTGGTGAACAGCGCCCTCCTGAGTCTATGGAGATAGTAGAAAATCCTGAGGGTCAGCAGGATTTATACCAAAATGACAGGGCAAGGAAAAAAGAGAGACTCTATTCCTCAGAGCTGAGTAGGGAGACCAGCCCAGGGGAGGAGCCCTGCAGTTCTGATTGGGCACACCCAGCCCTAGGAAGGGGCGTGTCCAAAAGAGAATGTACATTTAAACCAGAGCATGGCTCTGAAGAGGGAGGACGGATAAGAGACCCGAGTGGAGGACGGATAAGAGACCCGAGTGGAGGACGGATAAGAGACCCGAGTAAGGGAAGGACGAGAGACCCGAGTAGAGGAAGCACGAGTGGAGGTGGTACAAGGAGTACAAGAAGTACAAGGAATACAGGAGGTAAAGGAAGGAAGGAATATTGGAAGAAGAAACAAGGGGATGGCTGGAAAGCCAGTGGAGTGATTAATGATACTTTGGAACCTGGCATAAGAAGAAAACCTGCACAATCCTATTCCAGGGAAATAAGCAGAAGTCCCATGCAGAGAGGATTTAACCTTGAAGTGGATAGCCCTTGGAAGGCATCGCCTTGGGGGAGAAAGACTTCAGGACAAGCACAGGTGAAAGAGCAATCATTCCCTGAAACGTCGTTTGTGCCGGAGAGCAACAAACAGATCAGCTGGAGAGCCTGGGAGCCGTCTGCAGGCAGAAGTGCTGCACAAACAGTGAGTAATTGGCCACCCGGCTGCCAAGCTGAATATAGAGATAATTCTTCCTCCTATGAGTCAATTGCCAAAGAAACTAGCAATTATCCTAATACCTTTATCTTAAAGGAAGAGAAGACAAACAGCCTTGAGCAGAAGGGAAAAGCTATAGCAGATAGTAGTGCCCTCTCTCATAAGGAACAGGCTGAATTGCTACTTCAGAGCTTCCAACAGTTTTTAGACTTACAGGCTAGAAAACAGCTAGTACCACAAGAGGCAAATAATTCAGCACAGCTTGAAGGAGTAACCCAGGGAAATACAAGCATACCTGAGTGTGAACAAATGGACTGTACATTCTGTTGTATAGGAAAGCCAAGCTGAAGGGAACTGCCTTTATCGTGTGTGAGCTGAGTTCTGTAAAGCTGTTGTATTGCCGTGAAAATGGAAGTTCTAATTACCTCCACCTGATTCTCAGCATAGTGAAAGTAACTGTGGCTGTAAGAGGTGCAGTGAAGCCAACTGACCTCTGGAGGCAAAAGAGAGCAATTTGCTGGAAAGTGAAAAAGCAGCATTTGTATTTTGAGTTGCATTTAACCTGAAGTTTCTGTTTGCCTTTTGAAGCACCCTTGTTTGCATTATTATATGCCATGTGATGGAACATTTACCTTTTGCTTTAATAAAATACTTATTATAAAGAAACCACAACTACAGTTTCTTTAATTCGGAGTGAGAAGAACTGGAACTACAACTCCCAGCATTCCTGGGGGCAAAGGTTTCCTCCTTCCCTCACGAAGTACAGCGGCTGCTCATGTCCTTAACCCCTTGAGCCGGGCAGGGTCGCCGCAACCTGTACCTTTTAAAAGGTTTATATTAGATACAGTGGCATGCTTTGCCTCCTTAAACACCTCTGCCATTACAGCTGCTTCTTCAGAGTTTGAGCAATTTTGTAACGTTAGGAACATTCTCATTTCTCTTGGTACAGTTAACAAGAATTGCTCTAAAACAAGCTCATCTAATACAGACTCTAGTGTCCTATTCTCAGGGTCTAACCATTTATAAAGCAAGCTCTTAAGCCTCTGGCACAAAGCCTTTGGAGTCTCACTCTCCAACATTATTGCTTCTCTAAACAGCCTTTTATAATGCCTCGGGGTCAAACCAAGGCGATCCTTTACTGCCTTTTTTATTTCGGCATAATTATTTGCTAGGCTAGCTGGCATGGCCTTAAAGGCAGATAAAGCCTCTCCGCTTAAAGTTAGAGCGAATCTCATCGCCCATTGTTCTATAGGCCACTTTAAATTTTCTGCTATGCGTTCAAACGCTTCAATAAAGTCATCGGGGTTATCTTCATGCCCCAAATGTCTCATAGCAAGACCTGTATGAGTGTCTACTTGCGGTATGGTTGATTCTTTCTCTGCAGACTTCTTTAGCAGTGCAGTCATCGCTTCCAATAGCGGCCTTTGCTGCTCCTGCATCGCTGCCATGTACTGTTCCTGCAAGTGCTTTAACATTCTGGCCTGCTTTTCTTGCAGTTCGCCCATCCAGGCCAGCATGTCTTGTGGATCCATCCTCTTTTCTTTTACACTGCACCTAGAAATAAAGAGAAAAAAACCCCACCAAGTGCGGTATCACACAGACAAGGTTTCTTTTTTCTCCCCTTTTATATCCCCCTTTTTCTCACTGTATCCTTCCCGTCCACCCAGGTTACCAATACCTCGGTTTCCTGGTAGACTCCAGCATGTGAGAAAAGGTCTTTTCACCGCTGACCGGTCTGCCAGCCGAATCCTCTCCTATACCTCACACTGGCCGGTCTGCCAGCCGAATCCTCTCCAATTCTCCTGGAGCAAACTTTTCCTGCTTTTTAGCACTGTCCTTTCTTTTTCCAGGCACTTCTTATGCCCCCCGAAAAAATATCCTCAGATTCTACGCCATTTATATGTCACACCTCATCCGCCCCAGCCATGACTGCTGGTATTGCTGGGCTATTATGAGGGTGGTAGTTGTGCCTTGCTTCTATATATAAATCACACAGAAGAACTTTCTTTTCTTTTAGGGTTTTATTCCCCTTCCCTTGAGGTTTCTTCTTTTCAAACAACAGAAATTAATAGCCCACTTGGCTTCAAACAAAAGATAACTACGTAACAAAAGTAGCTTCCTTCAGCTGATAACTTTAAACCAAAAGTAAATAATAAACAGCCTAACTGACTGCTTGGCTTGGAGAGAGGGAGAGAGTTGCAGCTCTGCCACTTGTATACTGGAATTTAAGGTTACACAAATCACATTTACCTTAATGATATCTCTGGCTCTATCACAGAGAAAGAACAGTCCATCAATTCTGTATCTGTTAATACTTCAGAATTCTCATATTCCATTATTTCTTGCTCATTGGTATCTCCACTATCCACTTCCAACGTGGAATAAAAATATGGAAGGCTTGCCTCGTCAGTCAAGAAGTTTCTCTTCCTGTGAGCTGCACTGCCTCTCTGGGGAGTATCACCAAACTCTGAGTGATGTCTTTCAGAGCCCTGCCCCCGCTGGTGCCTCAATGCATAGCTCAGGTCCTGGTTTGACCTGCTAGCTGGGTAATTTTGATAGGGTCCCTGCCGGGTCTGCCCTAGCTTTCCAGGCTCAACTGTGCCTGATTGCAGCCGGTGTAACGGTGTTTCCCTAGAAGCTGGGAACTCACCGTGAGAAGGGATTTCTTCAGTTTCTCTAAGTAAGTGAAGCCCTCTTCTTTTAACCCTTCTATAATCAGGAGAAAAGCTATTATTAGCCTCTGAATATCTGGGCTTTATATGGCTATTTCTAAGCCTCCAGGGCCCTTCCCTTTCAAATGGCAAATAGCCCTTGTGCCTACTCTTTGCCCCTGTACCTGCTGTTGCAGTCTTCCTGTATTCTTCTTGCTTTCCAAACACATTCACGCTGTCAGGGTGTTGCCTTCTCCCAGAACCACACAGGTCTCTGGACTCTTTCCAACATTCACACCGGCTCCCCTGTTGCCTTTCAGCTTGTGACCTCTGCTGCTTTAATTCCTCTCTCCAGGATTCCCTCCTTGGCTCCTCTCTCCAAGATTCCCTTTCTCTCAAAGGTTCCCTATCTCCAAATGTTTGGTAGTCTGTTTTATCTGCGTATTTCCTGACTCCACCTTCCCTCAGGTGCACTCTATTAGGTAAAGCAGACTCCCTTGCTTTGCTCTCTGGGTGTGTCTTTCTGGGCTCTGTGCACGTGTGCTTAGGTTGTCGCTGGCAACCAATAAACATTCTCCTGTTTATTCTGTCACTTTCACCGTGATCATTCACACTGCTCTGCACCTTCTCAGGCTGCCCTAGGTCCACCCTGTGACAACTGTAAAGCATCACACCCTTCCCAGGGTTAACATCACACACACATCTGAATGACAATTGATCATGCATATAGAGGCCATGGTTTGCAAGCAAGTGCCTGATAATAAAGGCCTGTACCAATGGGGCTGACCCCTGGTCAGTGGAAACACTAGCCACCCAACAGTCCCTGACATATCACCAGCTGAAATACAGAATGGCAGACAGGGACCATGTGGGCCATGAGGACTTTGGGTCCACATGTGCCTCATCTGCATCCACCCATTGCCCCATCAGGCATGTCTGTGTTGGTAAACCTCTGCTGTACACATAGTCCTAGTTGCTGTGTCCTAGGGTTGCCCTGTGTCCAGGCCAGCCCCCATTGCACACATTTTCCATGTGCACACACCCCTTTATATGGCTCTGGGTGACTTCACTGTGCTGTTGTCACCCTTTCCTATCTCATCATATGTGTGCATCCACCCTGACCCCATCCCATGGCCCTTGCCTTGCCGCCTTACACTGCTGCTGGGATGTGTTGCTGCTGCCTGAAACAGAACATTGCTGTGGCCACATAATGGATTCCCGCACTGATACCCTCTGCCACCCCAGTGCCCCCCCATCCCTCCCCATCCTGCCAATATGCCAACCCGCCCACATCACTGCCCCACTCTCTCCAGTGCAATATACATACAACTATCACCCATGACCTGCCTGTCCTGTCCTACTAACACACTGAACTGCCACACATACCACCACATACACACTACTAGGGCACCTATATGCACCCTGGCCACCCAGACAGGTCAATATATGGTCCCACCCCCTCACTGATGTACAGCACCTGTCGTCCAGCAGTCACCCAATGGTCTGCACAGCCCCCTGATGTGCCAGTTGCCTCTGCTGTCCCCAGCATGCTGGTAGCACCCCTTGGCCAGGTCACATTACAGTCCACACAGACCTCAACAGATGGATGCCAGACCTTACCTGATGATGTATGGACACATGCACACTGCGGGTCAAATACCCTCCCCCCCCCCCAAAGTATTCCATACACACACTGCTGGGGACACGACAGTGCTGGAGTGCTGCCACTGTCTGGGCTCCCTTTCCCATTGTTCTGTGTAGGCACTACAGGGTACACCTTGTGCCCCCACTTTGGGGGCTGACATCTAGGGTGGGTAGGTCAGGTGCCCACCTAGCCACTGTCACACCAGTGGGGCTCTGGCCCTCTCTGCAGCTGCCTACACAGACTGGTCAACTCTCAAACCCTTGTCTGTCATGACCACACCCCTTGGATGCATCTCATCTGTGCAGTTAATATCCTGTTTGATCTGGGGGGACTGCATGCCCCACTGTACATGGCTCATCTGCTGCATAGTTGGTGGGCCATCAGCTATGTACAAGGCTTGCAGGCATTGTGGCAAGTGACGGCTGCCCTGTGGCCAATGAACATGTGGCTGATGTGGCACTCTCTGCTCCCATTCACAAAGACTGTAGATGGAGCAGATGTGCCAGGAGGGCCAGCAGGTGGCAGTGACACATCCCAGCAGCCAGTGTTGTACAAGAAGCCATGGACATGGCCAGGGTGGTGGAGGAGGAAGAGGCACAAACAGAGGACAAAGGAGCAATGGCTGTCTGGAATGTGGGGAAGGAAGAGGAGGAGGTGGAGGGCAAGGAGGAGGAGGAGGAAAAGGTAGAGGGCGAGGAGAAGGGGGAGGATGAGGAGGGGGAGGAGGCAAAGGAGGAGGAGGGCCAGGATAAACTGCTGGAAGTGTGGGACATGGAGGGGGATGAAGGGTGGGTGGAGCAGAAGGAAGAGGAGGAAGACACAGAGGAACTGCATTCCCACACCCCCAAGGAGCCATCCTGCCATACAAGGCCACCTGTGAGAACACACCTGGGATACAGGATTGCAGAAGGCCCAGGGGAGCCCTGCTAGCTGCCCCATAGTCCTGCAGCACTGGTGGGGACTAGCATAGGGATAACAACCAGTGTCTTAGCCAGGGCATGGACCGAGGCCGCAACACAGACCCCATACACATGGGGCCTGGGAAGGGGGAACCGGAACCACACCTTGGATGTAGCACTGGTTCCCCTTGCACAGGAACAGCAGGCCCAGATGCAGACTATGGGGCAGCTGGTAGATGCAGTGGTATTGATGGCTCAAGAGCTGCGAAGACTGAGGGATGTGTATCAAGCCTCTGCAAAGCATGAGCCATCATGCCATGGTGGCCCCCAGGAGGAGTAGTGCCACCAGTAAGTTTGGGTGCACCCTAGCTTTCTGCACTCCTGGGTCCCAGGTGTTGCCATCACCTCATGGGCATGGACCACAATGTTTGGGGAGCAGCTACTGCCACCAACGTAGGCACTGTGTGCCATGCTATGTCATACTGACATTTGTTCACAATGTTAATGATTTTTATGTGTATTTTTCCTTTTGTAAATACAGATGTTTATATTTTGGTCTAACTATGGCCTGGTCGTGTGTTCTTCTGTGTCACCAACTTGCACATTGGTACACACATAGCACTGGTTCCCTGGGTTTGTGACAGGCACACATTTGTCACACACATGGTCCAGTCCAAACAGCATACAGTGGGGGATGGTTATGCTTAGTGCTGTATGCAACCTCCTGGGACCTCCCAGATGGTGCCACCCTCCCAGGCACAGCAGGGAACATATTGGTTTCCATGTCCTGCACACTGGACCCACATACCTGGGGACCAGAACATGTCCATGTGTGCACACATGGTATAGTAGACAAAATGATAGCAGACCCATGACAGAGTTGTGGAACAAAAGAACTGAGTGTGTGCCAGGGGTAGCTGAGGTTCAATGAGCACACTGATATGGTGAGGGGTGACCAGGTGGGTAAAGATGTTTGGCAAAAAGCCTGCAACACCAATCAATAACATGGTCCTAAGAGAAGGGGGAGTCAAAAAGTGTCAAACACACAGTGCAAAGGTCAGGATGGGGGTGCATAGAGTATGGGCTGTGGAGTATGCCAGGAACAGGTGAGTGGATGTGATCATTGAAGGTATGGGACAAATGCCATTCTGAGGAAGATCCCAGGGGACATGGAGGGAATGACTATGTGACCACACAACAGCAATGGCCCGCTTGTCCATGTCATTTAGAATAAGAGGGGGAGGGGGTATGGGACATATGGGAAGGACAGGTTGGGTGTGAGGTTAGCCACCTGAGGAGAGGGGTACCCATGACATGTCTACCTAGGTGGGTGCATACCCGGACCCATATCTGTAAGAGGCTTTACAGATTCCTTGCTGTGGTAATGACAGACACAGCCAGACATGTGTACATTTGTTTGACTGTAGAACTACACACATGCTACTGGCATAGCTGTTCGGCATCACCCCTCTGGCCAACATTACTGCCTGCATGACTGCCCACAACCATGCTGTCCTGTCCCCCTAGCCCCCTTACTGTTTCTGCTGCCACTGCTGATGGCTGCTGCCTTGCTGACATGTCTGCCAGGAAGTCCATGTGGCGGTTGATGGCCGCTACCATAGCTTGCAGCCCCTCTGCTATCGCTCCCATTCCCTGGGCCAACATGCTGTCCACATCACGGTTCGTCCCCATGTCCTGGCGGAGGCCCTGCATCTTTTGGCGGATACCTGTGGTATGATGGTTGTGAATAGTGAGGCAATATTCACACAGCTGCCCTGCCAACACATGCAAATGGGGGCTCAGGGTTGACAGAGACCTGACATCTTGGCAACATACATTGTTTGTAGCAGTCACTGGTGACAGGTCTGCTCATGGTGGGACAGTAGCGTGTGCATTCAATACCCCCCCCCCCCCACACACACATCAGTACCTTCACTCTGTCACACCATGTGCCACAATAATATATTATTTATTCACTCATATCAATCTTTAATTCTTAGATTTTTATATACCTTATGGCCACTGGTCTCAGATAAACGGTATGTTTCTGACACTTATTTGTGGGTAATGTGACTCGCCCATCTAGTGTCCGTTTACATCAATGACCACGGGCCAGTTTGGTTCTCATTCTTTCTTTTATGTATTGCTCATTTTTTATATATATAAATATCGTTTTGGTTTTTCTTAAAAACTTTAAATACTTGTTCTATCCAACTTATCTTGTGCAAAATAGCAAACAGCTGCCCTGTTCGATTGCAAACACAATGAAAACCCCAACGCCTCAATCTTCTAAGCGCTCCAGCGTTTCTCCTTCTGGGTTTATCAAGGGGATGAATGCAGTACGTCTTCAGGGACTTTTTTGTAAAGTCTAATTCTTCAATGTTCTTTCAATGTAGCTACGGCAACACAACAAAAGCCACAGCATTACATGGTAAAAACTCTTAAACCTAATCATTTTACTCATTATATCACATCACAATGTTCTTTTTTACCTGAACAATTTATTAAGTCCATAATTCCTTATCGGAGCGAACCTTCATAAACGTTTCTTGGATTTGCTCTCAAAAGGACGCCGCGCATGCGTATAGGACTATAATTAAATACCTTTCCTGAGACTAACCATTGGAGCTCTCAGATACACGCCAACCAATCAACGCTGACATTTAGCCCCTCTGGCTGAACTGTTCGGAGCTGATGAATCCACCATTGTTCCCGATAGGAAAGCATTTGTTCACGTGATCTACCATATGATCCTTGCAGTACTGCTTCAATACACCAACATTGTAACATATTAAAAGTGTGACCCAGATTCAGACAATGCTGTACGATGGGAGCTTCCAACCGCTGACATTTTAATCTGTTCTCATGTTCTTTCAAACGAATCTTCAAGGCTCGAATTGTTTTCCCAACATATAAAAATCTAAGAATTAAAGATTGATATGAGTGAATAAATAATATATTGTTGTGAATGTAATTCACTCGGAAGAGAGACCTGTTATTAATTTTTTGTTTAATACACCATGTGCCACAACATGCCATATAAGGGTTTGTCACCCACCTGCGAGATCTGCATGCGTTGTTGTGGTGTAATCATGCAGCTCATTCATCATGTCCCTCAGCAACTCTATGGATGGCCTGGCAGATGTGTTGCCCTCAGACATCCTTGGTGCAGGGCTGGTCCAATCTCCCACTCCGGTTGCCCTGGTGTGGTATGGGTGCCTGCCACATCACCCCCACTGCTGCTGGCTATCAGGTGGAGGCTGATCTGATCCTCCTGCTCATCCCCACCATCCTCTGGCCCTGACACCCACTGGGTCACACCTCCATGCACCTCAACCCTGTCTGGGCTCATGAACCCTGTGTGGGCAGCCAGTGGTGCCTCATTCACAATGCCTTGGCCCCCTGAAGTACTGTTACTATGCCCCCCCCTCCACCATGGCACCATCATCGACATCTGCCACCTCCTCTGGTGTCATCTGTGTGTCACCTGGGGAAAGACAACAGACAGACATAACAGTTCACATCCTGGTTGAGCCCACCTCCAGACAGTTGGACAATGTACAGTGCCATGCTAATGTGTATACCTCCACACTATATGGGCTGTTATGTCACAGCATGTACACAATGGCATGAAGATACAGGGTCATTTAAATGTTTGGTCTTGGGCCCAACAATAGTGGTCATATTGTGGGGGTGTGACAACAATGATGCACCTTGTTAATATGCAGGACACACACCAATAATGAAAGTGTGTGTGTGTGCGTGCGTGCAACAGTTTCCATCCCTGGGGTTTGTAAACCCCTACATAAGATCTGGCCCCACATATTGGCCACAAACACCACCTAATGAGCTGATAAGGGTCCACCTGTGTGCAATATGCTAGCCTTATGAATATGCGTGTTCTATAAGGCCCATGACTGGGCAACATCACCAAACAGGCAACATGAATACCAAGGGCCACTTAGGACAGGTGAGATACGAGGTTGATGGGATATATAGATCACAGTGGCGCAGTAACAGATTTTCCCATTTGGCGATGACACCACAAAGCACCCTCACAGACATCATGGCAACATGGGAAGAATGTGGCACCCCTACTAACCTGACAGGAGAGGCTGCCCACCCAAATCCAAAGATCAGCGAAGGAGATCAATAACCAGAGATGCTAGAAAGACACTATGGATAGCAATGACAGAGTTGCACAAGTCCACAGCGGAGATGGGGGTATGTGTTCATAGGACCACTGTAGGCCAGACACGCCACAGAGTGGTACCACATGGAACAGTGGCCCAGAGAGAGCCATTCCTCTCATAAAGACATAGGACAAATGTTTTGTGTTTGCAAAAAGGCATGTGCAGACACTCCCCCCCTCCCACATGGCTGTTGGTCATGAGAGCAGATGAGATGGAACCATTAACCCTTTGTCCATCATGGGCAGCACCATGTGTTGGGCAATGCAATTGTTTACCATCACCACTGGGCAACCATTCCAACTGGGCAACCATTCCAACAGTGAAACATGGCAGTGGCAGCAGCATGCTGTGCTAATGGTATCATTGTCAGGGACAGGAAAGATGGGCAGGTATACTGTAATGATGGTTGCCAAAGATACTGCATTAATCATGGATGACCTATGACAGTCTGCCTGAGATTGGAGAGCAGAACAATAACCCAACATATACTGCCAACGCTTCCCTAACCTGACACAGATAAATGGTATGGTGTGGTGTTGGCAAAGAGCACAACTTGGTATCCATGCCATCACTGCAGGAGTGTTGTAAACCAACACATATCAGAAATGGATTGATTTGGGGCAGCATGGCTTGGGGAATAGGGTCACGTCCCAGTGCCCAGATGTGCATGCCTAATAGTGCCAGACCCCAGGATAGTTGCAGCTGTAATTACAGCAAACAGTGCCTCCACATTGTAGCGACATTGGTGAGTGCACGCATTGCCACAGTCCTGCCATCATGTATCCACAGGCCTACTTATTTTCTGTGTCTCAATGACAGATGTCTTGCTCCTCAACACATCTTGATATGTTGTGTACAGCACAGTGTCAACACCCCCTCCCCCCAGCCCATGTTGATTCCAGGTTGTACTGCGACATGACATGACTAACACACAGGGGATGGATACCTTAGCAATGCACTGTACATACATATTGCCTATGTGCATGACACTGGTGCATCATCTGCTGGTCCAGGATCACATGCAGCACATCAACAGAGAAGTCCATATTGTTGCATGCAGGAACATAATGGCATGGTGTAGTTGTCTAGGACACAAGTGTGTGGTGAGAGGGATGCAGGGGATGGGGTAGAGGGGCACAGTGTGTGACTGCTTGGTGCCATCTTGCTTTGGTGTAGGAAGGGGATGCATAGAGGGACAGTGCAGCCCTGCAATGGCACTGGCTAAGTTATGGGTGTGTGACTGTGGGGGTGGAGATGTGTCTGCAGCACATTAGCCAGGTTGGTGCAGGGACATCTGCAGCTGATAGAATGCTGTAGATAGTACATAACATGTGTGGTTATTTTGGGCACTGTGAGGACCTTGGCCATGTGGCTATGTCATGCCCAGCATGTCTAGCATTGGCCATGTGCAGATGGGGGCTATTGGTGGTGCTGACTGGCGGTGGCCCAGGTTCCTGGTGTTTCTAGGGGTGGGGTGTGGGATGTCATGGCATGGGCACGGCAGTGGCATGACCACCTGGTAAATGCTAGGAATCTGTATAATGTGTCAATGGGACCAGGAGCCATGTCAGATCTGTCAAGTGGTGTTACTGTGCAGATGCATCCTTACACTCCTACTGATACACAGACCCAACAATTAACCTGTCACTATCTTGTCCAGACTCACAGTGGCATGCACAGACCACACACACATCTGTTTGGCAACCACAATAGATAAATGTAGATATTGATGTCCCTATCTGTGGCATCCACGTGTTACCCAGTCTGAAGTGCCATCATACAACATGGCCTTTGACAGCTGACTATGGAACCCAGCATGTCACAATGTTGTATTGTGACCTATCGTACCACAGTCACTCTGGCAGCACAGGTCCTTTTCCTATATAACACATGGCAAGCCCAGTGGCACATCTCCATTGACATCACCTCAAAATACATACGGCCATCACATCTGTGCCAGAGACTGGCCACTCTATATGGCATATGTTGTGTAAAGGGCCAACATGCTGTGGAATACACCCATCCCGACAGTATGACCATGACATGTACAAGACACCCACAGCACCAGCGGCATTGCACAGGGGCTGTATGCCACAACCCTCACAGGGTTATCTCCACAATGCACCTCAACAAGTACATTGCACTACATTCCGGAGATGCTGTTGGATCATAGGGACAAACTGGTGCCATACATCACCATGACAACAGAGACTGACAACAAAAGTGACATGTCACAGTGTGGCAGGTGAAGGCCTGTGATCCACAGTGTCTGACATAAGCAGACAGGCCTAACTAGCTTGACCTGTAAATGAAGCCTGTGAAGAGGCCCATAGGAATCACATATCCCCCAACATGCTGCTATTGTAGAATTAGAACTCAGTAAGAGTATTGGATTAGCTTAGACAAGCAGAACTGAAAGTTGGAAAAATACAGAAAAATATGTTTGAATACCCCTGATAAGAAAATACAGCTGTAAGGGATTTAATTAAAACTGCTGACAGAAAGGTTACAGAGCCCTGCTTCCCCGCACGTACTAACTAGCCCAATGGCCTTGGAAGTAGGAAAGTAACAAGTTGGTGAACTGGCCATTGCAATTGGGACTAGAAGGGGGGTGAGCAGGTGCTGAGCCCACTCAAAGAACATGATTGGATAATCATATCAGTACCGGGACCAATAGAAGGGGTACGGGAGAGTACCGGGACCAATGAGATGTTTTTCTATGCCTAGAATGGAGCAAAAGTCTATAAAAGTTGTTGTATTGCCAGAGACCATCGCTCAGCCATTTTGAATTTGATTCTGCTTGAGACTTGTGCACAAATAAATGATTTGGACCTTCTGAACAGACTCCTGGTATCATTGGTTTGTCTGCGCTCTGCTGCTACATATTCTTGGTGCGTTGGCCGGGAAAGTGTGGTATTAGAAGGTATATAGGGCAATATACCACGACTTTCTGCCTCTACAGGTTTGGTCCTGCCGGGATCGCGCCCTTCCGACGGGGGCTCGCTCCCTGGCGCCACCGGTCCCTTGCATCGGAGGGAGCTGGCCGGACCTCGGCGGGTGCTGGGCCCGGCTGGAGCCAACACCTCGAACCCGAGTGAGGGGAGTCCGAGGTCCAACTCATGCGCTTGCTTGGGAACTTTGAGGACCGGATCCGGTGAGTAAAGTTTTGATTTGGTATGTCTAGACAGATAAGAAAGAGCAGTACTGCCACTTGAATATTGAACTTGGAACTTGGAAATTGGTAAGAGAGCTTGATCAACTCTCAAAGACGGGCCGATTAACCCCGCATGAGTATTCGCAGGGCGAAACCCCGTCTTCTTGTATTTTGGAATTTGAACAAGACTAGTCAGAATAGACAGAAATGAATGCATTCTGGGATACGTTGCTAGCATGATTGTGTGAATGAAGTGTGAATGAGAGGTCTGGCAGCACGGACCAAGCGAAGGCGGACCCCTGAGTAACGCAGTTCCTGACCAGTGTGATAAAGAAGCTTATCATAGCTCAGGAAGGAGCTATAGAAAAGGTGAAGTGACTCTGAACAAGCAACCTGTCAGTTCTGGTAGAAATAAGAAAACAGAATTTTCCCATAAAAGACTACCAGTCCCAGAATGCACCAGGTTTCCAACAGCCATTAGAGGAGCTGAAGTGGGGAAACATGTGTTCAATCAGGAGGGCTATGAGGTAATCCCTAAGCACTCATCTCAAAGGGCAGGGCCTGATTCAGCACAGCTGCGCTGTGTTAGGGAGGAACACTCATCTAAGCAGAATAAGAGTAGAGTTTATTCTACAGATGACCATCTTCATGATCACCTTGGATATCCAGAGAATTGTCCTCAGTATCCTGAGAATCAGCTTGAGTTTGATCATCAGTTTCATCTGAAGGATCATCAGAAGCAGAAGCCAAACCGGACGGACAGAGAGGGAAAGAGACCCTTTGGAAGAAGGAAGAGAAAAGCCTTTGAGAGGTCTAGAAGAGTCCAAAGCAGTACGTATACTGGGAGGTATTCCAAGGGCCAGCATACACCATTGGACTGGGGAAAGCCAGAGGAATGGTGCTGCAGAGCTAGGAATCACCAGAGGCTACCTGTGAGGGAGACGGCTGCACGTGGAAGGGACTCTAAGACCTGTGCCAGAAGGTATGTGAAGAGAGATCCAGTGTCCAGGGATCTGGATTGGAAGGCTGGACATAAGAACTGGACTACATACTGGCCAGGCTATATAGAGAGGAACTCTAGCAGCAATGGAAGCTCAGGTATGAACACTGATCTATGCCCTAGCTATAACCTTGAAAGACAGCAGGGAAACCAGTATTCTCCTGAAAATGCTCCATTGAGAGATTCATCTGTGCCAATCCATGATATTGAACCCATGCTTGTTGAACAAGGGGGAATAATAGCAGATGAGGATCCTGTTTATATGGACTGCTCTCTATCTAAACTCCGTTGGTAACTTTCTGTTATAAAGTACAGCAACCATCACAAAGAAATACAAATTTGTTCTTTAATCTACTCAGGAAAGCTCCTGAAGCAGGATTTGACCCACACAGTGGAAGGCAAGCCAGCTAAGGGGTTTCAGCTGGTAACTGCTAGCAATTAAGCCTTACCTAATTGCTTGTGAGCTAGGAGAGAATCACTTCAGTATCTATGTGGGAAGTAATCAGAAGTTAACCTGAAAAGAACAGTTTGTTTCTTGCTTGGTGGCTTTTCATTTGTTGTTTTCCTGATTTTGACTTTGTTTTTCCAAGTTAACACTGAAAGCAAGTAACCTAATTTATGTGCTACCAAGCATATCTGTGTTGGGAGAAATAACCCCATAAATAAATATCTTATTGGCTTTACCCAAGAGCACAACTAAATTATTGTCAGCAGCTGTGTCTGGTGTGAATGAACTACATTGCCCACAATACCTTGCAAATCATATAGAAATATGCACTTGCCAAGAGTGTGAAGATTCTCACCCAGGCAGCCGTCTGACACCGGGCGACCGCGTTCAGGTCGTAAAAAGGGGGAAGCGATTGTCGTCTTGTCTTGTTATTTGTTTCCCTTATACGTTTCTAGGGCCTGAGGAACCCTTACCCACGGTCCGCCCTCCTTTTCCCTTTTTGTCTGTTGTTGCGCGCACACATCGAAATGGGAGGGGCGGAGTCTACTAGGAACACTCCATTAGAATGTATGATCGCACATTTTAAAGAAGGATATTCCGGAGATTATGGTATTAAAATGACTGCAGCCCGTTTACAGATTTTGTGTACTAGGGAGTGGCCCGATCTAGACCCTACCTGGCCCCGAGAGGGAACCTTTAATGTAGGAATTATTCAGTTAGTGCACCGTAGAGTGCGAATAGCGCACCCCGATCAGTACCCCTATATAGATTCCTGGTTAAGTATTTGTGAAGATCCGCCCCCTTGGGCGAAGCGCTTTTATGAAGAACAGTGCAGAATAATGTTAGCAAAGATAGATTATAGTCAGAAAATAGAACAGCCTAGAAAGAAAGGGAAAGGTGAAAAGTCCAGGAAGAAACCCATCCTGGTAGATCCTGATTCCCCAGAAGTGATTACCCGACAGCCCCAAACCCAGCGCCCAGTGAGAGTAGCCCCACGTCCTGCTCCAGAGCCCCGGAGACAGCAGAAGCGGGACCCAACCCCTGAGCCATTACCCGAAGAGCAGGTAGATGAGCTCCCTTTAATTGAAGAAGATGATTCTACCGAGACAGAAAAAGGAGAATCAGATTCAGAAACAGAGAAGGAAGAAACTGAAAATTCCCCGAGTGATACTGACAGTGTAAAAGCGGCTGCCAGTGTTAGCTCGCCAGTGAAAAGTAAATCTAAAGTAAAGCACGTAGAAAAGAAGAAAATAACCCCTGACAGGAAAGTTACGAGAATATCTCTCAGATCCCAAAAGACATCTACTGCCAAGATGATGCCTTTACGGCAAGTCCCGGGAATACCCATAAGAAATGAAGATAATGAGGTGGTGGCGGGACCCCTAAATTATGTGTATGTCCCCTTCTCTACCACTGATTTGTTAAATTGGAGGACACATTATGCCTCCTATACCAATAAACCCCAAGAGCTTACAGAATTAGTGAATACTATTATGGAAACCCACCAATCAACATGGGCAGATTGCCGCCAGCTTCTGTCCACCTTATTTACTACAGAGGAGCGGACACAAATTAGAAAAGCAGCTATAGACTGGCTGGCAGATAACCCTGTAGCTCCAGGAGAAAGGGGGGAGGAAAGAATAGATAATCGGGAAGCGGCCCAGAGAGAATTCCCGAATGAAGACCCCTGATGGGATCCAAATACAGAAAGAGGAGCCAGAGCCCTAGCCCGTTTTCGCCAAGGCTTTATACAAGGCCTGAAAAGGGGGGGCCAAAAAGCTATGAATCTTTCCAAAGTTACTGAAGTTACCCAAGGCATAGATGAGAGCCCAGCAGTGTTTTATGAAAGATTAACTGAAGCATATAGAATGTATACTCCCTATGATCCCGATGCACCAGGAAGTTTATGCATGGTGAATTCTGCTTTTGTAAATCAGTCTCAACCAGACATTAGACGTAAATTACAGAAATTAGAAGGGTTTGCGGGCATGAATGCAACTCAGTTATTGGAAGTCGCTCATAAAGTGAATGTGAATCGTGATAATGAAAGACAGAGAGAATGTGATCGAAAGATGAAGAAGAAAGCTGATTTTTTGGCTGCGGCCATAGTTGAACAGAAAAGGGGAGGTATCCCTAGTCGACGGAGCAGAGGAAGGGGGCGGGGCCGAGACAGAAGCCGGCCCCAGCTAGGCATAAACCAATGTGCCTAAAGCAGGGAGGAAGGACATTGGAGAGATGCATGCCCGCAACTCGAAGACGCCCACCAAGATGACGAAAACAATCATCAATGGAGAGAAGAAAGACGAGGCCGTCCCCGAAACCGCGGAGGAGCCAATCGAGAGCAATACCAGCGAGAAAGAGGAGAAGCCATACAAGCATTGGCTATGACAGCCCATGATGAAGATGACGTGGATTAGGACAGACCGGGCTCCGAATTTGCTTTAGGTCTCTAGGAGCCTATGGTCGGAATACAAATAGGAGAACCAAGTTATGAACTTTATGGTTGATACTGGAGCAGAACATTCAGTAGTAGACAAAAAGATAGCCCCATTTTCTACAAAAGCAGTCACCATTGTAGGAGCAACTGGTGCCAAAGCTACAAAATCTTTTCTTCAGAATCGCATATGCAGTCTAGGAGGACAACAAATAACTCATCAATTCCTTTACATGCCTGAATGTCCAGTACCACTACTGGGACGAGATATGTTAGCCAAGCTACAAGCCCAAATATCCTTTACTGAAAGAGGAGAAATGCAAATGACAGTAAATTCTCAAGCCAAACCAGCAGGAATAATGCTGCTTACAGTTCCCCGAGAAGAAGAATGGAGATATTACAGTGATGAATCTGCCCAAGACACCTATTTTGAACAAACTTTGAAAAGCATTGATGCACCACCTGGAGTATGGGCAGAAGGCAGTCCTCCAGGCCTAGCCAAACATATAGCTCCAATAATTGTAACTCTCAAGCCTAGTGCTACACCAGTACATGTCAAGCAGTACCCTCTCCCAAGAGCTGCAACTGAAGGCATCCACCGCCACTTGCAAAGATTAATAGAACATGGCCTACTAAAAGTATGTCAATCCCCATGGAACACTCCACTTCTGCCAGTAAAAAAGCCTGGAACAGATGACTACCGCCCAGTGCAAGATCTAAGCAGAGTGAATGAAGCAGTTGAGACCATACATCCCGTTGTACCCAATCCTTACACTCTTCTAGGACTGATACCTGCCGAAGCTACCCCCTTCACTGTACTAGATTTAAAAGATGCATTCTTTTGCATAAGATTAGCCCCCATAAGTCAGATATTATTTGCATTTGAATGGCAGGACCCTATCTCTGGAAGAGGGGGCCAACTTAGTTGGACACGATTACCTCAAGGATTCAAGAATTCACCTACCATCTTTAATGCTGCACTGAATCAAGACCTTTCAGGCTATCCAGTGGCCCCGGGGAAGAGAGTGCTTCTCCAATACGTGGACGATCTGTTGATAGCTGCTGTATCAGAAAGTGAATGTATACAAGCCATCAAAGACCTCTTGCAGTTACTAGATGAAGCTGGATACAAAGTTTCCAGAGCAAAAGCACAACTATGCCAAAAAGAAGTGAAATACTTGGGCTTTCGTATAACCAAAGGAAGCCGAAAATTAGGCAGAGAGAGAAAAGAAGCAGTATGCAGAATTCCAACCCCAGCTACCAGAAAACAAGTCAGAGCCTTTCTGGGAGCGGCAGGATATTGCCGAATCTGGATTCCCAACTTTGCCCAAATCGCCAAACCACTGTATGAAGCCACAAAAGGAGAAGAAAAGTCGCCACTGGAGTGGGGACCTGAGCAGGATACAGCCTTCAAGACGTTAAAGGAATAATTGATGTCATCACCAGCCCTTGGACTACCAGATGTTCACAAGCCTTTCCACTTGTTTGTACATGAAGCACAAGGAAATGCCCTAGGCATGTTGACTCAGAAATTGGGAAATTGGGAGCGACCTATAGCATACCTATCGAAACAATTGGACACTGTGGCCAAAGGATGGCCACCTTGCCTGAGAGCAGTTGCAGCTACAGCATTGTTAGTGAGTGAAGCAGACAAGCTCACACTAGGACAAAATCTACTAGTCACTGTGCCACATGCAGTCCTTGCCCTTATGGAACAAAAAGCAAATCATTGGCTCACCAATTCCCGAATGTTGAAATATCAGAGCATGTTATGTGAAAACCCACAGATACAACTGGAAGTGAGCCATGCCTTGAATCCAGCCACATTGATACCTATTAGTGAAGAACTCCCAGAACATGACTGTATAGAAGTTATGGACACTGTATTCTCAAGCCGACCTGACCTGACAGATGTGCCCATAGACAATCCTGACCAAGTCTATTACGTAGATGGAAGCAGTCTCATCATCAATGGACGACGCTGTGCCGGATATGCAGTAGTCACTCAACATGAAGTCGTTGAGTCATCAGCTCTAGCCTCAGGTACATCAGCCCAGAAAGCAGAATTGATAGCACTTACTCGAGCACTACTGTTAGGTGCAAAACTTGTATTAAATGTATATACAGACTCTAAATATGCCTTCACTACCCTACATGCCCATGGAGCTCTCTATAAAGAACGAGGGCTCATCACGTCCGGAGGAAAATCAGTCAAGTATGGCCCAGAGATACTGATGTTACTTGATGCAGTATGGGCCCCAACTCGTGTAGCTGTCATGCATTGCAGAGGACACCAAGCAGGAAAAGGAGAAGTTGCTCGAGGAAATAGGTTTGCAGATGCCTCAGCACGACAAGCAGCTATGACAGGACAAATTACACCACAAGCCATGCCGATGCAGGCAGCATTGTTTCCAGTACCCTTGAACTTATGGACACCACGATATACCACCAAAGAATTAGATTACTACTGTAACAAGGAAGATGGAGTACTGAAACATGGGTGGATTGAGCTGCCACCAGCAGAGGGCAGTCAACCCCCAGGACGAATAGTAATTCCCGAATTGTTAGGTCCAGCCTTTGTCAAAGCCTTCCACGAAGCCACCCATTATGGGAAAAGTGCTATGGAGAAAGCACTCAGACCATATTTCTGCATTACCATGTTAGCAGCCCTATCAGCTTCAGTGGCACGCCAGTGTCTAATTTGTGCCAAAAATAATGCCAAGCAAGGTCCCACACCAGCACCCCGAGTTCAGTCAGGAGGTGTAACCCCCATGCACCACCTGCAAATTGATTTTACTGAAATGCCAAAAGCCAATGGATATCACTACCTATTAGTATTAGTTTGTACTTTCTCTGGGTGGGTAGAAGCCTTCCCAACTAGAACTGAAAAAGCTCGAGAAGTCACCAAAGTCTTACTGAGAGAGATTGTCCCTAGATTTGGAATTCCAGCAGTAATAGGGTCAGACAATGGGCCCTCATTTGTTTCTCAGATTACTCAACAGTTAGCAAAAGCTTTGCAGATACAATGGAAGCTTCACACTGCATACAGACCCCAGAGTTCAGGGAAAGTTGAGCGAATGAATCGTACCTTAAAAGCCCAAATGTCTAAGCTTTGTCAGGAGACACGCCTGAAGTGGCCCCAAGTGCTCCCAATAGCTTTACTCAGAATACGCTCCGCTCCTGTGAAGTCAACAGGATTTTCTCCTTTTGAAGTTCTGTATGGTAAACCCCCACCAATAGTGCAGGGAATTAAAGGAAGTCTAGCCCAAATTGGTTCAGAAATAACCAGGCAAGAACTCCTAGCTCTTAGTTTTGTTCTGCAGACTCTCCATGCGTGGATCCCAGACCAGTTGCCTATCAACTTGACGGAACCCTTGCATCCCTACCAGCCTGGTACCTCGGTGTGGATCAAAGATTGGAAGAAGACACCGCTGGAACCCCATTGGAAGGGACCATACACCGTCATCCTGTCTACCCCAACTGCAGTAAAGGTAGCAGAGATCGATTCCTGGATCCACCACAGCAGAGTCAAGCCCGCAGCTGATCCAGAACCTGAGCAGTGGACAGCAGAGCAGCATCCTGATGCACCTTTGCGAGTTACTCTGAGACGGCAACCAGCAGCTCAGACACTTTATCACAGTGCCCTGCAGTAGCCAAGTCTTTCGAAGAGGATTACTGTTTTCCATACAGTAAGAGTTTGTTTCAACGAACCTCATGTGTGTGATTTTACACACTACTTTGATGCTACATTGATTGACCATATTTCGGAAGCCAACTGAAATTGATAAGTTGGCTAATGTGTGATGGACAACTTGAGGATCTTCAAGCAACACTCAGCACCCGTTGAATTGCTTCATTAGCAAACGGGACGAAGAAAAGAACGTCGTGGTCAAGATTTTCAAGCTGAGGATTCAGAAGAACTCCAATCAACATGTATCCTTATCTTTGCTTTGCCCTTGTTGCCTATTTTGGAGGCTTTGAACTGACTTATGCTTTGCCTCCATGCACTGCTTGCATTACTTCTACTCGAACTGGACTGAAAGTAACACAGACTTTGATTTATCACTCTTACTATTCCTGCACTGGTAAAGTGACTCGGTGTATTTATAACACCACTGAACTGAATGTCTGTACCAAGGGTAAATCTAAAGTATGCTTTAATCCGCATCAGAATCCATCCTATTACACCTTGGAAATGCGATGGAAAGATGCAGATGGACCTTTGATCAATGCCACACGCCCACTCACAGATCCTAGTCAACCTGCTGTTTTATCTTTTGATGCTTGTGAAGTAATCAACAGAGATAGTCGTTCTAAGTGTGGTAGTTGGGAAAAATCATATACATGGAATGACAAATATATGTGTCCAGAAGGGACCATTGGATGGGGAGCATGCACAGGAAAGAAAGTCTCAGCCGATGTATATAGTACAGCCCCAGAGTCAGATTACTTTTGCCCAAGATGGGAATGTGTCTTCTATGCCACCTGGGTTGGTATGGTAGAGAATGCCAACAAAGATAATCGAATGGCTGCATTGCGGAGGCCATATGTCAAAGGTATAGACAAATGCAAGAAAAATGCTTGCAATCCCTTAGAGTTGGTTATTCGGAGACCCGAATATTGGAAACGAGGATCCCGATTTGGTATACGAATTGCAGGGACTGGATCAGATCCAGGAACCATAGTATATATAAGATTAAATACCCAGGCCCATAAATCATCCAAATACCAAATCCATGACACATTCTATGAAGCCATGCATGTAAATAAGTTTGAAATTCCCCATCCCTCTCAGAACTTATTTTTAGAATTAGCTGGAGCAGTAGTATCCAGTCTAAATATCTCAGATTGTTACTTTTGTGGGGGAACACAAATGGGCGACCAATGGCCATGGGAAGCCCAAGAATTAAATTATTCTATGACTTACAATCAAACTGAATTACATAAGACTACCAGCGAATGGGTGTTAGCGCACTCAATAGTTGGACATCTTTGCTATGCACGAACTGGACCCCAGTTCAAACAACAGGTAGGACAGCTGGTCTGTCTTAGCCAGAAGTTCTATAATGACACTACCAAAAAGACGTCTTGGTGGTCAGGAACTAAAGAACCTGAACCACCTAACCCATTAGCTAGATTTCCTGAGCTTTCTCATTTATGGACAAATCTTGCCAAGCCTCATGCCTGGCAAGCCCCACCTGGCCTACATTGGATCTGTGGAAACCGAGCATATGCCCGACTCCCTACACACTGGGGAGGGGCGTGTGTCTTAGGGACCATCAGACCGTCTTTCTTTCTTTTAAACACGGAACATGGAGAACAATTAGGATACCCAGTGTACACAACTAATCACAGACACAAAAGAGCACTGAGACAGAAGAGAGCACCCCTCCAGGTAGGCAAGTGGGAAAAGTGGAAGGGTGATGATTGGCCACCAGAAAGAATCATTGAATATTATGGGCCTGCCACTTGGAATGATGATGGTATGTGGGGATATCGAACCCCAGTCTATATGATTAATCGTATTATTCGCTTACAAGCAGTAGTTGAAATAATAACTAATGAAACTAGCCAAGCTCTTACACTTTTAGCTAGACAAAGTACTCAAATGCGCACTGCTATATATCAGAACCGCTTAGCACTTGATTATTTGTTAGCAGCTGAAGGAGGAGTATGTGGTAAGCTGAATTTAACTAATTGTTGTTTAAAAATAGATGATAAAGGTCAAGTAGTTGAAGAAATTGCTGAAACTATGCGAAAGCAAGCTTATGTGCCAGTACAAACTTGGCATTCACTAAAGTTTCCTAACTGGTTTGCTAATCTTTTCTCATGGCTAGGAGGACTTAAAACTTTCCTTATACTAGTACTAATAATCATTGTTGTCATTTTACTGTTACCATGTATAATCCCATGTTGTATGCGTTCTATTCATAGTGCTATTGAAAGTACAGTAGAGCGGAAGACCGCAACTAAGATTATGGCCTTATACCAACCTAAACCTCCTGCATATAGTCGGAAACCTCTGACCATGATATAACTATTTTAAGTGATTTAATTCTCACACCTTATTAAGTAATAGGGTGAGATTAATCAAAGGGGGGAATGTGGCAGGTGAAGGCCTGTGATCCACAGTGTCTGACATAAGCAGACAGGCCTAACTAGCTTGACCTGTAAATGAAGCCTGTGAAGAGGCCCATAGGAAAGCACAGTTACTTACCTGTAACAGGTGATCTCTGGGAACAGCAGGAATTAGTCCTCACATATGGGTACGTCGGTACCGACGGAGCCCGTGCGGGAAAGCTCCCCAGCTTCTTAGAATAGAAGCTTTTGGGACCTCCCACTGCACATGCGCACTGCCTTCCCGCCTTCCTGAACAGCTCTCCTCAGTTTCGAGTTTATAGCTGAGTCAACAGAGAGAGGACAGGAAGATAGATAGATAAAAGATACAACTCCTAGGGGAGGTGGGTGGGTTGTGAGGACTAATTCCTGCTGTTCCCAGAGATCACCTGTTACAGGTAAGTAACTGTGCTATCTCCAGGAACAAGCAGGAATAAGTCCTCACATATGGGGACTCCCTAGCTTAGATGCATGGGATCCCCTGTAAAGGTTCGCCATCTTCGTATGGATCTCAGGCATCCATTCTGGGAAGGTGGGCAGGAGTTGTTTAGGAATGGAACAGGTGCTTGAGGACAGCCTGGCCAAACAAGGCATCCCGGCGGGAGTCCTTGTCCAAACAGTAATGGGCTGTGAAGGTATGAACCGAGGCCCAGGTAGCGGCTCGACAGATCTGATCTATGGAAACAGAGTGCAGATGAGCCATAGAAGTTGCCATGGCCCTCACATTGTGAGCAGTGACATGGCCTTCCAGAGAAATGTTTTTGCTCTGGTAAGCAAAAGAAATACACTGAGCAATCCAATTGGAAAGTGTACGCTTGGAGACTGGAAGTCCCAAATGGGAAGGATCAAAGGCCACAAAAAGTTGAGAAGACTTTCGATGTGGCTGAGTCCTATTAAGGTAAAAAGCGAGAGCTCTTTTACAATCCAGAGTATGAAGGTTCCTCTCTGCATTGGATGCATGAGGAGCTGGAAAAAAGACAGGTAGATATACCTCTTGATTAAGATGAAAAGGCGAGACCACTTTAGGCATAAAGTGGGGATTCGTCCTAAGGACCACCTTATCATGATGAAATCTTGTGTAAGGTGGATTAGCCACTAAAGCCTGCAGCTCACTGATGCGGCGAGCCGAAGTGACTGCAATGAGGAAGATGACCTTCCAGGAAAGAAATTTCAAGGAGGTGGAAAACATTGGCTCAAAAGGTGGCTTCATAAGTTGACCGAGCACTAGATTCAAATCCCATGCGACCGGGGGTGGTCTGATGGGAGGTTTAGTGAGAGTCAGGCCTCTCATGAATCTTGCAACAAGAGGATGAGAGGAGATAGGTTGTCCATTTATATGTTGCAAGGATGCTGCAATAGCACTTAAATGGACTCTTACCGAATTCGTCTTGAGGCCTGCATTGGATAGATGCAGGAGATAATCAAGAAGAGAATTCAAAGGAAGTGCCAGAGGGTCAAGACCCTGCTGAGCACACCAAATGGAAAAACGTTTCCATTTGAAAGCATAGGAACGCCTGGTAGAGGGTTTCCTAGAGGCAGAAAGGATATCTTTCACTGGTTGGGAAAGATGAAAGTCTTGAAGGCTTAAGCCTTCAGTAACCAAGCACTGAGGTGAAGGGATTTGGGGTTTGGGTGCCACAAAGTCCCCTCCTCCTGAGACAGGAGGTCTGGCGCAGCTCCCAGATCCAAGTAGGATCCCTGGGAGAGCTGTAGAAGTAGAGGGAACCACACTTGGCGTGGCCAGCGTGGAGCTATGAGGATCATAGTTCCATGATCCCTCTGGAGTTTGAACAGAGTCTTGGGAATCAAAGGAATGGGTGGAAAGGCATATAGGAATGCCTGACTCCAATTCAGGAGAAAGGCGTCCGTAGCCTGAGCTCCCTGACACGGAGTTCTGGAACAGAACCGGGGAAGTTTGGCATTCCACGGACTTGCAAAGAGGTCTATGTCCGGGGTCCCCCATTCCTGAAAGATTCGGTTTATTTGGTCCAAATGTAGGGACCATTCGTGTGGCAGCAGAACTCGACTGAGCCTGTCTGCCCGAGAGTTTTGAACTCCTGGGAGATACACTGCTAGCAGGTGAATCTGATGCTCTCTGGCGAAGGCCCATAGTCTTAGAGCTTCGTTGCAAAGCGACAGAGAGCCCGTCCCTCCTTGTTTGTTTATGTAAAACATGGCCACCTGATTGTCCGTCTGAACTAGGACAGTGAGGTTGGCTAGGAGGGAGTGGAAGACCTTGAGGGCAAGGTAAATTGCTCGCAGTTCCAGAAGATTGATATGAAGGGTGGTCTCCTGTAGAGACCAAGTGCCCTGAGTGGAGAGAGTTTGCAGATGGGCTCCCCACCCTGTTTGGGAGGCATCTGTTGTGAGGGTTGCTTGGGGTAGCAATGGTTGAAATGGAGCCCCCAACAACAGATTCTTGGTGGAAGTCCACCAGTGGAGGGACCAAAACAGACGATCGGAGGTTTGTATTTGGTCTGAGAGCGCTCCTGACGCCTGAGTCCACTGAGTGGCCAGGGTCCATTGAGCTGCTCTCATATGAAGACGAGCATAGGGCACCACATGCACTGTGGAGGCCATATGACCCAGTAGGCGTAGCATTTCCCTGGCTGTCAAGTGAGTGCTGGACTGAGCTTGGGAGGCCAAACTCAGGAGGCGCTGGCCTCGAACATGTGGAAGGTAGGCCCTTGCAGTGATGGTGTCCAACTGGGCCCCTATGAATTCTAGAGATTGAGTAGGGATGAGTTGGGACTTGGGAAGGTTTACTACCAGTCCCAGATACTGCAAAAGGCTCCTTGTGTGGTCCAGGGAAATCTGGGCCTGTGACTGAGTTGGAGCTCGGATGAGCCAGTCGTCCAGATATGGGAAGACAAAGATTCCCATGCCTCTTAGAAATGCGGCTACGACTGCCATGCATTTTGTGAATACTCTTGGAGCAGAGGCTAGACCGAAGGGGAGTACTCTGTATTGGAAATGTTTTCCCTGAAACAGAAAGCGAAGATACTTTCTGTGGGATGGATGGATGAGTATATGTGTATACGCATCCTGTAGGTCTAGAGAACAAAGCCAGTCCTGACCCTGGAGGTAAGGAAGGAGAATGCCGAGAGACAGCATTTTGAATTTCTCCTTGAAGAGAAATTTGTTCAATTCTCTCAGATCTAGGATTGGTCTGAATCCCCCTGTCTTCTTTGGAATGAGAAAATAAGGGGAGTAGAAACCGGACCCTTGTTGAGGAAGAGGAACCTCTTCTATGGCCCCTTGGGCAAGAAGAGAGGAAACCTCTTGACCCAACAGGGTTAGGAGAGATGGGGGAGAATTGAATGGTCTCACCATATGATGGGGAGGAAGGCTGGAGAAATGAAGTTTGTAACCCTCTCGAATGATAGAGAGGGTCCATTGTTCTGTTGTGATTTGTTCCCATCTGGGAGCAAAGTGAACCAACCTTCCGGGTATGGTGAGAGGTTCTGGTTGTGTTAGAACCAGAAGTGGCAAGTTCCCTAGGAGCAAGTCAAAACCCCTGAGGGGTTGGAGCCTGCTGAGCTACAGTAGCTGCTGCAGGCTTAGCTCGTGCTTGTTTGGATTGCTGACGCTTAGCAGTATAGCGAGGTTGAGAAGACTGCTGGCCAGTATTTGAAGCAACTCTGGCCTTCTTATAGTAAGGCCTTTTAAAAGACTTTTTCTTAGTAGGAATTGAAGTGGACTTTGAAAGTCTTTCCAAGGTGGCATTTTCAGCATCCATCTGGGTGGCTTTGATTTGCCACTCTTCCCCAAATAAGTTCTCACCTGTACAGGGCAGATTCCGTAAGCCATCTAGAACCCAAGGTTCCAGATCAGAGGCCTGGAGCCAAGCAAGACGTCGGGCTGCAATAGCAATGCCCGAAGCCCTACTGGCTCCCTCAAAGGAATCATATGCTGCCCTATTAGAGAACTTAGAAACCTCTAAGAGTTGTTTCACTAGGGAAAGGAATCCCTGCTTTTTATCCTCAGGGATAAAGGGGGCAAAATGCCGCACCTTTTTGGCAAGTTCCTCCAGGAACATGCCCATATAGAGACTGTAGGAATTAATCCTGGCTATAAGCATACTAGCCTGGAAAATTTTCCTACCAAAAGAGTCCAAAGTCTTACATTCCCGTCCTGGAGGGGTGGAAGAGTGCCTTTTGGTACTCCTAATCTTCTTCATTGCAGACTTCACCACAATAGAGTGGTGGGGCAATTGAGTCTTTTGGAAACCAGGAGAAGGAGGGACCCTATACATGGTGTCCAACCTACGGGAATAAGGAGACAAAGTCAAAGGATTTTCCCAGAAATCCATCAGTTGTTCTTGAAGGATTTCATGGATAGGCAGGGTAACTGCCTCCTTAGGGGCCTTTGAGTATCCCAAAATATCCAGTTTTTTGGATCTGGGTTCCTTTTCAGAGGATGTGGTAATAGAAAGGGCTGTAGCCATATCTAAAACAAAGTCCTGGAAGGACAAATCCTCTGGAGGGGACATTCTCCTTTTAGGAGAAGAGGGCTCCTCAGGTAAGTTGAGTGAAAACTCAGCAGAATCATCAGAGGAGTGAAAATCCTCAGAGGAATCGGTGCTTTCCTCTAACGCACGATACGCGTACCGATCGGTATCGATATCGGGCGTATCGGGTATGGAACCGGTATGGAGCGAAAGCCCATACGGTACCGACTTGCGTTTAGAGGTGGACGGCCTCGATACCGGCATGGCGGACGATACCGGTATCGGGCCCGGAACCGCTGAAAGCGGAACCGATGGCGTTGCAGCTTTAATGAAAGCCATGACGGCCTGCTGCATGGACTGTACAGTATCGCCCATGGACGCCATAGCTGCCTGGATGTCGGTACCGGAGTGACCCGGTACCCCAGAGCAGGCTAACAGGTGATCTGTCGAGGCCGTAGCATCGATATCAACCTGAGACCCCTGAATTGGCGTTTTTGGAAGTTGGACTTCCCGCCGGGGTTGTTTGGCTGGGGCAGGGTCCTCAAGTTCTAAGCTAAGAGCCTCTCGATGCTTTGAAGGAGATTTGCTCTTTGAGGACTTGCCCACAGAAGGTTTGGTTACCTGAGATCCATCCGGAGAAGAAGACCTGGATGACTGTGATGCTGTATTCTCTGAAGCAAACAGCACATGGAATTTGTTGGCCCGGTTCTGCAGCCCACGTTTAGACATGTGGGAGCAAGATGGGCAGTCCCCAAACATTTCAGACACCATTCATGGGTGTCTGTGACTGAAATAACAGCATTACATTTGGTACACTTCTTAAATCCAGGGGCTGGCTTCTCCATGAGGAGAAATTGAGTAGGCCGAGAGGCCTCTCTGAAGTGACCAAAAAGCTAAAAAATAAGAAAAAAGAATTATAATTTTTTAAAGAAAGAAAGAAAAGACCGGCGATACCGGTATCGGTATGGGGAAGGCAGGTACGCGGTCTAAAGAAACAAATAAAATAACAATTTCTTCAGCGGTGACAGGAACACGACCTGCTGGCTCCGCGGAAAAAGAGAAACTGAGGAGAGCTGTTCAGGAAGGCGGGAAGGCAGTGCGCATGTGCAGTGGGAGGTCCCAAAAGCTTCTATTCTAAGAAGCTGGGGAGCTTTCCCGCACGGGCTCCGTCGGTACCGACGTACCCATATGTGAGGACTTATTCCTGCTTGTTCCTGGAGATTCACATATCCCCCAACATGCTGCTATTGTAGAATTAGAACTCAGTAAGAGTATTGGATTAGCTTAGACAAGCAGAACTGAAAGTTGGAAAAATACAGAAAAATATGTTTGAATACCCCTGATAAGAAAATACAGCTGTAAGGGATTTAATTAAAACTGCTGACAGAAAGGTTACAGATCCCTGCTTCCCCGAACGTACTAACTAGCCCAATGGCCTTGGAAGTAGGAAAGTAACAAGTTGGTGAACTGGCCATTGTAATTGGGACTAGAAGGGGGGTGAGCAGGTGCTGAGCCCACTCAAAGAACATGATTGGATAATCATATCAGTACCGGGACCAATAGAAGGGGTACGGGAGGTACGGGAGAGTACCGGGACCAATGAGATGTTTTTCTATGCCTAGAATGGAGCAAAAGTCTATAAAAGTTGTTGTATTGCCAGAGAACATCACTCAGCCATTTTGAATTTGATTCTGCTTGAGACTTGTGCACAAATAAATGATTTGGACCTTCTGAACAGACTCCTGGTATCATTGGTTTGTCTGCGCTCTGCTGCTACAACAGAACTATGCCACCATCATAGAGACAATGGTGAATGCTTAGCAAGCCATGGTATGTTAGGTGCACACTGTTTGGGCCACAGTTCAGAAAGGCCTTAAAACTTCACCTCTTCCTCCAGTTTTACCCAGAAGCCAATGTGGACGCTGCACCATCCTCACAAGCCTCTCAGAACCCCCTTGACTGAAGTCAAAAGAGTTCCCAATTATGTCTTAAATTGTAAATAATTACCCTGTTATCCAAGTTGCATTACCTGTTCAACTGTAAACACAAAGTACCACAGGAAATGTGTATTTTATTGTTCATTGTAAACCGCACTGATGCTGAATAGCGCTGTATAAAAGAGACTCTAATAAATAAATAAATAATAAATAAATCCTTCAAGGAATCACAGACTGTACCGTGCACATCTCACAAAAGGCACAGACCACTGCTGCATGCACCATCATGTTGCCAGTCAGGACAGGACACATAACACCCATCCTACAGTACACATGCCTGGTACCAGTCACACACTGTTTCAGCTACAGGACACCAGGGGCTACCTATGACACAGCCACATACATGCAACGTATCACACTGTTGTGCACTAGATACCGACACGAGGGCTGTAGGGCACTGGTTCATAGGGGACCCTGACATTCACCAGAGTACTGGGGAGGGTGGCCCAATCATCTGTAAACATTACATATAGCCTCTCACACCCAGAGTCTCGGTACACTCCACCAGCTGCACAATGTGACATGGATAGTGTATCGCCATTCTCCATGCTGATCATGCCACCATGCTTTACTGGCTCCCCACATAATCAATGTGCATGCCCGATGCCATATCCCCACATGTTTCCTGCTGCAATGGCATACATGCATGGTACCCCACCGCACAGATGTGGGATACATCTGTCGCCATTCACACAATGTGATATACTGCATGTTCATCATACCACCACACAGTTCAGGACACTGTACACAGCTTCATGTACATGGTTCCACCTACCCACCACTGACTAATTAACATAATGTTTTCGAAGGAAGTAGCTGAAAAAGTGAAGAAAAAGAGGGAGGCCTTCATGAAATACAAGAGATCACAGAGAGAGGAAGACAGGCATCTGTATTTGGAAAAACTTAGAGAAGCTAGCAAAGTAGTCAAGAAGGCAAAGATTCAAAAGGAGGAGGAAATAGCCAATGCAATAAAATGGGGGGATAAGACATTTTTCAGATATATTAGTGAGAAGAGGAAGGGCAAAAGTGGTATTGTCAGACTCAAGGGTGCAGGGGGGGAATATGTAGAAGCTGATAAGGATAAAGCGGAATTGCTTAACATATATTTCTGTTCTGTGTTCACAGATGAAGAACCAGGAGCAGGACCTCAGAAAACACCCACAAATAAGAACAGAAGCGAGGGACATCTTGAACAATTTTCAGAAGACTGTGTTCGTGAGAAACTAGCTCAACTTAAAGTAGACAAAGCGATGGGACCGGATGGGATACACCCTAGAATACTGAGGGAACTTGGGGACGTTCTAGCAGCTCCACTGACTGACCTTTTCAATGCCTCGTTGGAGTCGGGAGTGGTGCCAAAGGACTGGAGAGAGGCTCATGTGGTGCCTTTACACAAAAGCGGAAGTAAGGATGTGGTTGAAAACTACAGGCCGGTTAGTTTAACTTCGGTGGTGAGTAAATTATTGGAAATGCTGCTCAAAGAGAAAATAGTGAGGTTTCTGGAGTCCAGCGGATTACAGGATCCGAGGCAGCATGGATTCACCAGAGGCAGGTCTTGTCAGACAAATCTGATTGATTTCTTTGACTGGGTGACCAGGGAGTTGGACCGAGGGAGAGCTCTAGATGTGGTGTATTTAGATTTCCGTAAAGCCTTTGACACTGTTCCTCACAGGCGACTTATAAACAAACTGAGCACCCTAGGGATGGACCCTAAAGTTACTGCTTGGGTTAGAAATTGGTTGGGGTGGAGGCGACAAAGAGTACAAGTAAATGGAGCTCACTCTGAGGAGAAGGATGTTACCAGTGGTGTGCCCCAGGGATCTGTCCTTGGTCCGATTCTTTTTAACATCTTTTTTAGTGATATAGCGGAAGGGCTGTCGGGTAAGGTTTGCCTCTTTGCGGATGATACCAAAATCTGCAATAGAGTAGACACCCAGGAAGGGGTAGATAACATGAGGAGGGATCTAGCTAAGCTTGAAGAATGGTCTAGAATTTGGCAGCTGGGATTTAATGTTAAAAAATGTAAGGTCATGCATTTGGGCTGCAGCAATCCAAGGGAGCAATACAGTATAGGAGGTGAAGTACTTTTGTCCACTAAAGAAGAGCGGGACCTAGGCGTGGTTGTGTCTGATGATCTTAAAGTAGCTAAACAGGTAGAAAAGGCGACGGCAAAAGCTAGAAGGATGCTTGGGTGCATACGGAGAGGAATGGCTAGCAGAAAAAAGGAGGTGATAATGCCTCTGTATAAGTCTTTGGTGCGACCTCATTTGGAGTATGGTGTGCAGTTCTGGAGACCGCACCTTCAAAAGGATGTGAACAGGATGGAGTCGGTGCAGAGGGTTGCTACCAAAATGATTAATGGGCTTCATTATAAAGCATATGAGGACAGACTTAAGGATCTTAATATGTACACCTTAGAGGAAAGGCGGGATAGAGGTGATATGATTGAGATGTTTAAATACCTCCATGGCATAAATGTTCAGGGAGAGAGCCTCTTTCAATTGAAAGCAAGTTCTGCTACGAGGGGACATGGGATGAGGGTGAAGGGAGATAGATTCAGGAGTGATATGCGGAAATATTTCTTTACGGAAAGAGTAGTGGATCCGTGGAATAGTCTCCCAGTGGAGGTGGTAGAGATGAGGACAGTAACTGAATTCAAGAAAGCATGGGACCAACACAGAGGATCTCTAAAGGTAAAAAGTGGACTGTTGTAGTTGTTGTTATGGAAGGACAGACTAGATAGGCCATGTGGTCTTTTTCTATCGTCATATTTCTATGTTTCTATGTTTTGTTACCTGACATTTCTCCCCACAATGTATCCTTGCTATTCCTGTCAGACCGTCCCACCCAGTACAGATTTGGTGGCCATCCCCATGACCCTCCCAGGCACCATGCATGCAACAGTCACACAGGCCATAGGTCACACACATATGTACCTACATACATATATGGTATATGTGTGGCCACATGGTCATCCATATCTACAGGATGTGTCGGTTGTTTGCACAGGACAGGGTTGCATTGCCCTGAGTAGTCCCATGTGTCTGGTGTCTGACTTGCAGGCATTGTGCACATGGGATGGACCCAAGAGAGAGCACTCATTGGCACAGCTGTGCACTGTAGGGAGGGAGGGGTGGTTAGTGGCCTTGGGTCTCGGTGATGCCTGACATATGTTGTTTCAGCATTGTGTGTCTACATGTGACCTTGGAGGCTATGTGCAAGCCCACATGCATACAATGGTGGGTATCAGGAGGTGGCTGTGAGGGGAACCTATAGGGGTGTGGGACCTGGAATGGTTGCAATATGTGGCTAGCAGGGATCGCCCCCCCCCCCCCACCCATGACCAATGTATCCAGTACCTGCTTGCAGTGATTGTACACCAGTGTGGTACACCTTGGCCTGGCCGATACATCCAGATATTGCATAGGCATGGAAATAAACATACTCATAAACATAACCATGAGAGCTCCAAACCTAGACACATTTCAACACCTAGCGTCATGTGGGTGGGACGTGTCCAGCTCTGGGAGCAGTCCATGGATGCAGATGGGCCCCACTCTCTGCCAGCTGGTGTTCCAGGGCTGAAAGGTTGGCCCCACTGGATATGCCACCACCAGTGCCCATTGCATGCTGATGCTCGGCTGTGATGTGTGCTCTGACAAAGTTTTTTATATCATTGAACCTCTTGTGTAGGCCTCACAGTACCGGTTTGGTCCACTGACCTCAGAAACAGCTTTCCGGATATGCTCCTATAGCACATTTCTTGTGCTGACAGGGATCTGTGTGCTCAGGCGCCCGCCCATAGAGCTCCTCATAGTACTCAAGCACATTTTCAAGGAGCATGTCATTCTCCTCTTGTGAGAAGTGCACTGCCCTCTTGTGTGCCTCATCAGGCATATGCTTCTTCTTGCGTTTGCCAGCATTTGGCTTGGCAGGCTGTTGTTGTTGCTGCTGTATCACCCCAGATAGGCCAGCTTGTTCCTTTTCCGGAGCCTCGACTGTAGGCATCTCTGCAACAGGCTGCCCCTGTGGCACCTGCTTTAGCCCCTCTCCCTGTGTTTCTCCTCCGATGGAGGCCTGCTGTCGCCACTGTCCCCCTATGCAAATACTTTGTGCACTGTGTCCATAGTTGTCAGCAATGTCACTACTTTTGCTGTGTATCTCAACTTGAATATATCACTGTGTTTTACAAGCACTGCCACATGGCACATGTATAAGGCACCTAACGTTTGTGTAACACGCCTTGCGCATGCACAGGGAGCCTTACATTTATGTTCCATACCTTGCGCATGCAATGACACCTTATGTTTATGTTCTGCGCTTTGTGCATGCGCAGGGCGCCTTACATTTACATTCCGCACCTTGCGCATGCGTAGAGTGCAGAGAGTGCCTTCACATCAAATTAGTGCTGCTGCTCATGGGTGGTGACTGAGGGGCAGGTGTGTGGTGTTTGTTGTCATCAGCTGCCCATCCCCTCCCTTTCTCCCACAGTCCCTATTTGAGGCACAGTGAATTTGCAGATCCTGTCGTCCAAGATGGCTCTCTTTGGCTTTGCTGCGAGTGCTGTCCAGTGGTTGCATGATGAGGGAGAACAGCGGTTGCTTGATGAGGGAGATGATGGTGTGCCAGGGAGAGTGGCAATGGGCAGGGGTCCAGTCCTGCAGCAGCACAGACCTGCAGCTGTGGAGGGGCCACAGGCCAGGTATGGGGAGTCACAGCGCCATAGGCTTGCAGAGGTCCACCAGCCTTGCCTCTACAGGCCCAGAGCTATGCTCCAGTGTATGCATGAGGACCAGGTCATCTCTCTCTTTCGTCTGAGCACAGGAGCTATAAAGAGAGCTCTATGAGGACCTAAGATCTGACTTCGAGCCACTAATTGGCTGGTCTCATGTCATACCAGGGTTGGTCAAGCTCCTGAGTGTCCTACATTTCTTTGCCTCTGGCTGCTTCCAGACATCAGTGGCTGCAGTTGGTGGAATGAGCCGGCCCACCTTTTTATGCTGTCTCCAACAAGTACTGCAAGCCATGATCAGCCAGGTAAAGAATTACATTGTATTTCCTGACAGTAGGCAACAATGGGGGGGGGGCCCTGAACCAGAAATTTGAGCAAATTGCAGGAATACCACACGTGATAGGAGCTATTGATTGCACACATGTTGCCCTGGTCCCACCCAGAGACAGGGAGGCAGCATTCCACAACCACAAGCACTACCATTCCCTGAATGTGCAGGTTGTTTGTGATGCAAATATGCATATTCTGAATATGGTTCCTAAGTTTCCAGGGTCCACCCACGACTCCTATATCTTGCATCGCTCAGTAATATTCCTACCGTTCAAGAATGGACAGTATGAGAACTGCGTCCTGCTGGGTGAGTACAAGAGGGCACAAGAGTCTCCCCGCGAGGTTCTTTTGAAGCCACATCATAAGAAGGAAAATGTGGGCATGGTATGCCCCTTTTATATTCTACACATTCTCAGGATATTATCAAAATTTTGCAAAAAGAATGGCACCTTATACAGGCTATTCCCAGGTTTCAAGACATACCCCTGACCATAGCTCATAGACGTAATGTGAATTTACATAATTTACTTGTACCATCAGCACTAACAGAATGGACTTTTCTTCCCAAACACAAAGGACAATTTCAATGTGGCCGGTGTTCGGTTTGCCCTCACGTATTGCCAGTAAGAAATATTTTTGTTCATCCCCTTACAAATAAAAAGTTTTTCATTAATGATTTCTCAAACTGCGAGACTTCTCATGTAATATATGTGATTCAATGTCCATGTAAAAAACTCTATGTGGGCAAAACTATTCGTAGCATTTGGGTCAGGATAGTTGAACACAGAAGTAGTATTAAGAGAGGAGTAATAGAAAAACCCTTAGTGGTACACTGGCAAAAACAAGCATACAAAGTCACAGATTTGAAGATTTTTGTTGTTAAAAATGTGAAAATGAACTGGAGAGGGGGAGATATCAATAAGACTATAATGAGTTTGGAACAAAAATATATCTTCATGATGGATTCTTTAGCACCAAATGGTTTGAATCTAGATTGTGACTTATCAGTATTTCTCTAGTGAGATTTCTAAGTTTTTAATTCATATAGTTCTTCTTTTTTATATATAGTCCTAATGATAACAGTTCAGTTAGTTTGAATCTAGATATTCACTTATCAGTTTTCCTCTAGTGATATCTCTAAAGTTTTTAATCTATACAGTTCCCTTATATATAGGCCTAAGGATAAAAGGCTAGTTAGTTGTTTGGCTTTATTTATTCACAAAAGGATACTAGAAAATTCTAATACACAGTTATAGCATAGAAACATGGTACTGAAACATTTATTAGGATCAGCATTAATCGAGCACATATAAATCCTTTATTCATAAGTGGGCACATAGAATGCACGGCAGCGATAAAGCTTTTGCAATTTTTTGCATTTTTTTGACATCAGCAGTCAATCTATCAGACGCTTCGATTGTCATCGTCTCAGTTTAATATCCCCCAATTCACAGCACAATGCAATGGCGGTTTTGTCAGTACTTTTCCATATCAGAACACTTTGAATGAGTTTCTGCATCCTGCAATAACATACACGTTTGCAGTTATAAAGATTTGCCACAAGCGATGTTTTAATTTCCGCCCTCTTAAATACAGAACTGGAGGTTTATTTTATTTTATTTTAATCAATTTATTTACTTTATAAAGAACATTGATGGTACAATAGATAGGTTATATGAAATCACTATAGGAGATCAAAAACCCCCTAAGAAAGTTAGATGCTATTGAACGGTTTTCAATTATTTATTTTATATACAACCTTGCGAGTAATCAATGGTTTGAATCACTGGCAAGTTTTTAATTTTTTAATTATACTTCTTAATCCCGTTATTTTTTACCCACACTTTGGCACAAGGCTTAAATGCCACACTACAATTCTGGTTTAAAGATTTTCATAGCGATCATTCTATCAGATACCATATACGTCATTTCCCACGTTTTGGTCCTTATTTACAGCGCAAGCTCTGGCGGCTCCATCAATGTTTTTTACAGAGTACATTTGAATTTGATGCTGCATCCCATTATGTCGGATGAGTTTTGCAGTCTGAAGAACCTTTTACAGGTTAGCCTTTGTTTAACCTAATTTCGCTTATGCATGAAGTTGATGGTCTTATTTATTTATTCTGGTTTATAAAGAACCCACAAGGCACAATAGACTAGTTACACATTCGGTCTTTATAATGTATTAATATGACGCTCAATGTGTAATTTTTAATCTAAAAGATATAACAAATTGTTTTATAAATATAATGCTGCAGCTTTCAGATTCTAATATGGATAGAGAATTAGAGTAAATAATGTCTTTTCTTCTGCGATTGTGAAAGTTTGCACATACTTCAAATGCTAAACTTCAATTTTGTTATAAGGATTTTTACAGATTCTATATATGTCATTTTCCCACAGTTTAGGTCCTCTTTTTACAGCGCATGCACTGGCATTTCTGTCTAAACCTTCCTACAAGAGGACATTTGAATCAGTCGCTGCAATCTGTAGCGGTGGACGAGTTTTGCAGTTTCAAGAAATCTTTACAGGTAGGACTTTGTTTAATCTATTTTTCATATGAAGCTTGTTTTATAAAGAACCTAGATGGCATAACAGACAAGTTACACATTCAGGTTTTATAATTTATTAATATGATGTTTAGAGTGCAATTCTTTAAGCCAAAGGTATACACAGGTTTTCCAAAACAAAGCAGCACCTGCTGATTTCCAATAAGAACAGTACATTAGATAAAATAAATGCTCTTACACCAGGGGCAAAAAATAGTTCGTTTTAAATAATTTTTTGTTGGTACACCACAACCTCACATACAAATACATTCTCCTCAATTTAAAGAAACGGTATAAGTAGATGATATTGTGACTGCATGTAATAGCTATAAAAAAGTCAGTTCTTTTCTGCTTAGGCACAAAGCTGCCTGCTAATTCATTCAAAAAGCATTTTTATGATAAGGTCTCATATATAGTTTTAAGAAAAATTCTTTTAGCCCCCTTTTTTGGCTTAAATTACAAAATTAAAGATTTTTAAAATCAGAATAAGAACATTGTTTTGTAGTTTAATACATTTTTAACATTTTGTTGCATACTTTGAATCCTCCATTTTTTAATACTGCTTTTATACACATGATTTTTTTAAGGTTTTTTAAGTTAAAATATAAAAGACATGATTACATTTTATTGTCTAGAGTTCTGCTTAGATTCTTCTTTTGTTGGCTCACTCCTGTTGCTTCTTAGTAGGGTTATCCTATCTTTTCTTCCTCGTCAGCACAAGAACATCATAATTGAGATTACCTAGCTACTGAGGTACTTATATTTTCACTCAATTCCTAGTTTATGTCACACCCTTATACAGATATTTTCATATTAAAGTAGTTTTATTAATGTTTTATTATTGTTTTATTACCATGTTTTTACACTTATGTTAATTTTAGTATATCAATGTTTTTTATCGCTGTTTTATCAATGTTTTTGCTCCTTTTTTATGCTGTTTGTGATATGTTTATTAATTTTTTATTTATGCTTTTTATCCATATGAACATGATTATATATTGTTTTAATTATGGTTTCACTATTACAATTTTTGTATTATCTTATTTATTAGTTTTTTATATGATTTCTTAAGACTATTTATGTGTTTTTAGTCATTTTTTCATATGGTTACATGCACTTGTTTTTAATAGTTTTAATTGTATTGTCAATTATGTTTTTATATTATTATTTATTTATTGGGTGTATTATAATTTTTTAATATTTCACATTGTTGTTTTATATATTTATGACCTTAGTACGTCATACTACCCCTGAAGAAGTTATACGAAACACGGCCTGTGTCGGGTCTTTTCAGCAGATTTTCTCAGGTTAATGGTACAATAAAGAAGCTTTGTCTTTCCTTACCACATTTCTAGACTGGGTCTCTACTATCAGAGATAGGGCAGGTTCACATGCGGTTTTGGGTGGAATGTTTATGTCAGGATATCTCATAGCGAAAAACAACACATGGGCTACTGTAGGAATAGTCTTTATGTCTGACATGCTATACACACTAGTGTTTCTGCCATGGCACATCAAACCACAGCCAGGGCATTAATGCCTTTCTGTAGCTGCATTACAAATGCACATAGTACTCCCTTGTTTCATATGTCTATTATTTGGATTGTGGGAATCTGCAAAGTCTGGTACCTGTAGCTGCTATCTAAGCAGGTCACTGTCTCCAGACTGATCTGCACATCACTGTTCGTGATTTCACGATGACATGTGCATACACTTTCTTTAGACTGTGTGGTTTGTGGGACCATGGGGCCATGAGGTTTAAATCAGTATTCCAAGCCCCTGTTCCATTTGAATGTTATTTGAGCCTTTGCAGGTATCTGAACATGCGATGTGATCATCATGCGCTATTCTCCAGCATTGATGGGCAGCAGATCTGCTGGTTACACCTCTCATGACCTTGATATCAACATTTCCATCTACCAGACTTTGTAGTATATCCCTGTTTCCATCTCTTGCCAATCACTGCCTGTAAAGGTACTTGCAAAGCTGGAACTCTGATTAACAGGTAGTTGTTGTCCTTGATGAGCAATTGACCTGTGCTTGATGACACCTGCAGCACCTTGCACAATGTTTCCTTGTGCTCAGGAAGGCTGTGTAGCAAGCTTCTGGCAGCAATGACAGAGCAACAGCAGATGTCATCCAAACACACATTCTGGAGGGAACTGAGGGGCCTGTCCATTATGCAAGAGTGCTTTGCACAGGGCCCTGCGCTTTGGAGGGGTCTGCACTACCAACATCATACAAATGCAGTTTATCTTCCATCAGTGGCAGTCTCAGAGGGATACACTCAGCCCCCATCTCATTCATGTACAGCTGCCCAGATGATTGCACCAATTTTCCTTCCATCAAGTAGATGTGTTCAAGTGTAGGGCACTGGCATGATGGGTTTATGGCCATTTTGTGCCTCCCAATGCCCAGTGCACCTGTGCCCTACATTAGAACTGTGCTACTGAATTCCTGAACAACAACAACATTCTTTACTTCAGCAGCTATACACAGGTGAGGTGTGGCCTGGCAGGCTTCCTTTACAGGTAATCTGACATTTATTTATTTACATTCTCTTATATACCGCGCTATTCTGCATCAGTGCGGTTTACATTGAACAAACTGAAATTACATTGAACAGGGCATTATAACTTGGAGATAACTATTTTACATTGAACAGGGCATTATAACTTGGAGATAACTATTTTATGCGCAGCTCCCCACAAGGGTAGAGCGGGAAGGCTGGGACTGGGAATGGTCTATTGGTGGGGGATTCCAGGATAAGGGTTGTAAGTGGTTGATGTTAGGTAGACCCGGGAGGTGTCAGGAGCTAATGTTGGAGGAAGGCTATAATGTGATGGGGCGAGGGAGGTTAACATGCAGACGGTAAACATTATTTGTTTGGGATCGGGAGGCTTCTATGATTGTCTGAGTATTTGGAGAGTAGGTACAGACTGTGGATGGTAGGGTGACATCTGAGTGGTCAACACAGGGATTAGAGGAAGCTGTGCGGTAAAGACCAAAGGGGATGGTTGGGTATGTTTTAGCAGATGTAGAGGGAAAATGGCAGGAAACTAGATGTGAGAGGACAGGACAAACAGATAGCAGACTATGGTAAGCTAGCAGAGGACATGCTAACACCAGATGAAACTGACTAGACCAGTTCACATGAATGTTCACATGAATGTTCACATTTCCAAAACGCAAAGGTTAAAACATGCCTGTTGACTACGTTGTTTGGCTCCACTTTGTCTGGTTTGGTATATGTGCATCACTCACGTCTTTACATTTTGTCTACTGCCCGAGTCACTTACCTATTTTGTTCTCAACCCAGTGTTGTTGTACATTTCTGATTCTGTTTTATGGGTAACCAGTTTAATTGTTGTCTTTCAGTTTGTACCTTCTGATCCCTGGTTATTGGTTTGCTGATGGACTATGATTAGCATGTTTAATACAGCTGAGATAGTCTGCTCATGTTGTTTATTTGACAGTAGCACTTGTTCTCTTTCACCAGTAGGTGATGTGTTGTTGTTTTCAGAGATTTGTAGCTTTAATATTTGCAGAGAAGTGTTGTGCTAGGTAGAGTTTGGTCCTCTATAACTGGTGGTACTGCATTTTTGATATGGCAGGTTTTAAATGTGTTTGACATGGGCATGGATATTTGTGGTAGCATAGTGATCACTGGTATGTCCCTCATTAGTCTGAGATCCTGTGGCTAAGGGACACATGCCATCAAAAGCTGCTGTGTGTTTACTGCAATACTGTATATGCTAGATGTTATAACAACATTGTGTGTGTGTGTGTGTGTGTGTGTACGGGAAGGGCAGGCTGCAATAGAAATGTACAGGTATGTACATCCAGACATTGTGTGTGCACATATGTTACTTGGTGAACTGTCACATTTTCTTTCTGCAGGTGATGCTGGATATGGGTGTCGGGCCTGGTTGCTGATCCCTGTGCATTTTCCACGGTCACCTGCAGAGATGAGGTATAATGAGGCCCATGCCTTCACCCGATCTGTCATCAAGTGCACCTTTGGCGTGTTAAAGAGTCACTTCAGGTGTCTGGATAAGAATGGTGGGGCCTTACAATACCAGCCTATGACTGTGGCACAGATAATTTTGGCCTGCTGCATTCTGCACAACATTGCTCTCAGGCATAATACCCCAATCGACATTAATCCGGATCTTGAAGATGATCCCGTGTGCCCTCCTGGATGTGGCAGTGGATATACATGTGTGGGCACAGCAATCTGGCAACATCTAATCAAGCAGCTCTTCTCATATAAATAATATGTATGTGAGGAAATGCATGTGTGTACAAATGTGCATACTATTCTGTGTTTCAGGTCTACAACCTAACATATGTGTGTCTGCTGTATTCGTGACTGTACAGAATCTGTTTGGCAGACTATCACTCTTGCTGTTGTGGTGAGGTCCTTAATTGGCCCAAGAGGATCTACATGCAGCCAAGTGTGGTATAACTCCATACACATGACAACATGGCAGTGCTTTGGGACTGGTATATCACACAGAGGCATCAGAGGTATGCATTTTACATCACATACCTGCATATGATCCACAAACATAACTCTCTGATGTGCTGATGCTGTTGTGTCAATTGCCCTGCATGAATTGAGGGAAGAGGACATTTGACATGGGTGATGTTCTCTTGTATTCCTAAATAAATTGCTCTAAATCTATCTTGCATGCATACATATACCCCATGTCTATGATTTACCATTTAAATAGCTGTCTTGATTTCAGCAGGTGGTAATTAGACACCATAGTGTTGCTGACATTCCCAACTATGATGTTGTGTGTACACATGTGATAAGAGTGGGAGTGTTGTACATTGCATTTATCTTTTTCTTATCATTGCTCAAACAGCCAACATGAATGTGGCCTTAGATAGGCTCATCACATTGCTCCTAGTAGCTTCATCTTTGAACCAGACTGGGGACATGGTACCAGGTGCACATATGTTGTATATTGCAGTGTGTGTGCAGTGTGATTAGTATCGTACAGATACACTGTACAGGCATATGATTACTATTTGTTCCTGGTGTGAGGTGTGATTGGCCCTTTACATATCACAGCAGTAATAATGCTAACTTTCAGATGCCTCCCTGTGACTGATGTGATCGTGTCATGCATTGTGTTCCTTGTGGAAAGTGTTGTACATTTTGTCTGATGGCAAATCAGAATGCTTCATCATTCCCATTTGCCACATGATAGAATACTTTAGACAACAGGTGATGATGTTTTAACATGTGCACAAACTAATCACACACTTTCCAACCACCACCTCTGGGTCAGGGATGACAGGTTGCACACAATGACATCTTCATGCAGTCCCTGTCCACCACATGCACTACACACCAGATGTCCTCCACATTGGATAATGTTTGCCAAACATCTTGTATGTAATTAGTTTGTTTGGTACTCAAGAGCTCACCGAGAAGTCATTGTCCTACAGCACTGATAGACATAATGAGTACCTGTAACACATGGCCATGAACATGTCTATGTGCCTCAGCAGATGTGAACATAATCTGTACTGATCAGTTTGAATGTCCTACACCTTCAATGGTAGCTGTGTTATGGCAATGTGATGGTTTAATGTTAAACGTTTCCTACTTCACATTTAAAACTTGCAGGCACTGGGATAGCACCTCATGATGTGTGAGGACAGGCATACTTATCTTTCTATTCTCTTTTTCACAGAGCATTGACCACCCACAGCGGAAGGGGCTAACAGTGCATATGCAGTCACCACCACCCACAGGTTGGATAAGACAGCAACAACAGGAGATGATGCCTGAGAAGAGGTGGCATACAGTCATGGAGCTTCGGTTGAGAAACACATGCCAATGCTGGACGTTGATATCCAAGTGGTGGATTGGTGCATCCAGAGGGTGCACACTGGCCTGGTGATACAGTCCACTGCTTGGGTGGAGTGGCTCCTTGGCACACCCTAGTTGTCACAGTCCCTTACTATGGATTCTCCCATCATCATTGGCAAACTTCACGCCTCAATGTAGACACCCATGGCAGCAGAAAACGACTTGGAGAGAGTTGTGATGCTCCAGACACCATTACAGTGAGGGAGACGGACTAGTGGCAACAAACAGTCCAGCAGCACCAGTACTGACAACTGCAGTCTGCCACTCCTGACTGTCATTTACATTTTGCTTATTTTACCATGTCACTGCCATGGCTCTACGAGTGACAACAAATGTTTAGGCAGGAAACTGTATCAAAATGGGTGTGTAGCAGCAAAGGCACATTTTATATGGGGGGTGTTATTTCCTTGTCACCCTTGCACTGGCCAATTTGGCCATGACAAGCTGTCACACATCCCCACAAGGTGCACCACAACAACATGTGTCATCTCTGTTTGGCCATATCCAGGAGTGATACTCTGCATACAGGGTGTCACTGTGGCATTTGGGGATTTACAGTGTGCATATGTATGTGCATGAATATGTTGTAACACAATGACATCAGATGATGTGCATTTTGAGAAGTTTACAGTACCATAATTTTCATAGTTGGCCAGTTCACAGACCATGTTGACCTGTTGTTCCCTAATAAAGATTTGTAATTATTGATTTGTTTACAGCTTACACAGTCCCATGTGTGCTTCATCCTATGTCTCTCATGACAATGTGCCACACACATGGCAAGGGCCATTTTCTGATGTGCTTATCTGTATTTTCACACATTGCTTAGATTGTATATTGCATGTACATTCTTGTACCTGTACACCTCATGGACATAGGGGCCTACTGTGACACCCCAAAGCTTTTTTATTTAGCTGAGTCTGCACCTGTGAGAGACATGTTTTTTTTTTACTGTGCCAACACATGTGCTTCTCATAACCACCTCCATCTCAACATTGTAGATCATGGCTCAAATTTCAGAAGGCATTTATACAGATAACTGCCGTAGTTACCTGTGTAAATGGTTTCTTGGTGATTTTGGCAAGGCACCTAATTCAGATGCTGGCCCTCAGATGTTATGTACCTCTCTAACATGCCCATATGCTATGTGACTGGCTTCAGGGTGTTTTAGGGGTGTACTATGGTAGGGCATGGGCAGATAAACATGGTTGGCGGGTGGCTACATTTTTCTATGCAACATACATAGCCATCTGTGCATGACAGCTTGGCACTGATTTTCCTGAGCTATCTTTCAGGCATAGGGTCAGGACGGTTAGCCAGTTAATTTTGCCCTACCTGGCTATCTCCTGCTCCCTCTCATTTGTGTGTGAGGATCCTTTCAATGCGCAAACCACATATGATCACAGCATTCACATCAAGGTTAGACAGATGGCGGTCATGCAATACACCAACACATCACTTTGGACCACCAAGATGAAAATCTAGGAACCATATATTTCAGCACATAGCATCCATACATGTGCACACATTCACTAGAACTCTGTTGAATCATCAGTCATATCCCATATGTGATATGGGAATTCCGGTGATAATGCAGGACACATCATTTCTATGCCCTCCAACTCACTCGCCACACTGACATCCCAGGATCACAGATGACATCAATGGCCAGGGTGGAGATTGTTATATATAACAGACATATCTGTGAGCAGCAAGGTTTGCCAAATATGGTATGCATGGTTCCGATCTCTGAGACAGCACATGTGTATAAAGGTGCACACTACTAATGTTCAGATGTGTGAGCAATGTGTTTGTTCACAGAGTCACAGCCACTGGGGACGTACACCATTTGTCTTTCAGCTGGTCATTTATCAGAGGTAGCTATGAAGCTCATATATCTGTACACATCATACACCAACAGAGCCTTAAAGGTAAATTAGACTTACCTGCTAATTGTAGTCCCTTTAGGAACTCAAGTCTAGTCCCGACCTCTGGGTTTTGCTCCTCCACCAGCAGCTTGGAGACCAAGAAACGTCATCCTTTTCTGATTACACTGGTACATCCTGGGAGGATCCGCCTCTCTGCTCCAGTTATCTATTGACAAAGCAAACTCACCAGAGCAACCATTAAGTAGCAAACATAACCACCAATCTAACCAACTGAACTGCCCTTGATTTGTTCCTTTTTATGGTTTTTTTTCATATATAACATTGCAATAAAATAATTTTCTGTAACTTCTGTCAGAACTACTCAGGCCTGCTCTCCCCGAAACAGAGGATAGCAAACCAACTTTAATTCCGATGCCTAGAAACTATTACCTCTTACCTGTGCTGATTACCTGCTTCAGGCCCTAGCTTCCTGCAAGAAACACGTGGGAGGCATACAGGACTAGACTTGAGTTCCTAAAGGAACTACAATTAGCAGGTAAGTCTAATTTACCTTTCCATAGCATCCCTCAAGTCTAGTCCCGACCTCTGGGTATGTAACAGAGCAGTAATCATCAGGAGGGACCCGCTAGACCAGCCTGAAGCACTGCCTATCCAAAACACGCATCCCTTTGCTGCTGAACATCAAGATGGTAATGCTTGACAAAAGGATTCAATGACGACCAAGTAGCCGCCTTACAAATCTCCACCGCCGGCACTAGTAGACACTCTGCCCAAGATGCTGCTTGCACCCTAGTCGAATGAGCTCTCAATCCTTCCGGTACCGGTTTTCCCTTCAAAACATAAGCGGACGCTATGGCCTCTTTAATCCACCTGGCAATGGAAGCTTTGGACGCCGCCTCTCCTTTTCTTGGCCCTCCAAACCGTACAAACAATCTATCCGACCTGCGGAAACACTCAGTCCTCCTGAGATATGCCTTCAAGGCCCTACGAACATCCAAGGCATGAAACTTACCGGTGGTGGAACCCTTCGTAGAGTCTCCGAACACCGGTAAGGAGACCTCTTGATTCAAGTGAAACGGCGAAACCACCTTGGACGAAAACGATGGCACAGGTCTCAACACCACCTTCGTATCATAGAAGGACAAAAAGGGCTTCTTAAAGGACAAAGCCTGCAACTCTGAAATTCTCCTAGTCGAGCAAATCGCCACCAGGAACACCACCTTGAGAGTGAGATCCTTCAAGGATGCCCTTGAGATAGGCTCAAACAGTTCTTGACCTAACGCGTCCAACAGAAAAGGGAGATTCCACCTTGGAACCACCTGTCGACAGGGAGGTCTGATCAGACTCACCGCCCTTAAAAATCTTTTGACATCCGGGTGAGAGCCTAGCGACACTCCCTCTACTTTCCCCCTGTAACAGGACAACGCAGCCACCTGCACCCTCAAGGACGCCGCTGCTAAGCCTTTCTCTACGCCCTTTTGCAAAAACACCAACAGTTGCGGAATTGACGCCCTTAACGGCTGCAACTGCTTATCCAAATACCACTGCTCAAACACACGCCAGACGCGAACGTACGCCAAGGACGTAGACCTTTTCCTTGCCTTCAACAACGTGTCAATAACCGAAGCAGCATAGCCTCTCTTCGTTAACCGTGCCCTCTCAATAGCCAGGCCATAAGCAAGAACCGATCCACGTAAGGCATGTGAAGAGGCTCTTGAGTCAATAGGTCTTTTTGACGAGGCAGGCGCCATGGCCTTGCTACCAGGAGCCGTCTCAAATCCGCGTACCTGGGCCGCCTGGGCCAATCTGGCGCTATCAAGATCACCTGCCCCCGGTGTCCCTCGATGCGCTGCACCACCTTTCCAATTAGTACCCACGGCGTAAACACGTAAAGGAGTTGCTCCTCCGGCCACACCTGAATGAGAGCATCCAGCCCTTCGGACATCCTCTCTCTTCTTCTGCTGTAAAAACGACCGACTTTTGCTGACTGGAACGTTGCCATGAGATCCATTACTGGCAGTCCACAACGATTCGCCAGCATCTCGAACACGTCCTGATGAAGAACCCACTCCCCCGGGTCCACCTTTACTCGACTCAAGAAGTCAGCCTCCACATTGTCCACTCCGGCTACATGCATTGCCGATAGCGCTGACAGATGAACTTCGGCCCACACAAACAATTGCTCGGCTTCGGCTTCCAGGTGTACGCTGCCCGTGCCGCCCTGCCGATTGATGTAGGCCACTGCGGTCGCATTGTTGGAAAACACTCGGATCGCTCGCCTGCGCAGATCCTGTTGAAACACTCGTAGAGCGAGGGTTACTGCTCTCAGCTCTAACCTGTTGATCGCCCAGCTCTTCTCCTGATCGGTCCACTGGCCCTGAGCGAAGCTCCCTTGATAATGAGCTCCCCAGCCGACCAGACTGGCGTTGGTCGTTAGAGGCAGCCAACAAGGCGTCTCCAACAGCATCCCCTTCTCCAGATTTACGGGGCATAACCACCATCGCAGAGACTGCTGTGCTTCTGTCGGACAAGACAGTAGACTTGACAGGGAATCGGCTTGGTGAGACCATCGCCTGAACAAGGCCCTCTGCAATGGCCTCACGTGCGCTCTTGCCCACGGAACCAACTCCAGAGTTTCCGCCATCGTCCCCAGCAACTGCAGGTAATGCCAAGCTGTAGGCCTCGCTCTGCCCAGAAACTGCCGGACTAACGCCCGCAGACCAGTCGCAAGTTGCTGTGGCAGAAAAATTCTTCCCGCCGCCATATCGAAGCGGGCTCCCAGATACTCTAGTTGCTGTGAGGGAATCAACTAGCTCTTTGCCATATTGACGACCCAGCCTAGCTTCTACAAGAACGTGACCACTCTGAGTCACCACCTCGCTCTCAGCTCTTGACTTCGCTCGGATTAATCAGTCGTCCAAGTTCGGATGCACGAGGACGCCCTCCTTTTGCAATGCTGCCGCCACCACGACCATCACTTTGGTGAACGTTCGTGGGGCCGTAGCTAGACCGAACAGCAAAGCCCGGAACTGAAAATGACCTATCAGAAGTGCAAACCTGAGGAACCTCTGCTCTGGTGCTCCTGCCGAATCGGAATGTGTAGGTACACTTCTGACAGGTCCAGGGCAGTAAGAAACTCGCCCTTTCTGACCGCCACAATCACTGACCTCAGAGTTTCCATATGAAAATGAGATACGCGAAGGCAACGATTCAGCCTCTTGAGGTCCAGAATTGGCCAAAAGGTCCCCTCCTTTTTGGGCACTATGAAGTAGATGGAGTACCAACTGAAGCCGTATTGGTCTAAGGGAACCGGTACAATTGCGTTTAGATCCAGCAGCCTCTGTACTGTTTCCCCCACCGCTGCGCACTTTCCCGGCGTCTTGCAGGGGGACGGAACGAACGAATCCCTTAGCGGTCTTTGAAACTCCAATGCATAACCTTCTCAAATCACCTCCAACACCCACTGGTCTGTCGTTATTCGGACCCAGGCAGCATAAAAATCCCATAGCCGACCTCCTACGGGTACTAACCCTACCTGGGCCCCCCTGGCTTAATTGTGGTTTCCGAAGATTTGCGGCGGAGGAAGAAGTAGCCACGAAACCTCTTCCCGCTCCCCGAAAGGAACGAAACCCCTGGTTCCGACCAGGAAAACGTCCCCTCTGAGCCTGATTAAACTTAGGAAAACGGAATCGGCGAAAATCCTTCTGTTGGCCTCTGGACGATGGAGCCAAGCACATCTGTCTCGGTTTGTCTTCCGGCAGCCTGCCACCTTTGGACTCTCCTAGGTCCTTAACCAACCTGTCCAAATCCTCTCCAAACAGCAGCCGCCCCCAGAATGGAAGCTTACTTAGCCTGGCTTTCGAAGAGCCATCCGCTGCCCAATTGCGCAGCCAACGGTACCAACCGGCCACAATCACCGATGCCATGCTCTTTGATACGCCACGAATGAGGTCGTAATGTATGTCGGCTAAATACACCGATCCTGACTCCAATCTGGATGTTTCCCCGACGGCATCCTCTCCGTGCTCACCCTGAATCCGTTGCAACCAGCGAAGGCAGGCTCTCGCCACCCATGCTCCACAGATCGCTGCGTGCATGGAGAGAGCATTGACTTCAAAGAGTTGTTTTAAGAGGGTATCCAGCTTCCTATCCTGTGAATCCTTAAGGGCAGTACTGCCCTCCACCGGGATGGTAGTCCTTTTCGTCACTGCCGAGGCGGCGGCATCCACCTTTGGTGCTTTGAACAACTCACTATCCTGCTCCACCAATGGTACGGATGACCCATAACTCTGGAACCCTTGAGACTCGCTTCCGGCATATCCCACTCTTCCTGAATCATCTCTCGGATCACTCTATGCACCGGAAACGCTCTTTGATTTTTGCGAAACACCTATAACAATGGATCTTCCAACATAACATCTTCGGCTGGGCTGGGCGCCGGCATATTAAGCGCCTTCAGCGTTTCTGTAATAAGAGCTGGTAACGCCTCTCTCCGAAACAAGTGGACCACTCTAACCTGGTCCTCCCTGTCTGTGATCTCGCCTTCCACCAACTCATCCTCAATTTCCAAATCAGGGTCCCCTTCATCGGGGTGAATTCCCTCCGAGGCCACCGACGGATCCTTCAGGTCCACTTCTGTCCTGGCTTTCTTTGGCCCGCACCCTGTTGCCACTAAGGTCAGCGGCGTTCCTGATCTCTTTTCCCTCCTTTTCTCCTCTACTACACCTGCCGCCCGCCTCTTCTGCTGACCCTCCAAGGCCTGCTGCAAAAGAGCCACAGACTCTTGGGAAAAGATCGCCGCGTAACCCTCCGGCAAAGATGCCTGCGAGGACGGGAGATCCGGTGCGGACGACGGTCCCACTACCGGTTCCCGACATGGTAAATACTGAGAAATGGATTCCTGCCCCGTGACTGGGCCATCCTACAGAGCTCCCTCCTCTAAGGAACTCTCCATCATGGCTGCCTCCTGCGCGCAACCCCTACAGACCCCTGCGTCTGACAGCACCCCCCTCCTAGAGCCGCAGACCAAGCACAGCAGCTTAGAGGGCATGACGCTGAAACTTGGCTTCTGCTTACTCGCCTGAGGCAAAAAAAAAAACAGACTGCGGAAGCCTTAATCTCCAATCACCTCTGCCGCTAACTGAAAGGAACAAACCTGACAAGAAAACTGCAGCAAAATATGTATAAACTGTTTTATTTTTTTTTAAAATGATTCAGACCGCTTCAGCTAAGCCTCCTGAGTCGAAAAATGCCTCTCCCCCCTTCCCCTTCATCCCCTCCCCCCCCTTTTCCTTCCTCCCTCCCTCCCCCCTTCCTCCCTCCCCCCTTCCCTTTCCTTCCCCCCTCCCCTTCCTCCCCTTTAACTTTTTTAATAATTCATCAAATAAAATTTTTAGACTATTCTATTTATTGTCTCTCCCTTATTTATGGTACATTACATGGTTTTAATTTTTAATTCTTGTATCTTTTGAATATCCCTTTTCATTGCTTTACTTATATTTTAGATACTTTATATAGTTCCCCCAAGTTTCTACAACATGTGCCAGTTATAATTTTTAGTGATTCATTTTTCTCACAATCCTTTTAGCGATCCAATATAGGCTTCAAGTAATACTTTGAGTTTTCATTGCTATACCATCAACACTCCTCCAGCGATCGTGGTCCAGCTCCGCCCCCTTTTTACTTCCTTTTTATGCACATGAGCCGGTGTTTTTTGGTTACTACAGGGTCACAGTGTGTATAACGCGTCGGCTCCTGTCTAGGTATTTCTTACTTTCTTTTTATAATGAATGTCTTAATGATTAGTCCTTTTTGCTTATAAACATTATTTTGACATTGCTGTACACATTTTAATTATCAAGTATGTGTCTCAGTTCGAGACTTCCTTTTTCCCGCATACATCGGTATGTGTCCCAGATTTGACATGGTTGCAAGTTTTTTAGTTTATTTTTATTTTTATGCAAGGGTTTACAAAGTTATTATTCTTTTATTGTTCCTTTACTCCATTTGTATAGGACTCAGTTACTTCGCCTTGCCATGCCTCTACAGCGTTTTTTCATTGTCATAAATCCTGTGCCGTTTACAATAATTTGGCTACAATGTGGTTTATTGGCTCCTAGTTTTTCTTTTTCTTTTGTGCCGTTCCCTCACTTGGTTTACTGACTCACTCCTGCTTATTAATAAATATAGGGGACCGCATAGCTCAGATGATATGTGAGCGGGTTGGATTTCCGTCCCTGGAAGAGGTACCGGAATTAACTCCCACCATCAGAGGGTACGGAGGTTTTGGTTCCACCGGTAAATCAGAAATAAAGGGTTTAGCTGCCAGCTGTGAGGTAACAGAGGAAGAGGATCTGGGCCCGCAATTGACCGAATGCAAGGGAGATCCGGCTCCTAGGTTAGGGGAAGAACTTTCCTGGCCTCAACAGCAGGAGTTACTAGGGCTCCTACGAAATTTCCCCGATGTCTTAACACCTATACCAGGTGAGACACGTCTTGTAGCCCATGAGATAGTTACCCTCCAAGGGGGATAGTACACCAGAGGCCCTACAGGTTACCCGAGGCCAAACGCCAGGAAGTAGTATCCCAAGTGCAGGACATGCTTAAAATGGGAATAATTGAGGAGTCCCATAGTCCCTGGAACAGCCCCATAGTGCTGGTTCCCAAACCAGACGGAACAATGCGGTTCTGCATTGACTTCCGCAGAGTGAATGCCATCTCCCGGTTTGATGCCTATCCCATGCCAAGGATAGAGGAACTGCTAGACCGATTGTGCCAGACATCTTACTTAACCACTCTTGACATGACCAAGGGGTATTGGCAGATTCCCCTCACCAGGGAATCTCGCCCAAAGACCGCATTCAGCACCCCCATCGGTCTCTTCCAGTTCCGCCGCATGCCTTTTGGATTGCATGGGGCGGCTGCGACCTGCCAGCGATTGGTTGATGTGATCTTGCGTCCTCATCAGCAATACGTGACCGCCTATATGGATGACATTGTGATCCATAGCTCCCGGTGGGACGAGCACTTGGCACGCATTGAAGCCGTTTTAAGGGCCTTGCGCAGCGTGGGCATCACCTTGAATCCGGCCAAATGTATGTTTGGGGGAAAACAGGTAAAATATTTGGGACATTTGGTAGGGCAGGGCACAGTTAAACCTTTACTTGAAAAAGTAGAGAGTGTGAGAGCATTTCCAAGACCCTTGACAAAAAGGCAGTTACGCAGCTTTCTTGGATTAATCGGCTATTACCGCCGATTTATTCCCCATTTTGCTACCAAAAGTGCTGCCTTAACAGAAAGGTTAAAGAAAAACGCACCCAATCAAATAAAATGGTCGGCAGACGCAGAGCAAACCTTTTCACGGTTAAAGGACGAGCTCTGCGATGCACCAATATTGCGGGGCGTAGATTTCAATAGGTCCTTTATTGTACAAACCGATGCGTCGGATACAGGTTTAGGCGCTGTATTATCGCAAAAGTTTGAAGGAGAGGAACATCCTGTTATGTTCCTAAGCAGAAAGCTAACACCACCCGAGAGGAAGTACTCCACAGTGGAGAGGGAATGTCTGGCCATAAGGTGGGCGGTGGAGGCCCTACGTTTTTACCTGACGGGCCGTAAATTTTTACTGGTGACTGATCATGCCCCGTTGCGTTGGTTAAATCAGATGAAGGATCATAATCCCCGTCTTACCCGCTGGTATATGGCCTTACAGGCATTCGATTTTCACATAGAGCATCGAGCAGGGAGATTGCACACCAACGCGGACGCCCTTTCGCGTATTACGGGCTGTGCGGAGGTTAGTACGCCAGCCCGTAATATCTTAAGCGGGGGGATGTGTGGTGACGAAGCTACCCCAGTGCCTATGGAAATAGGGAAAACACTAGCAGTCTCCTCCAGCCAGAAGGAAAGTGCAGGGAACTGTCACTTTAAAAGTTCAGCTAGGAAAGAAAAAAACCTGTCTAAAGCTGCTGTCCTAAGGCCACGCCCCAGCTCTATGGCAACTGAGGGAGGCAATCTGAGATAGCTGGGGGCGGGGAGGAAAGATACAGGCCAGCCCCACTCATTTAAGCCCCAGAGAACAGGGAGGGAGGAGCATCATAGGAGGAAGAGAAACGGAAGCAGGAACCGAGACAGAGACGGAAGGGCTAATGTGTGCAGGAGCAAGCATGGCCAAGAAAGTGGCAGTGAAACAGTGGTGGAAGGAATCCTAAAAGAAACTGCAAGTAAGGATTCTAGCCGGGAGTCCAGAGAAATGTACTCAGACAACAGCTCGAGGGAAGAGTCTCCTCATAGCCAGCTCCAGAGTTTGGACCGGTGCCAGTGCTATAGAAAGCCTACGGTGGGTCCAGAAACCAGGAGGTTTAAGCCAGGAGAGATTGCTGGGTGTGACTCAGTTATAGGGACTTCCCAGGAAACGCTGAGTCCAAGAATCTCACCTCGGGGAAAGCTGGTAAGGAAACCTGTTGATAGAGAAAACCTGAATTCTTTAAAACTGTTAAAGAGCTTGCTAAGAGATAAGGATCTCCCCTGCTTTGATAACAGCCCTAAGTCCAGAGAGAGGTCTCGAGGGGAACAGCTGGTTAAGTTGCTCAAGGAAGCTGCAGAGCCTGATTGCCCTGAATGTGAGTCAATGGAGGTTGAAGATTGTAACATTGAATCAGATCAATCTGATTCTGAAATGGAATGTGCTTTATCCAGAAGGGTAGAGTGAGAATCCTGTGAGCTATAAGCCTGAAGAAATTCCAGCCTTGTTGTACGTGAATGTATGCTGTGAAAAGGATAAGAAAGTTTTAATTAGTGTGGCTGCTGTCTTTTAAATGCAGGAGACTTTTAAGGTAGAATGCTAAAGGTCTCCAGAGCAACTAATTAAAACCTGACTAAGTTAAAGTAAAGAAGAAAAGTTCATTATATTAGTATTGCTGCCTGAAAGCCTTTAATGGACAACCAATTGCAGTAAAGGACTGTGAAGTGACTTTTGCTGTTGAGGGATGAAAGAATTGTCTGACTGAGGAAAGTAAAGGCAATTGCAGCAAAGGACTGTAAAGTGAGACCTTTATTTTGAATGAAGCAATCATTGCCTTGTTGAAGCAAGCAAAGGCAATTTGTATCTGTGGAAAAGTTTATACCAAAATTAATTTCTTGTGGGAAAAGTCTTTACATATGTTGTGCCAAGCTTCCTTAGAAGTTCCTTTAAACAAAGGAGGCAAATAAAATTTCCTGTGTTGCTTTCAAACCTCGGCTGAATCATTTTATTACAACTACAACTAAGTGCTCAAGCAACTACAACTCCCAGGGGCCTTTGCCCTAGGAGCCCATATCAAAGGGACATTGAAAGTGAAGCCCCCTCCCCTCGACAGGCAACCGCCTAGGCGGGGGGAAGGAGGCGACAATACACACATATATTTAGAGTCCTGTGCACATTGATTTTGTTACACATGATTTTATATGATGTGATTATTTATTTATTTATATGGTTATTATTCATTTTTAATCATATGTTCCATTTTTCATATATTAAAGTTATTTTTATAATGCTTTGGCAGTTTTGCTTGTTTGTTCCTTTTATTGTTTTAAGTTTTTATATGTTTGTTTTTAGTTTTATGCCTGGCAAGCCCCTGACGAAGGGTGACGAAACACAGCCTGTGTCGGGCTGTCAAGGACCTAATAAAGACTCTGTCTTTCTATTTTAATCACGCCTTGGTTGGTTTTAAGAGAAACACTTCTGCAGGCCCTGAAAAATTAACCGCGTTTTCCCGCCTTGCCGCCACGCGGCCCGGCCCGCTGCTCTGACTTGAGTTCCAAAATTTCCTCACAGCCGCACCACGCACCGAGCCTGAAATGCTGCCTCCTCTGCGCTCCACCGCCCTGCTGTTTTAGGCGTCGTGAGCCCTGCGGAGTAAGAGGGAGAGGGGGAACCAGCGTTTTCTACTGCCGTTGGTTCTCTGTCTGTGGCCTCGTTGTAGCGACTAGCAGGCAAAGCTTCTGCACTCGCTGTCTGCCTGGAGCTCTGGAATCTCCCTTGAACCACTGTCCTACTCCTTCTTCGGAGCCCTGCTGTCCGGCAGAAACCACCCCTGACCCTGATGAGGAGGTGAGGGGGGGGGGAAGAGGGGGGATGGTGATGAGAGAGAGAAGGCCTCAGCAGCTCCTTAAAGCTACAGAATCCCCCCCCCCCCCACAACACACTAAGTTTCCTTCTGCCTTATCTTTTAAATATATTAGCTCCCAACCAAAAACTCCAACTATAATCCAAAGTAACTAACAACTCTCCTTAATTGCTTCTCCAGTGAACCAGGAGCTCCTGGTTCACTGATCCTCCAGCTGCTTGGAGACTGAGGTAACTGGAGCAGAGAGACGGATCCTCCTAGGATGTACTAGTGTCATCAGAAAAGGATGACGTTTCTCAGTCTCCAAGCTGCTGGAGGAGGAGCAAAACCCAGAGGTCGGGACTAGACTTGAGGGACGCTAAGGAATTACCAATATCTAACCTGTGGTTCACTCAGACATCCCTTGCTAAAAAGTAAATGTTGCCAACTAAGTAACATAGTGTTTGAGGCATAGATGCCATGTGTATGGTATGCTCATAATTAACTGGGCCTCCTATTTCTTGCACATGATCCATAGTCCCTGTGACACATGTAGGATTGTCAGCAGCACCCCTGGTGCACACGGCCACACTGCATATATACATACGACATACATTAGCTTTACTCATATAATAGAGTGATGAGTAATATGCCAGATATCATGGAGGAATTACTCCAAACCAACAGACTATTGCAGAAAGAAACGGAGGGTTTCTAGCTAAACTCAATTGAAGTGCACGGAAATCGTCTCAGACTCTTCGGCTACCTATTGCTGGATGTTGAAAATTCAAAACAACCAGCGGTGCCTGCTAGCATCAATGACTGTTTCCGGCTTGTTTTTTACTAAATTATTAGCACCCTCTCCCAATTGTATTCAAAAGCAAATTTTCAGTCTTTGATAGAAATAGAGTAAACACTTACCTTCTCGTTCTCTTTTTTCCAATTCTTTTCAATTTTTTCTGAAACTGTTCATATAATAACAATGTCTTCTTCCTCCCGTCTTCTTATTCCCAACGCCTCACACACCACGTCGTGACCACGTTTCTCCCAATGTAATGAGGTTCTTCAGGGGATAAGTTACTATCAGCCAAGTATTTAACTGGAAAAGAAACCATTGTGAAAAACCAGTCAAATTTCCTCACTTTTTTACTGCTAAAAGTCTAATCACAAACAATAAAATTAAAACTTCAGCTATTAAGATAGCTAAAACCATACCCAATGTTGGCCATCATATTTACACAGCCTCCTGAACCAAACTTGCGGTTTTCTCTGAAAATCTGGCAGACCTTGATCGTTATCTTCTAAAAAACGCTGCGCATGTGCAGACCTCATCCAGCCACCTTTGTTATAGCCCTCCCTCTAATCAATGTGCCTGTTAACAACTGCTCAACAACAGTTGCCCCATTCAATTTCTAAATTAAGCCCTTTAGGTGTTAAAGTTCCCAGCTGGAAAATCCAGCGCTGTTCTCGAAGTAGCAAAGTTTGTGCTAATGACTTTCCATTCATAGGGGTGGTAACTTGTTCTATACAGAAACATTGTAGCATTTCAAATGTGTGGTTCAAATCTTGACAATGAACTACCAATGGTGCTTGCTGCACTTTATGTTTTATTCGACTTTTGTGTTCAGATATATGTGTTTTGAAAGTCATGCTAGTCTTTCCTATATCCTATCTAGTGAAGAGAACTGACATAGTAATAAAGCGGGCTGATAAGGGAGGGGCTGTGGTGGTCTTGAGCAGAGACCAATATGTTACTGAGGCTAGACGTCAACTTTCAGATGATTCATCATACCAACTTTTAAAGGCAGATCCAACTACGGAACTCCAACAACAAGTTTTAGACATCACTACTCAAGCCTTAAACAATAAGTTGATTTCCCAGAAGGAATTTAGATTTCTTAACACAGCCCACCCTTCACTGGCTCGCTTTTATATAGTTCCCAAAATTCATAAGCATCGCGAACAGCCACCAGGCCGGCCCATAGTATCGACTAAAGGAACGTTATTAGAGCCCCTCTCGGTATTTATTGACTCCTTTCTCCGTCCTCTATTAATGGAAATACCATCTTACATTAGGGACACGTCTCATTTTTTACAGATTTTGGATAACAGTCCTCAATGGGTGCAAGATCCTAATATTTTTTTGGTCACCTTAGATGTAGTAGCCCCCAAGAGCAGGCATTGGAGACAGCCGTTCGGGCACTACGGGGGAGGGGAGACCTGTCAGAGTCACAGATACAGTTTTTAACAACACTGACGCGCCTTACGATTTTTCGAAACTATTTTCAGTTTGAAAACGACCTTTTTCAGCAAATATCAGGAGTAGCGATGGGGGCGACTTTTGCCCCCTCCATCGCTAATCTTTTTATGGGTCACTATGAGGATCGGCTTTGGCATTCTTCTCAATATAAGCCAAATGTCAAGCTTTGGTCACGTTTCATCGATGACGTGTTCCTGTTATGGTGGGGCTCCAGGGCTGATTTTTTGAAATTCATCTCCTGGCTTAATGTTCAAAACCCCCATATCCAGTTTACTTATAATATTCATGATACAGAAATGATTTTTTTGGATTTAAAAATAAATAAAACGGATAAGGGTTGGCAGACTTCGGTATACCGTAAATCGATTGATAGAAACACCTTACTCCATTATCGGAGTGCCCATCCGCTCCGTTTGAAAGAGGGCCTGCCCTTTTCCAGTTTCTGCGGTATCGCAGAAATTGTTCAGAAGTTTCAGACTTTAAACATAAAGCTAAAGATTTGGCTCGGAATTTTCAGGAAAGGGGATACCCCACCAGGATAGTGTCACGAGCATACCATCGGGCACTTTAAAAACGACAGATCAGCTCTGTTAGGCACCACGAAAACTCGGGAGGTATCTGATCCTAATATCATCAATTTTATAACTCAATATTCTCCACTTAGCTTTCGAATCAAAAAGATAGTTGCTCGCCACTCTAACATTTTGAACACTATGCCCAGTTTGAATAACAAAGTTATTCGATGCGTTTGGCGGAGGAATAGAAACTTGAAGAAGCGGCTAAGTCCAACAGTTTTGCGGCCGCTTCCTTCAATGTCAACTATAGAAAAGGCTCCGGGCCATTATAAATGTGACCATTGTTCTATTTGTGTAGTTACAAAGGAATTACAAAAATTCACTTGTCAACAAAGGGAATATATTTTAAGGCATCATACCGACTGTGGCTCTCAGAGTGTGATTTACGCTATAGTGTGCCCCTGTGACCTTTTTTATATAGGAAAGACTAGCAGGACTTTCAAAACACGTATATCTGAACACAAAAGTCGAATAAAACAAAGTGCAGCAAGCACCATTGGTAGTTCATTGTCAAGATTTGAACCACACATTTGAAATGCTACAATGTTTCTGTATAGAACAAGTTACCACCCCTATGAATAGAAAGTCATTAGCACAAACTTTGCTACTTCGAGAACAGCACTGGATTTTCCAGCTGGGAACTTTAACACCTAAAGGGCTTAATTTAGAAATTGAATGGGGCAACTGTTGTTGAGCAGTTGTTAACAGGCACATTGATTAGAGGGAGGGCTATAACAAATGTGGCTGGATGAGGTCTGCACATGCGCAGCGTTTTTTAGAAGATAACGATCAAGGTCTGCCAGATTTTCAGAGAAAACCGCAAGTTTGGTTCAGGAGGCTGTGCAAATATGATGGCCAACATTGGGTATGGTTTTAGCTATCTTAATAGCTGAAGTTTTAATTTTATTGTTTGTGATTAGACTTTTAGCAGTAAAAAAGTGAGGAAATTTGACTGGTTTTTCACAATGGTTTCTTTTCCAGTTAAATACTTGGCTGATAGTAACTTATCCCCTGAAGAACCTCATTACATTGGGAGAAACGCGGTCACGACGTGGTGTGTGAGGCGTTGGGAATAAGAAGACGGGAGGAAGAAGACATTGTTATTATATGAAGTTTCAGAAAAAATTGAAAAGAATTGGAAAAAAGAGAACGAGAAGCTAAGTGTTTACTCTATTTCTATCAAAGACTGGAAATTTGCTTTTGAATACAATTGGGAGAGGGTGCTAATAATTTAGTAAAAAACAAGCCGGAAACAGTCATTGATGCTAGCAGGCACCGCTGGTTGTTTTGAATTTTCAACATCCAGCAATAGGTAGCCGAAGAGTCTGAGACGATTTCTGTGCACTTCAATTGAGTTTAGCTAGAAGCCCTCCGTTTCTTTCTGCAATAGTCTGTTGGTTTGGAGTAATTGTTCCAGAAATCAGTGATATTAAATTACTCTATAAGTCAGACCCATATCACTTGTATGTCTACAGATATCATGGAGGGGCAAGGGAGGCATCATCTACATGACTGCTTACCAACATCATTGCACAAATTTGTTGTTCATGTGTGATTCAAACATAATGTGAAGGCAGCAGTAGTTAAATGTTGTAAGGGCCTAGCATCAGGGTCCCTGCACTGTCCTTGTACACAGCACTGCCCAGTGGAAATTACACTTGTTGATATCTGTATGTACCTGCCAACAAAGGTCATTTCCCATTATCTCTTTCATAACATGCAGAGGGCAGAAGCATACATTTGAGGCCATTTCAGTTTTGGGAGATTACACAGGGTTGTTGGTGTGAGGGCAGCAGATGTCTGACACATGCATTTAACATGAGTCATGTCTGATACCGAAACCATGACCTCAGATACTTTAAACCACGACAGATATATGTACAACACGCAGATCAATTATGGTCCGGTGAGACTGAGCTGAGAACCTGCTGATACATTGCAGGCAGATACATACATACATTCCCTTTACTAGTAAGTCTTTCCATAACAGGTGCTGTGCAAGATTAGCATAGTGATTAGAGCACTGTGTTTGGACACACCAGAGGGCCAGTTCAATTCCCACGGGTTCTTTTCTATTCATTTTGTTCTGGGCTGGTGCAAATACCATCCAAAAGGGGTGCAGGTTCGGCACAGCCCCAGTCACCCTTGCATCTATTCAGTGTGAGCTATTTTATGCATGCTCTTTTCAGTCCAGGATATCAGGCAGGCAGAGTGTGCGGCCTCAGCTGTGGCCCACTGGAGAGAGATGGTAATGTGACCGCAGCTGATGCATGACCCACACAGTGGACAGGCTTGGGAGACTGAAGGCTAACTGTGGGGGCCAGTCTGGGCCTCCATTGCATATATACTGAATGTGCAACCACATCCTGCAGGGGTGATGTGGATCTATCAACCTGTTTCTACACTGCAGGCAGATATATACGTTCCCTTTATTGGTAGTTCCTGCCATGGCAGATGCCTTGCAGGTTTAGCATAGTGGTTAGAACACTGTGTTTGGAGACCCCAGGGGGCCGGTTCAATACCCAGAGGTTTTTTTCTGTTCATTTTGTTCAGGGCTGGTGCAAATACCATCCAAAAGAGTGCAGGTTCAGCATAGCACAGGCACCCTTGCATCTATTCAGTGTGAGCTATTTTAAGTTCAGGCTATCAGACAGATAGAGTGTGTGGCCTCAGCTGTGGCCCACATCCTACTTACTGACTACAATATCAGATGGCAAAGGTTCATCTCGTCTATCAACTACCACCTGTCCATCCATCACCTTCAAATAGTCTTCCATTGAGGCTCCTTTATCCAGCATTAGGGTTACAGCCATTTTCGTGCCTTTAAGATGCATGCGTGTCAACTTGAAGTACCTTAAAACCCTTGGCCATCTTATGTTCGGGCACCTACACCCCTTAGGGCACCTTAACTTCATGCATCTTAACCCCTCAGTGCGCTTTAACCTCTGGCACTTTAAAACCCTCAGGGTGCCTTAACTTCATGTGCATTAACACCTCTCAGGGTGCCTTAAATTCAGGCGCCTTCAGTTGAAGCACCTTAACCCTCTGGGGCACCTTAACGTGAGATGTGCCGTTACCGCGAGTTAAATGGTCAGGTGCCCTGTTCCGTGCATTACACGGCTTATAGCTCCCTTTATGCCAGACTGCCCCCACCTGCCCATAGCCTTATATAGCTTTGGGAACCTTAGCACTGCCCTTACTGCCAGTGACTTTACCGCGGTTTAGTAACCATCCCCCTTAGTAGTGTGATTAAAAAGGAAGGGACAAATTTTGCTGATGTTATAAAGAAAGAAGTGGCAAGTTTTAGCTCTCTGTTGGATGTGCGCAGAGAAAGAGAGAGTAGAATCAAAGATGACACCAAGGTTGCGAGCTAAGGAAACAGGGAGGAGTATAGTGTCATCTACAGAAATAGAGAAGGGAGGGGTTTAGGGGGCAAGATAAGGAGCTCAGTTTTGGCCATGTTCAATTTTAGATGGTATTGAGACATCCAGGCAGCAATGTCAGATAAGCAGGCAGAGATCCGGGCCTGGATTGCTGGAGAGATTTCAGGGGCAGAGAGGTAGATCTGAGAGTTGTCAGCATAAAGATGGTACTGAAAACCATGGGAGGACATAAGTGCACCGAGGGATGGAGTGTAGAGAGAGAAAATGATAGGTCCCAAAACAGAGCCCTGAAGTATACCAATTGAAAGAGGGATGGCAGTAGAGGAGGATCCACCAGAACATACACTAAAAGTGCAATAGGAGAGTTAAGAAAACAAGGACAGATCAGAGTCCCTTATTCGAAGCAAGGACAGGGTATCAAGGAGAAGGTGGTGATCAACAGTATCAAAGGCAGCATAAAGGTCAAAAAGGATGAGAATCGAGTAAAAGGTTCTTGGATTTGGCGAGGAACAAGTAGCTGGAGACTTTGGTAAGAGGCATTTCTGTGGAATGTAGAGGATGAAAGCCAAACTGCAGTGGATCCAGAAGAGCTTGAAAGGAAAGACATCAGCAGCGAACTGTTTGTTCAAGTAGTTTTGAAGCAAAAGGGAGGAGAGAGATAGGCCAATAACTGGAAGGACAGATAAATAAATATATTGCATGAGGCCACACTTTAGCTGTCTGTCTTTCATTAATGCTGTGCATACATCAGTGTGATGACTATATGAGGCTCTGATAAAGGGCTGCTCTTCAGCTATCCATGCTATATCCATGGTTTAGTGAATCAGTTTGATGTCTACACAAGGCTGTGATCACAATCTGCACGTCGGTTGTTTGTGCTGTATTCATGCTTTGTATGCATCACTATGATACCAACACGAGGCTCTGGTAAGGGTCAGCTTCACAGATGCGAGATGAGTATGTGATTTTGAAAGCTTTAAATACAACTGTCTCTTTGGAAATGAAATATTAAACAAAAACCTAAAAGAGGAACTTCATAATTTGTTTATGTGTTAGATCAATTGTCCAAATAAATGTGATAGTATTCTTTTGCAAATTTTCTTACACTGCCAAAAATCTAACCAGTTTCCCAAAGTTTCTAAAGGTCATACGGATGACAGTAGAGCTAATCAAACACTTACTGTTTCTCTAAGTGAATAATATGCTGTTTCCCTCCAATATTGATAGCATAAGATATGTTGTTCTCATCCATCTAGAAAAAGGATATATGAAAAACAAAGGGCAGTTTGTGATTCTTTTGTACTTTTAATAAGCAAAAACAACATTTTGTTGCTTATATACAATTTGACCAAACTATTTATATCATCATAAACTTCAGATAGCTTTAGACACTTTTTTTGCAGAGAAGTGAAGTACAGGGTTTCTCTTCTGGGTCTAAGCTTGAATAGATAGAATTTGTAAGGTAGGTTTATCAAAATTCTTCCTCAAGTGTGCTCTAGAGTACCCCAGCTCCCTTATCACCAAACGCCTCCATGGAAAATATGAAGATATTGATCCTTACCCTCCAGACTAGCCCAGATACATACGTTTATTCTTTCCAACCAGCAAATGGATAGAGAACAACTGGCTTGAGGATATCACCCTATATATATGTCTCCCCCAGATAGCCAATGTTTCTGTATCAAAGCCAGTCAACAAAAAAAACCTAAGTGAGCCAGCCTCCAACCTTGAGGATTCCACCCCCACTCTCCCAAAAAAAAAACCAAACCAGCAATCACTATCAAATAGAAGCCCAGACCTTTCTATGCCAATGATACTAATAAACTGACATCCAAAAACAGGGTGTAGGCTTGCTAAAGGAGGGTTCTGGAGGGACTGAAGGAAAGAAAATTAGCAGTTAAGGACTAATTTTTCTTTCTCCATCATTCTTCCAGACCAGTCCAGACATGTGAAAGTACTCAAGAGAATCCTAATGCAGGTGGGACTGAGCCAATCCAGCCTTCAAAACACTTGTCCCGAAGGCTGCAATCCCGAGCCTGAATGTTCCACCTATAGTGATTCACGAAGGAATGCAGTGATGACCAACTCGTGCTCTGGCCAAGACAAAGTCTGTGCCCTTGTTGAATGTGCAACTAGACCTTCTAGGATTGAGCAATCAGCAGAAATGTACACCAACTCAATGTTTATTTTATTTAAAAATATTTATAAGCTACCAATCAATTTCTAGGTGGCTTACAATAAAACATAAGAAATAATAATCAAATGCCAACACAATACATAAAGCAATATAAACTAAAATGAGATATAAATAATATATAAACTTTCACATTTAAGACAGTCACCAAAAGCTTATTCAAAAAAATATGACTAAAATACATCTGGAACCTTAACTAATCACTTCCCTTGAGAAGGCTTAAAGGCAAAGAATTCCAAAGAATAAAAGCCATGCAGAAAAATGCCTAGGAATGTATCTCAGTCTTACACAAGGCTTTCACAGAAGGAGCTTTAAAGCAAGTTCTAATGCTCAGAACGCAACACAGTATGAGATCAATTACTGTAGGTACAATACATTTACAAAAGGGCTGTAAATCCTGGAGGGCCGCAAACCAGCCTAGTTTTCAGGATGCTCCTATTGACTATTCATGAGTTATATTTGCATATAATGCGAGCAGTGCATTGTTTTAAGGATATTCTGAAAACCAAGCTGGTTTGCAGTTCACCAGGACTAGAGTTTGACACACCTGATTTAGGGTCTCTTTTAGTAAAGTATGCTAAGTAATTAACACATTTTGCCATGCGATAACAGTTAGTATGGGCCTGCAGTAATGGTTACCATGCAGTAAAAGAGGCTAACATGATTAAAGTCTCACAATAACAATTTAATGTACAAAGAGGAGGGCCCTAAACAGGTTATGAGTAGACAATGGGTGTGGACTGCACATTACCGTTAGCACACGGTCAAATTTTGCAATTAGCGTGGGCGCACTTAATGCCACCTCAAGAGGAGGCATTAAGTGAACCCATGCTAACTGCGAATTAATTTAACACACAGTAAGGAACTTATCATGTGATAAGTGCAGGGGACATGCTTGTCACACCCCTGACAGTTACCGCACAACCTTTGCACTTGCTTTGTGTTGCGCTTTGCTCCTAATGTGCAGTAAGTGTAAAAACATAAAACACTTGTAGGGGAGTACGCTGATTGTGCAGCCGAACAAGAGTGTGGCAGGAGCAGCAGGCTCTGTGCAGGACTGCCCTGACACCAGCTGGGGCTTGAAAAGGGCGCCTGGTGAGTGATCTGGCCGGGAGAATGCCGATTGTGCAGCCAGAGCAGGAGCGCGGTGGGAGCAGCAGGCTCTATGCAGGACTGGCCTGATACCAGCTGGGGTTTGAAAAGGGCACTTCTCCTTGGCACGCAGCAGGGGCGTGTGGCCGGGTGCTTTCTAAGGGGTGAGTTACAAGGGGCTTGATAGGCCCCTTGGGAGCCCCTTGGAGCCCTGAAGGTGCCCTGAATTTGTCTCGGGTCCTTTGTGTAGTCCATGGGTAAGAGGAAGAAGAAACGGTTTCCTGCTTCAGAATCAGTTGTGAGTCTTCCAGCTACTGTTATTCCTCCTTCTTCCCCTCTGGGGGCCTCTTTGAGCTCTCCAGACCAGTTTCCACCTCCACCTCCATTAGCAGTGACTCCACCTGTTCTAGCACCAATTGACCATCCTGTTCAGCAGAGTACTTCTACTGGTTTTGCTGATGCTTATCAGCCAGTGATCTGGTTTCCGCCTGTGATGTACTCTAGGGTAGAGTCTGATGTTCAGATCTCTCTGGGGGACATTTGGGCGGTTGTAACTAGAACCAAGAAGACCTTGGATGCCACCATGTCCCAACTTTGCAGGTTTTCTCAGGAAACAGTTGTGAAGTTGGGTCAGACGGTGGCTAGGGTGGATACTCTATCTGCTCAGGTGGAAAAATGTGAAAATCAATGGGTTTAGTTTTAGGCAGTTAGTGCTTCAAATGTTAAGGATAATTTAATTATTCATAAGAAGCTAGAATCCTTTGAAAATTTTCTTAGGCATAAAAATATTTGTTTTATTAATTTTCCCTGTTGTCATTTATTATCTGCAGAGATTCTCCTGCATAAGTACTTCAAAGAAATTTTGTCTCTTTCTAATTCGGAATCTATGTTTTTTTCTAATTTGTATTATTTAATGGGTAAGAAAATTGCCGATGACCCTAGTGCTGAATTAGATGTCTTACGATCAGTTTCTGTTTCTAATTTGACTCAGTTTTTGGAGGATTCATCTGACAATATTTCCTCCCAGGCAACATTGGTTGTTAAATTTTTTTTCAGAGCAGGATAGATCTTCTGTATTTAAAAGCTATTTTAAAAGTAAGAATGCTATATTTTGTGGTGCAAAAGTTCAGGTATTTCCTGATATCTCCAAAGCCATACAGCTTGGCGGGAAAGCCTTATTGGCTTTCAGGCTTAAGGTTCTGGCTTTGGGTGTATTGTTCTTTCTTAGATATCCATGTAAGTGCTTAGTTACATTTCAGGGATCTAGATTTATCTTTTTTTATTCCTTTCAGTTGGAAGCCTTTCTGCAAGGGAAAGAAGTATAGAGTGCAACTGGAGGGTGGTTAGTTTGGTGGGTTAGAGTGAGAAGGCTGCTTGATATCATAGGGAATTTTCCCCCTATTTATTGTTGTATTTGTAATTGTTGAGTAGTTTCTTTTTTTTCTCTCCCTGAGATATGGGCTAATGGATTTTTGTTGTTCTAATGATTAGTTATGTGTTTCCAATCGTTTTTCTTATTTATGCTTGTGCAAGTATAAATTCTGAAATTTCAATGAAAAAAAACCCCAAAACACTGTTGTAATCCCCTTTTTCTGAGGTCCTCGCAGTTACCTCATAAACTGCTTGGTAGACAAGGCAGCATACCAATCCTATGAGCTTTTATTAAAGTCTTTACTCTGGAGCTCATGGATAAGGTAGTTTACTCATCTGTACGGAGACATCATTGCGGATGTGAGATGGATCCTTGAAAAGACTAAAGAATACCAAAAGGATATCTATTTGTGCTTTATCGACTATGCAAAGCTTTTGACTGTGTAAACCATGAGAAACTCTGGGCCACATTAAGCAGCATGGGTATACCAGAACACCTGATCGTACTCTTGCACAATCTGTACATTGATCAAGAAGCAACAGTTCGAATGGAACAAGGAGAAACAGAATGGTTTAAAATAAACAAAGGTGTAAGACAAGGCTACATACTTTCCCCCTACCTGTTTAATTTATATGCAGAACAAATCATCAGAGAAGCAGGATTGTATGAAGACAACAGAGGTGTGAAGATTGGTGGAAGACTCATCAACAACCTTCGCTATGCTGATGATACCACATTACTGACTGAAAGTGAAGATGATCTGAAACATTTGCTTCTCACAATCAAAGAACATAGTCTCAAAATGGGCCTGCACCTTAATGTAAAGAAGACAAAGATCATGACAACTGGCATAATCAACAGGTTCATCGTTGAAGGAGAAGAAATTGAAATCGTGAACAACTTTAACCTACTTGGATCAACTATCAATAAAGAAGCAACAAGCAGTCAAGAAATCAGACGACGCATTGCTCTTGGCAGAATGGCTATGAAAGACCTAGATAAGATTCTCAAGAGCAGAGATGTCTCTCTCCATACAAAGATTCGACTTGTTCAAGCCATGGTATTTTCAATAACATCATATGGATGTGAAAGCTGGACAGTGAAAAAGACAATTGATGCCTTTGAATTATGGTGCTGGCGGCGAATACTGTGTATACCATGGACTGCCTGAAGAACAAACCAATCGGTACTAGAAGAGATCAAACCTAAGCTTTCTTTAGAAGCTCAGATGACAAGACTTCGACTTTCATACTTTGGACACATCATGCGAAGAGAGAGATCATTAGAGAAAGACATCATGCTTGGCAAGATAGAAGGTCAACGCAAAAGAGGAAGGCCAGTAATGAGATGGATCAATACAATAACAGCAGCTACGGGTACCAGTCTGTCAACAATAAGCCGCCTGACTCAAGACCAAACACAATTTAGGATAGCTATCCAGAGGGTCGCCATGAGTCGACTCTGATTCGACGGCACTTAACAACAACAAGCAGCAGGTGTTCTCCATGGACAGTAGGAATAAGTCCTCACGCATGGGGGAACACTCCCCAGCTTCTATTGATATTGTCTGGGAAGCACCACTGCACCTGTGTGCCTCCATCTCACCTGCCATTGTGGCGCCATGATGCCTCAATCTGATAACAGAGCTGCAGCAGAAGACAACAACTCGGGGAGGTGGGAGGGTTGTGAGGACTTATTCCTGCTGTCCACGAGAACACCTGTTACAGGTGAGCACTACCTTTTTTCCATGGACAAGCAGGAATGAGTCCTCACATGTAGGACTCCCAAGCTACAGGCTACCGAAAACTGAGGAAGCCACCGAGAAGTCCAACAGGGGCAAACTTAACTGTGAAATTGAAAGAGGTCAGAACAACTCAACCACTAAATATGTACAAAATGAGTTTTCTTTTCCCTTTTCTTTTCTTGTTTTGGTAGCCTGAACAGAATAGAATGGCTCTTGGGAGGATGGAGTTGGATTTTTTTTTTTTTTTATTAATTTTAAGCAGTTATACAAACAACTGAAAAATAAAGACAATCAGATAGGAAAAATCATCTCATAATTCCAAGAGTATAAGAAAACAAGCTGATGTAGACCACATTATTGAGATTCAGGTGTGGATATACAATAACAACAACATAAGCAACATTAGGAAACTAAGGCTACTAGCCCACATATATAGGAGGAAAAAAAATAAACCTACGGTTATACTCCCCTGTAATTCTCACCCAACGCTTCTGTCAGCAATAAATTTTTCCAAGTGGGATACATCAGTGAAAATAAATGAAGCACCATCATAATTTATAACACATTTGCAAGGAAACCTTAGGAAAAAGGTAGCACCCAGTTGAAGGACCCGTGGCTTAAGAGCTAAAAAAAGCCGACGTCGAAACTGGGTACTACGCGCCACATCCGGGAAAATATTTATTCGGTGGCCACAAAACTCAGACGCTTTATATTTAAAAAAAGCCTTAAGGATTTGTTGTTTAGCATCAAGAGATTTCAAGGTCACCAAAAGAGTAGCCCGGGTATCAATTGTGTCTGTAGAAGCCTCTAAAAAAGCTGGATTCTAATCCCAAAACAAATTCCAGAGTACAGATTGGCCGAAGTTGCTGTCGCCTCAGGACTCCCCATCTAGGTAGTACTGAGATGTGAATATGTGGACCAAAGACCACATTGCAGCCCTGCAGATCTCTTCCTTGGAGACCGAGTGCAAGTTGGCCACTGATGCAGTCATTGCTCTGACAAAGTGAGCTGTAACATGACCATCAAGCTCAGGCCTGCCTGAGCATAAGCAAAAAAAGACAATCTGTCAGCCAAATTGAAAGACCATGTTTGGAAATGGCAGCCCCTAGCTTACTGGGGTCAAAAGAAACAAAAATCTGGATGAACTTTGTATGGGCTTCTGTCCACTCCAAGTAGAAATCCAAGGCTTACTTGCAGTCCAACATGTGAAACGTAGCTTCCCCTTGGTGTGCATGAGGTCTCGGGAAAAATTTTGGAAGAACAACTGAATGATTAAGATGGAAATCCAGAACCACTTTTGGAAGAAACTTAGGATGAGTACGAAGGACCACTCTATTATGGTGGAATTTGGTGAAGGTGGATGAACCACTAGTGCCTGACGTTTGCTCACTCTGTGCCGAAGTAACCGCCACCAGAAATAATACCTTCCAGGTCAAGAACTTCAGAGGATAGGAACTGAGGGGCTTAAAGGGAGCCTTCATGAGCTGTGCAAGAACCACTGTGGGAGGCTTGAAGGGAGGCTTCAAGAGAAGGTAGCCCCTCATAAAGTGAGCAAATAAAGGATGTACAGAGATGGGCTTGCCTGCCACCCCTCAATGGTAAGCTCCAATTGCACTGAGGTGGACCTTGATGGAGCTGAACTTAAGTGCAGACTCAGAGGGGTATATAGAAGATACTAAAACAGTTTTTGTGTGGAACATATGAAAGGATCTAGGGCCTGATCCTCATACCAGACAGCAAATCTCTTCCATTTGCAAGATTAAGACTTCCTTAGAAATGCCCTCCTGGCGACCAAAAGGACTTCAGTTGCAACATTAGCCTCTCAACATTGATGATGTGGGGTCTAAGGACTGGATGATGAGGTATATCATCATCCTATCCTCCTGCGTTATTAGATCAGGTGCATGGCTGAGCCATAGTGGCTCCAGACTGGAGAGCTGCAGAAGGAGGGGAAAATAAGGCTGTCTGGGTCAGCAGGGAGTGATGAGAATCATCATGCTGCTATCTGTTTTCAGCTTCAAGACGGTCTTCTCAATGGGAGGTATTGGAGGATACGCGTATAGAAGACTCCCCCCCCAGTGAAGGAGGAGGAATGTGTCTGATGCTAGTCTGCTGTGTGATCTTACTCTGGAGCAGAACTGATCCATTTGGACATTCTGTGGGGTGGTGAACAGATCTATCGAGGGAGTCTTGAAAGATGCGAGTCCATCTCCCTTGTCCAGCATCCACTTATGTGGCTAGAGGACACAACTCTGTCCGTCTGCCAGAGTGTTCTGCTCGCCTGGCAGGTACGCGGCTCTCAAGTCTATCCTGTACGCGATCACGAACTTCCACAATCTGACTGCTTCCCAACACAGGAGATACAAGCCTGTTCCTTCTTGCTTGTTGATGTAGAACATGGTGACCGGATTGTCAGTCTGTACCAGAACAATTTGGTTGGCCAGTCGATCTTGGAAAGCCTTCAGAGTGTTTGCCACTGCTCTTAGTTCCAAGAAGTTGATCTAATGAACACTTTCTTGGATGGACCAATAGCCTTGAATGTGCAACCTATCGAGATGAGCTCCCCATCCCAGCTTGGATGCATCCATCATCAGAACCTTTTGGGGTGAAGCAATTTGGAAAGGAAGATCCTTAAGCAAATTGTGGCGGACTGTCCACCAGTGCAATGACTTAACAAGAGGGGCAGTAACACATAAATGATCTCCAAGTCGACTTGTGGCCTGAGTCCACTAAATCCTCAGAGTCCACTGATCTTGCCTCAACTGGAGGCATGCCAAGGGTGTGACATGTACCATTGAGGCCACATGGCCTCGCACAGTCAACATCCTTTGAGCTGCTGACTCAATTGAGTCTCCCGCAAAAGTGCTGTCAATCTGAGAAGTCGGTCATGCAGCAGGAAGGATTTCGCCTGAGTTGTGTTGAGCAGGGCTCCTATGAACTTCAATTGTTGGGTGGGCTGCAGGTGGGACTTTGGGCAATTTACAACAAATCCCAGTAGTTCCAACAGCCAACTGGTCAACTATGTTGCTTCCTGGACTCCTTCTGGAGTGGTGCTCTTCATCAGCCAATCGTCCAGATAGGGGAGGATGTGAGATGCAGCACTCAGCACTAGAAGTATTTGTCCTCCTAGGATGAATCTGAGATATTTTCTATGAGCAGGATGTATCTGCATATGGGTATACACATCCTTCAGATCCAGAGAGCATAGACAGTCTTCATTTTGCAGATATGGAAGCAAGGTGCCCAGAGAAATCATTTTGAACTTTTCTCTTGCCAAGAATTTGTTCAGATCTCTGAGGGCTAGGATGGGACGGTATCCCTCCATTTTCTCGGCGACCAGGAAGCACTTGGAATAAAATCCCAACCTCTTTGCTGTGGTGGCATGAGCTCAATCGCGAGATCTGACAAGAAGGTGGTAATTTCTCTCTGAAGCAAGTCCTGATGCAGAGGGTCAAGACGATGCGCCCTTGGGGGGCAATTCGATGGCAGATCCAATAAGTGTAATTTTTAACCACACTGGATAATTTGTCAGACCCATGAGTGAGATTATGAGGGGCTACCTGTGCGCATACAGAGTGAGCTGTCCTCAGACCAGATGGTTCGCACTTGTCGCGGATGGAAGAGTGACTATGCTCTGAAGTAACCAGTCAAAAAACCACCCCCAATTTTGGCCGAGGGGCTAGTTGGGCCTTGTGGGACTTTTCCCAACACTGCTGTTAGCAAGGGGTCTGTTTGCGCTGGAAAATGTTCTGTGGTCAAATGAAACCAAACTCAAGGTCTTTGGCAATGCAGACCAGCAATACACTTACAGGCAAAGAAATGAAGCTTACAAGGAAAAAACTACCCTTCCTACAGTTAAATATGGTGAAGGTTCCATAATGTTGTGGGACTGTTTTGCTGCCTCAGGAACTGGAGGCCTAGAACGTATTAAAGGAATCATGAAGTCCGAGGACTATCAAGGTATTTTGGAGCGAAATGTGTTACCTAGTGTCAGAAAGCTAGGTCTGGGTCGTAGGTCATGGGTCTTCCAGCAAGACAATGACTCAAAACATAAATCCCAAAGTACAAAAGGATGGTTAAAAAGGAACAAATGGACTATTTTAAACTGGACAGAAAGGAGTCCTGGTCTCATTTCAATCGAGAACCTTTGGAAAGAGCTGAAATCTTCCACTGGTAAAAGGAATCCTGCAAACAATCATAGGCTGGAACAAACTGCAGTTGAAGAGTGGGAGAAACTATCAGCAGACAGATATAAGAAACTTACAGATAGCCACAAGAAATGTTTGGTTGAGTAGAAGGTGACAAAGTGTACAGGTAAATAGAGCTCATGCTGAGGAGAAGGATGTTACCGGTGGTGTGCCGCAGGGATGTGTCCTTGGTCTGATCCTTTTTAACATCTTTGTTAGTGATATTGCAGAAGGGCTGTTGGGTAAGGTTTGCCTCTTTGCGAATGATACCAAAATCTTCAATAGAGAAGACACCCAGGAAGGAGTAGATAACATCAGGAAGGATCTAGCTAAGCTTGAAGAATGGTCAAGAATTCGGCAGCTGAGATAGCGTAGTTACTCACCTGTAATAGGTGTTTCTCCGGGGACAGCAGGAATCACATATGGCTGATGTTGGTGCCGACAGAGCCCTCGCGGAAGCATCCCCCCAGCTTTCAAAGAAAGCCTTTGGGAGATGCCACCACGCATGTGTGGTCCCCTTCCCGCCCAAGGGTGCCATCTTGCTCAGTCAGATGACATAGCTAAAAGACAGCAAAAATAAAAGATGGTAAAGGAGCATCTCCAAGGGAAGGAGGGAGAGCTGTGAGGACTGATTCCTGCTGTCCCCGGAGAACACCTATTATAGGTGAGTAACTATGCTTTCTCTGGGAACAAGCAGGAAGTCAGTCCTCACATATGGGACTCCACAGCTACAGGCTACCGAAATGCAGACTCCCTCAGGGGAGCCGCAAGCAACAGCAATTGAGTCTGTGTCCACAGACCACAGTAGGGCCCCTGTGTTTAATGAAACCAGCACTCTGGTAGCCTGAAGACAGAAGGGTCGGAGGGTAAGAGTTGCCTAAACCCCAAAACGTTTACGGAGCACAGCCTGGCAGAAGGCACTGTCCCATTGGGACTCTCTTTCCAGGCAGTAATGGGCTGTGAAGGTATGGACTGAAGACCAGGTGGCAGCCTGGCAGATGTCCACCATCGGGATAGAGCGCAAGTTTGCCACTGAGGCCGCCATGGTCCTGACACGATGTGCTGTGACATTGCCTTCCAGCCGGAGCCCCATCTGCTTATAGGCAAGGGTGATACAGTCCGCCACCCAGGTGGACAGCGTACGCTTGGTCACCAACTCCCCCAGCCTACTGCAGTTGTAGGAGATGAAAAGCTGAGAAGCCTTGCGGTGGGCCCGAGTGCGTTGGATATAGAAGGACAAAGCCCTCTTACAGTCCAAGGTGTGAAGGACCGTCTCCGCCTGACTGGAGTGAGGTCTTGGAAAAAGTAGGGAGCACTACTTCCTGGTTGAGATGGAAGGGCAATACTACCTTCAGATGGAATTTGGGGTGTGTGCAAAGCACCACTCTGTTCTTGTAGAACCTGGAATAAGGCGCCTCCACCACTAGGGCCTGAAGCTTGCTAACTCTGCGAGGGGAGATGAGCGCAACCAGGAAAGCCACCTTCCAAGAGAGGAAGCGAAGTTGGCAGGTAGCCAGAGGCTTGAAGGGTGGGCGAGTGAGCTGCCCCAACACTACGTTGAGGTCCCATTCGGTTGCCGGAGCACAAACCGGGGACTTCGATAGGAGCAGGCTCTAAAGAAAATGGGTCACCAAAGGCTGGACCGAGGGGAGCGTGCCATCCACTAGGTGGTGGTGCGCTACCAGGGCACTAAGGTGCACCTGGACAGAGTTAGACTTGAGCCCAGACTGTGAGAGGTGGAGAAGGTACTGTAACACCAGTCCCATCGGGCAGAAGAATGGGTCAGCCCCATGCTCAATGCATCAAGCCAAAAACCTGTGCTATTTGAGGGCATAAGCCTTCCTAGTAGAGGTCTTGTGAGAGGCCAGTAGAATCTCTTCTACCTCAACCGAAAGGTTGAAAGGGGCCAGAGTCATCCTCTCAGCAGTCACACCATCAGCGACAAGGATCCCAGGATGGGGTGCAGAATAGAGCCCCTCTCCTGAGAAAGGAGTCCCAGAGAGGTCCCCAAGGGGATGGGGTTCTCCACTGTCAACCGGAGGAGCAATGGGAATCACAGTTGCCTGGGCCACCGAGGGGCTATTAGGATGAGTGAGGCCCTGTCATGGAGGGTCCTGAACACAGGTTTTTGGCAATCAGCAGTGTCGGAGGGAAGGCATACATAAGGCCTTCCGACCATGAGACAAGGAACGCGTCCGCTGCCACTCTGGAAGGGTGGGCCTACCAGGAACAGAAGCGGGGCAACTGAAAGTTGTCTGGGCTGTCAAACAGGTCCATTACAGGTTACCTCCAGATTGGGAAAAGCCGATTGGCTACCCTGGGGTCCAGCTGCCACTCATGTGGCTGGAGGATTCTGCTCAGCCTGTCAGCCAGAAGGTTGTCCTGGCCTGGTAGGTACACTGCCCGCAGGAGGATACCCTGTTGGATTGCATACAAGCAGAGGACCACTGCCTCCCGACAGAGGGCATGAGACCCCATGTCCCCCTATTTGTTCTCATAGAACATTGCCACCTTGTTGTCCATCTGGTGACACAGGTAGTGACAAAAGACTGTCAGGGCTAAGTATATGGCCCACAGCTCCAGGGAGGTTGATCTGCTGCTGCTCCCTGCTCTCATCTGGTGACCAGTTGCCCTAGGTGCAGAACTCCCCGCAGTGGGCTCCCCAACCGAGCAGGGAGGCATCTGTGGTAAAGGACCCTTGAGGGGCTCAGGGCCTGAAAAGGGATACCCACCTCGAGATGCTGGAGAAATTGCCACCAGACCAGGGAGTCTGCCAGTTGGCAGGTTACAGAGACTCTGTCTTGGAGGCATCCCGTGGCCTGAGACCACTGGTCCCGGAGACACCACTGTGCCGCCCTAATGTGGAGGCAAGTGTCTGGGGTGACATGGATCGTGGAGGCGCAGAAGCCAGGTGGGCACCGAGGGATTGCATTATATATCCAATGTCAGAGTCCTGAGATGGTCAGTTTGGTTCCTGGGCAAGAAGGCCTTCGACTCGAGAGTGTCTAGCTTTGCCCCAATGAACTCCAGACACTGTGCCGGGAGGAGGTGAGACTTGGTATAGTTTATAACAAAACCCAAGTGCTGCAGAACCTCGATGGTGCGTGCGGTGGCATGCTGCACCTCTGAGGCCATGCCTTCCTTTATCATTCAGTTGTCCAGGTAGGGGAAGACAAAGACCCCCTGGAGACGGAGGAAGGTGGCCACGACTGCCAGGCATTTTATAAAGACTCATGGGGCAGAGGCCAAGCCGAAAGGGAGTACCCTGTACTGAAAATGCCTGCGCCCCCACTATGAACCGCAGATACTGCCTGTGGTTGGGGTGAATGAGGATGTGGGTATAGGCATCCTTGAGGTCTAAGGAGCATAGCCAATCTCCCTGTTGGAGGTATGGCAGCAATGTTCCAAAGGAGAGCACCTTGAACTTCTCCCTCAACAGGACTTTGTTGAGGTTGCGCCGGTCAAGGATGGGCCTTAGGCCCCCTGTTCTTTTTGGCACAAGGAAGTATCTGGAGTAGAACACCTTGCCCTTGAGATGGTGGGGCACCGGTTCCATTGCTTCGTCCTCAAGAACATAAGAAATGCCATACTGGGTCAGACCAAGGTCCATCAAGCACAGAATCCTGTTTCCAACAGTGGCCAAGCTAGGTCACAAGTACCTGGCAGTTTCCCCAAAAGACACACAATGCTTGTATTGGGGAAAGCAGTGGATATTCTGGGTCCATTTTAATAATGGTTTATGGACCTTTTCATCCAGGAACTTATCCAAACCTTTTTTAAACTCAGCTATACTAACAGCTTTTACTACATCCTCCGGTAGCAAATTCCAGAGTTTGATTACAAGTTGAGTGAAAAAATATTTGTTCTTATTAGTCTTAAATAGGTTACCCTGTAGCTTCATTGCATGCCCCCTAGTCTTTCTATATTTTGATGATGTAAACAATTGATCTACGTTTACCCGTTCTACTCCATTCATTAATTTATAGACCTCTATCATGTCTCCCCTCAGCCGTCTCTTTTCAAGGTTGAAGATCTGCCACCTCCTTCAGTAGAAGGTCCTGGTGGAGAGGAAACCTGAGGGTCTCAACCGGGAAACAAGGGGGAGGTGTCCGAGTCAGGTGGAGGAGGTAACTCTCCCTGACCACCTGAAGTGCTCAGGAATCGGTGGTGATGGTCAATCACTTCTGGGCATAGTGGGCCAGACGTCTCCCTGTGGGCTGATGATCTCCTTGGGGTAGATAGGCTATGCTTAAAGAGTCAAAACTCCTCCCTGGCTGGGCCGGAGCCGGTGCCTAGGATTTTGTAGCCTTCTGCTTACAAGGGCCATACCCATGTCCCTTGGCCTGTTGACCCTGTTGGGGAGCTGGGGAGGCCTGAAAAAGTGGGTAGTTTCTGTAAGCAGCCCCTTTCCTCAGGTAGAAGACTTTTTACCTGAGCCCTTCCACTGGGGAGGGGTAGCGGTATTTTTTGAGAGCCTGGTCCTTGTCATGAACTCGGTCTCCAGCTCGGCAGCCTTGTCGGTCTTGGGTTTGTCTAAAAGGTTCTCTCCTTGGCATGGGACATCGACCAATTTGTCTTGAACCCACTGCTCAAGGTCAGACGACTGTAAGTGGCACTGTGCACTGATGCCCGCCGCCGCTACTCGAGCCGCCGACTCAAACCCGTCATAGGCCGCTTGAGACATGAATTTGGAGCACTCACGGACTGCCTTGGCCACGTTCTTGAACCGCTGTAAGAGTTCCTTGGAGAAACCAGCTGAGAACCCAGTGAGTTTCTTCGCCAGGTCTCTCAGGTACACACCTATGTACACCTGGTAGGCCTTGATGCGGCCGATGAGAATTGAGTCCTAGTAACACTTTCTGCTGAGGGCATCCAGGATGTGGGCCTCTCTGCCGGGGAGGCACAGAGGAGTGCGTCTTCTGGCTTTTCAGCCAATGCGTGACCTACTCCACCACCATGGAGTTATGCAGCAGCTGTGACCTTTGGAAGCCCAGGCTCTGGCGGACTTGATACATCGAGTCAAGTCGTTTGCTCACCACTAGTACCGATGTCAGTGTCTCCCAGATCTGGAGAATCAGCCTTTCCAGGATGGGAGGAATGGGCATCGTGAGCAATTCCTGCGGAGGAGCCTCGTACTGGAGGATTTCCAAATCATCTGCCCGAGAGTCCTCCTCCGACTCAGTATGGAACGCCAGGGCCTTTGACATATCCTTGAGAAAATCGAAGCCCATATTCTCCGGCAGGGACCACCATCAAGGCTCCAAGATGGGAGAATCCGATTGGGCATCGCGGTGGCGACGGGTGTCGGGGGACTCCTCATCCTCCACCTCTCACTCGGAGTTGTCCATTGAGGACTCATAGGAGGGCTGCTCCGCGGGCCTTGGAGCATCTGATGCTCTGCAACTGGTGCCTGGCATTCTTGCCAGGGATGACCGCGGTCCCTTCAAGGAGGACTCAGATCGCGACCTCGGCCGAGGATCGGCTTGGCCTCCGGGGATGTCTTGGACGTTGAGGGCTAAATGGTCGGGGCAGATGAACTGGTCGTGCAGGACAACAGCACCTGCTGCTGGTCCATGAAGGCAGACAAACTGTGCTCCATGGCTGCTATTGGCCAGAAGGCTCCGCAGCCTTCGGTGTGGGCATCATGGGACTCGGGCCTGACGCCAGCTCCCCTGAAGGGGAATCCTCGATGAGGATGGTGTCTGGGGACCAAGGCTCGTCCGAGGTTGAGTCCTTTCAGGGGACCTTTGCAGGCCACTCCTTCTCCGAAGCCTCTGACAAGCATCTTGGACTGCAGGACCGGGCCCAGGAGGCACCCAGCCGGTCGGAAATGTCCAAAGACACCGCCGCCTTCGAGGGTTTCTTCTTCTTCCTGGATTCCCTCGAGGGAGACCCTCTTTCTGAGGACCCATGACAGGGTTCGGGTTTGGAAGTTTCCGCCAGAGGCGTCAATGCCTCAGACAAGGCCCTGGCCTTCGGAGGCACCGGGGACTCGGGGAAAAATTTATCGTGCTGCTGCTGGCGGCTCTTGAGGGCCTTGCTGGACATCCTTTTGCAGAGAACGCAGGCTGCCGGGTCGTGGTCTGGCCCGAGGCAGCAGAGACAGCAGTCGTGTATGTCGGTCAAAGACATAATTTTAGACCACCAATCACACTTCTTAAAGCCACTGGTAGCCATGGGGGGAAAAAAGCACCCCTGCGAGTTCGAAGACTCTCCGGGCTGCCAGTTGGAAAAAAAACGTGAAGATGCCAGAAAAGAAAGAACGAAAACTACAAAAATAGACCCAAACTCAACACCGAGGCAACGAGATTGGGTGGCCGGAAGAATACCAGTGCGATACCGGAGGTGAGTATGAAAACTCGGAGAGAAAAATCAACTTTTTCCGGGGACAAGCCAGACAACGTCTGAAGGGCTCGGTGGAAAAAAGGAGACTGAGCAAGATGGCACCCTTGGGCAGGAAGGGGACCACGCATGTGTGGTGGCATCTCCCAAAGGCTGTCTTTGAAAGCTGGGGGGATGCTTCCGCGAGGGCTCCATCGGTGCCGACGTCACCCATATGTGAGAACTGACTTCCTGCTTGTTCCTAGAGAATTAATGCTAAGAAATGCAGGGCCATGCAGCATTTGGGCTGCAAAGATCCAGGGGAGCAATACAGTGTAGGGGGTGAAGTACTCTGTCCACAAAAAAAAGAGCGGGACCTGGGCGTGATTGTTTCTGATGATCTTAAAGGGGCTAAACAGGTAGAAATGGCGATGGCGAAAGCCAGAAGGATGCTTGGGTGTATAGGGAGAGGAATAGCCAGCAGAAAAAAAGAAGTGATATTGCCTCTGTATAAGTCTCTGGTGTGACCTCATTTGAAATATAGTGTGCAATTCAGGAGACCACACCTTCAAAAGGATTTAAACAAGATGGATTCAGTGCAGAGAGTGGCTGCTAAAATGGTTAGTGATCTTTGTTATAAAGCATATGGGGACAGACTTAGAGATCTTAATTAATTAATTAATTTTTATTTATTTAACAATAATTTCTATACCGCAATTTCCATAGATCAATTGCGGTTTACATGGAACAACAGGCATGAGTAGTACAAAGTGGTATATGCTCAATTACATAGAACAGAAATTAACTATGTACATGGTGATGATAGACTATCATCTAAACATTTATATGTACAAGTGAATAACAATTGAACTATATACAGTTAATATATTTGTTTTTGTTCATGTTGTGTTGGTGATGTGACTATGATATGCTATTTTGTTGGTGTTGAATTTTCTAACCTAAACAGTATGTTTAGGGTAGAAGAAAGGCGGGATAGAGAAGCTAGATAAGAACAGAAGAAATGCCATAGTGGGTCAGACCAAGGTCCATCAAAGCCCAGTATCCTGTTTCCAACAGTAGCCAATCCAGGTCACAAGTACCTGGCAGGTTCCCAAAAAGGCACACAGGTTTCACAATGCTTGTCCTGCGCAAGCAGTGGATTTAATGGGTCCTCTTTAATCATGGCTTATGGACTTTTCCTCCGGGAACTTATCCAAACTTGTTTTAAACTCAGCCACAATAACAGCTTTTAATACATCCTCCAGATGTTTAAATACTTCTGTGGCATGAACGCACAAGAGGCGAGCTTCTTTTGATTGAAAGCAAGCTCTGCAACAAGGGGACATAGGAAAAGGGTGAAAGGGGATAGACTCAGGAGTAATATGTGGAAATATTTCTTTTTGGAAAGAGTGGTAGATGCATAGAATAATCTCCCAGTGAAGGTAGCAGAGACAAGGACAGTGTCTGAATTCAAGAAAGCATGGGACAAACACAGAAGATCTCTAAAGGAAGAAAGGGGACTATAGTAGTTGATATGGAAGGGCAGACTAGATAGGCCATATGGTCTTTTTCTGCTGTTATGGTTTTTTTTTGGTTTCTGTGTCATCACTGCCAAGAGTTGTGTAACCAGATATTAGTGAAGGGTGCCATTAATCCTATCCAAGTCATATTTTGTTTTTATCTCAGAAATTACTTTGTTTATATTGCACCAACATCTTTTTTTGTTGTATACCTTTGAACATACTATTAAACTGTTATGATGATATACAGTTGGAATATTTCCAATTATTTCTCAAGATATTGTACACAACATACCTAAAATGCAAGGGTGCCACTAATGTTGACCACAACTGTACATTTGTATTTAGCTCATGCCTTTCCATTAGTAGTTCAAGAGAAGTTATATTCAGGTACAATATTTATTTCACCGTATCCAGAGGGCTTGCAATCTTATGGGCTGCTGCAGAAACCCTGCACTCGAGCCCAGCGCTAAAGCTCTAGTGCAGGGTTTCATAAAACAAGTTTAACACTGACTTTTTGTGCAACAGTCCTGTAAGCAAACAGCATGCAAATTAATTGTGCACAAAATATTAGCAATAAAAAAGGAGGGCAAACCAAACATGTGCACAGGGTTTTGCCTTAGCAGCTCCCTGTATTGTGTGCATCTTTGGCACACTGTCCCCAGAGAAAAAAAAGGGTCATCTGAGGTGAAGTCTACCGATACTCTTTTTTTTAAAAATAAGTTTCTTATAACTACCAACATCTTGACAAGCAAGGCAGCAATAAAAACCTAAAAGAATTAACCAAACTGACCTCGACAGTTGAGAAACAGCCCAGGATAGCTACAAACTCTGGAGGCAGTAGGTTTTTTTTCTTCTTTTTTAAACCGTTGAGCACAAACATCGACTGCAGATAAAAAGAAGCCAACGCTACCAAAGTAAAAAAAGAGGACAGAATCCCCATTCTTCTTTTTTTTGTTTTTAAACCCAAACAGTAGAAGCACTCAAAAACAGCAAGATCCCTCTCAAGAATGAAGTGCTAGATAAAGGGCAGCCATTCACACTCAAAAACACTACTGACCCAGAGTGGCCCACCAAAAACACCAGCGCACTGAAATCAAGTGCGCCAAAGTGCACTTCCTCTGGGAGGCCTGCTAAGTTGGTCCCTTCGCCTGCTGCCACTGCCAGACCCGATTTCAGATCCCGGCAGCTCAACGGTAGCAGCATGGCTCCAACCAGCATACTGACCCCGACGGCAGACTCCATGTTTAGCCCGGCACCCCAAGGACATATCCCACCCCCAGAGTCCAGCCGGCCGATGGATGCTGACTGCCTCCATTGCCTACCTTGACTTGGAATGCACCGCAGGCACCATCAAAGTTCAGTTATCGTGGCTATCCTGCCCACTCTTTTCAAGAAGCTGCAGAGAAGCACGCCGGCCACACTTACCACGTTTTTGCCCCAAAACTCCCCAGAAAGAGGAAGGAGGGAAGGGCCCAATGTAATGCTGCCGTTGACTGCTTCAGTACAGACAGCATTCATACTTTCACCATAGGAAAGAGGACTCCACACATTCTGCCTTCTACATTCTCTTCGATAGCGTTATTCTTTTTCTTTTTTAAACCAGACCTCTAGGACTGCTGGGATTGCTGACAGCGGTCAGCCAGCTCTTCACCACGTCCCCTCGGGGCTCCTTCCTGAAGGCAGGGGAGGAAGAAGGAGGGTACTGCCGCCCGGTGTATTTCTTTTTGTTTTTTAAATTCCGGGCAGCTCTCCCCTTGAAACTAAACCATGGCCTACCCCCCCCCCCCCCGAGGAAAGGGAGGGGAACAGAGAATAAGGCAGGCAAGGATCCTCTTGAAGGGGTCGGAGAGTGGTGGAAAGGGTTGGGATCTGGACCACCAGGTTTGCACCCTAGTGCAGCAGAATTGGCTTCCGCCAAAATACATCTTTCTGAGCCTTTCAAAACAAAAACATTACAGCTCCTTTAAACAGCACCAGACTGCACAGGTTAAGACGTCCACCATCTGCTGGAGACTGAGAAATAATGGTGAGAGCAAGGCTGCACAGGACCTTTAATACCATAATGTCAGAAAGATCAAGCCAGTGGTTCTCAGTCTCCATTTTCTGGTAGGTGTGCATAATCCACGCATCTGGACTGGACTGGACTGGAGGGACGACAAGGAAAGTATCTTTAGTCAATCAGGATACTGGAGCGATGTCCACCTGTTCCAGCCTCCTTGCATCCATCATCAAAATGGTGGTGCCTGACCCCACCCAGGGCATCCCTGGATGCACTGCCCTGGTTGGGGGGGGAATGAGATGAGAAAAAGGGGATAGCATGCCAGGATAAAATAGATGGCATGCTGAAACAGACAGACATTAAAACTTTAGACAGGAGCAGCAGCACAAGAACACTGACAGGTTAAAACAGATAAAATTCTATCTTTACAACCCATGCTGACAAAGTAAAGGGAGGGGGGAGGTAGAGAGATGCTTTTGCTAGGTTGTCTTCTCATGCACACACACAAGGGAGTAGGGCTTCAAACAGCTTAGCCATAGACGCCCTAGACTGCAGGGAGAGATAAGGTAGCCACCGCTCCACTGACCAATCAGGGATTCTTAGCAGTTAGGTACTCTCCAGATATGCCACCTAGATAATTCTGTAGAAAGAAGTCAAGGGGCCCAGAGAATTCTTCCAAATTGCTATCCTGCTCTAACCCACGTGACAAACTGCTATGCTAAGACTGTATAAAAATCCAACTTGATTCCTGTATGAGGGCTGGACTCCTTGATAGCTTACTATGAGCCAGCCCCTGCTATAGCAGTAAATAAAGAAAGGAATCTGCCTGGGAAATTTTGTTTTTCTCTCTTGCCTTGCTTGCTCTTGTTCTCTCCTTGCCAGGTATCGTCTGGACTGGACTGGGACCCCGCTAGATGCTCGTCCCACGACAGAATGGTACCTCAGATTGGGACCATCTAAGCCACCGGAAATCTCTCCCCCTCCTGGATCGATGGAACATTAAGCGTGCACCCACTAAGGTCAGTGTTATTGGGGAAAACCTTCCTGATCCTGAAGGGAGAGAAAGGTGATAAGTGGGAGGTCCAGAGAAGATTGATAGACTGGTGAAGAGACAGCAAGACACTTGACAAGTTTCCAGGTAGGGAAAATGAATCACCGGTGGGGAATTGGTCACGTCCCTCATTTACAGGCTTGGTGTTAGGTTAAACACCTCCCTTAGAGGCTTGGTGAGAAGTGGGAAATGAGAAATTCAAGGTTTAAGGGTCCCGGGACCGAAAAACCTTTAGCATGCGTTCTAAGAACTGTGGACCGTTTGCCAGATATGGCCAATCTGTCCAAATCGGTCCTAACTAAACTTTGTCAGGTAGCTTGGCCATGATATACAGTTGGGATCAATGTTCCCTCTAATTTTCTGTAGGCTGTGTGCGCATAAAATATCAGCTGTGCAGCTTTTGAAGGAAGGTTAAATTTTTGTGCGCCACAGAACGACACTCGGAGTTATATACTTTAAAATTTGACTACATGTCAGAATACAGTATGTACACCACATTGATTGCACTAGAAAATATTGTAGAACTTGTGAAAACCATAAATACACAACAACTTTTCAATTTTAAGAACGTCTGTGTTGTTTTCTATTAGAATGAGAACCGTAATTTTTGTGCGCTCTGTTGTAAAGTATGTGCGCTCACTCGGCGAGGTGTGTGCGCGCGCACAAGCGCACAGCTTAGAGGGAACAGTGGTTGGGATGGAGTTCCCATGGCCAAAGGGTGGGTCATTTGAACTCTCAGTTCTTTCAAATCTTAGACTCATTCTAATGGACCAAAAGATGCATCAACTTATTATTTGTTTGAAAATTTTATGAATTTCTGTCTTGAGAAAAATTGTCAGAAAAGTGTTTGTCCTGTAGCGAAGAGAAAGGATGAAGGGCCCCTCCTCATCAGGATTTAGATGATCCCCTTGAACCCTTGCTTTATAATTTAATCCCTACTGCCCCGAGGTTACCTGATGTTCTGGAGCCTCCAGATGATCCTCCCATCCTGAGGTCAGAGTCCTCCCCTTCAGTAAGTTTAGCATCCACGGGGTCACATTCTGTTAACCAGTCACCCAGCTCCACACAGGCAGACAGTTCATCGCAGGCAAGCAATTCATCCCTACCCCATTTAGTTCCAGTTTCTCTGGAAGAGGAAGAGAGCATTTCTCAAAGAACACGCTCTCATCTCCCTGTACCAATCCGTAAATTTGCAAGCATTGCCACCAGTGTCCAAAATATGCCAAATATTACTCAAGCTATAATACATTCTAACAATGCCCAAGATATTACTACCTTAATGCCCCTGAGAGTTGTCCCTACTATGAGGACTGATGAGCAAGTTACTGACCGCAAGGTCTATGTCCCCTTATCCACTGCAGACCTCCTTAACTGGAAAAATATCACCCCACCCCCCAGTGAAGGGATGATCCAGAAGGAGTAATTAAGGTTTTTTAAACTATTTTCCTTACCCATGAGGCAGACTGGAAAGACTACCATGTACTCTTTAGGACTCTACTTAAGGCTGGGGAGGGGCCAGATGTTATTAGGGCTGTCAAATAAGCCTGAACCACTATTAACTGAGATAATGACAGACCCCAGGGTATTAGACGCCTTGCTGATGATGATTTAGAGTAGTTACTCACCTGTAACAGGTGTTCTCCAGGAGCAGCAGAAATCAGTCCTCACATATGGGTGACATCGGCGCTGACGGAGCCCTCGTGCGGAGCATTTCCCCAGCTTTCAAAGAAAGCCTTTGGGAATTGCAGCGCGCATGCGCGGTCCTCTTCCCACCCAAGGGTGCCATCTTGCTCAGTCTGATGACATAGCTAAAAGACAGCAAAAAATTAGCAAAACAAATCAAATGACTGCAACTCCAAGGGGAGGAGGGAGGGTTGTGAGGACTGATTCCTGCTGCTCCTGGAGAACACCTGTTACAGGTGAGTAACTACTTTTTCTCCAGGACCAAGCAGGAAGTCAGTCTTCACATATGGGACTCCCAAGCTTAAGGCTACCGGAGACCTCAAGCCGAAAAAATGAGCTCCCTCTAGCTCGTCAGCACGTAAGGAAGGAATCTTCTCTGAGAATGCCCCCGACCGGTAGCCCAACACCAGGGCCGGAGGGTAGGAGTTGCCTAAACCCCAAAGAGATTATGGAGTACTGCCTGTCCGAAAGCACTGTCCCTGCGGGACTCCCTCTCAAAGCAGTAATGGGCCGCAAAGGTCTGGCTTGAAGACCACGTAGCGGCCCGGCAGATGTCTGCCAACGGAACAGAGCGGAGATGAGCCACTGATGCAGCCTTCGCCCTGACACGATGAGCCGTGACTCGACCCTCCAACGAGAGGCCGGCTGCCCCATAAGCCCAGGCGATACAGTCAGCGACCCATATGGACAAAGTACGCTTGGAGACAGGGAGCCCCAACTTATTGAGGTCAAAATAAACGAAGAGGTGAACAGCCCTCCGATGCTCCCGCGTACGATCAAGGTAGAAGGATAATGCCCTCCTACAGTCCAGGGTATGCAGGACCATCTCAGCCCGGTTGGCATGCGGCCTGGGAAAGAAGGTCGGAAGAACCACCTCCTGATTGAGGTGAAAAGGGGAGAAACCTTAGGAAGAAACTTCGGGTGAGTCCGTAAGACTACCCTATTCCTGTAGAACCTAGTGTAAGGTGGATCAGACACTAGGGCCTGAAGCTCACTCACTCGCCGAGCAGAGGTAAGAGCTACCAGAAACAAGGTTTTCCAGGAGAGAAAACGGAGAGGGCAGGTAGCCATAGGTTCAAATGGCGGACAAGTAAGCCGCTGTAAGACCACATTCAGATCCCACTCAGGGGCTGGTGGACGCAAAGGAGGCTTAAGCAGGAGGAGGCCTCTGAGAAAACGAGCCACCAAAGGGTGGTTGGAAAGAGGCCTCCCGTCCACCGCCGAGTGGTGTGCTGAGAGAGCACTGAGGTGAACCCTGACAGAGTTGGACTTAAGGCCTAGATTGGAGAGGTAAAGCAAATATTGCAATACCACCGCTACCAAGCACGAGAAGGGATTCTCGCTGTGCTGAGCACACCAGGTGGAGAATCTACGCCACTTAAGAGCATAGGACTTCCTGGTGGATTGCCGCCGAGAGGCCAAGACAACGTCTTCCACCTCTCTAGGCAGGAGTAGGGGAGCCAGGACTACCCTTTCAGCAGCCAAGCCATCAGATGAAGGGACTGGAGGTTGGGGTGCAAGAGAGACCCCTGGTCCTGAGACAGGAGATCGTGTTGAAGTCCCAGAGGCAGGGGAGTGTCCACCACCAGTTGCAACAGGAGTGGGAACCACGGCTGCCTCGGCCACCGGGGGGCTATCAGAATCATCGAGGCTCTGTCCTTGAGTACCTTGAACAGTGTGCGAGACGCTAGTGGAGTGGGAGGAAACGCATATAGCAGGCCTTGGGACCACGAGATCAGAAACGCATCCGCTGCTATCCTGAGAGGATGCGGTTGCCTGGAACAGAATCTTGGGAGTTGCCGGTTCAGAGGACTGGCGAAAAGATCGATGGTGGCGAGGCCCCACCTGAGAAAGATCTGCTGAACCACCAACGGGTTCAATCTCTATTCGTGTGGTTGCAGGATCCTGCTCAGTCTGTCCGCCAGGTAATTTTCTTGACCTGGGAGGTAGACAGCCTTGAGGAGGATTCCGTGATTGACGGCCCAAGAGCAGAGCCGTTGTGCCTCCTGGCAGAGAAGGAAGGAGCCTGTGCCTCCCTGTTTGTTCACGTAGAACATTGCAACTTGATTGTCCGTCTGGACCAGTACAGACTGGTGCGACATGAGGTTGGAGAAGGCTCGCAGAGCTAGGCGTATCGCCCGTAGCTCCAGGAAGTTTATCTGCTGAGCAGTCTCCCAAGGAGTCCAGAGACCCTGAGTACATGTCCCTTGGCAATGTGCTTCCCAACCTAGAAGAGAAGCATCTGTCATCAGCACTCGAGAATGCGGAGGGGGTTGAAAATCCACTCCGAGTACCAGATTCGGAAGATGAAGCCACCACTGTAGAGAAGAGACGAGCAGGGTAGATACCCTCACCGAGTCTGCAAGGCTCCCTGTGGCCTGATGCCACTGAGTTCGAAGGCTCCACTGAGCAGGCCGCATGTGCAGGCGGGCATTGGGGGTTACATGAACCGTGGAAGCCATATGGCCGAGAAATCTCAGGAATTGCCTGGCGGAGACCAGTGAATTGCCGTGAAACTGCCCGGCTAGAGTGTCCAGTCTTGCGCCTATGAATTCCAAGTTCTGGGATGGGAGCAAAGTGGACTTTGCGAAGTTTATGACAAACCCCAAGTGCTGAAGCAGAGCCACAGTGCGAAGGGTGGCCTGACTGACCTCCTGAGAAGACGGGCCTCTTATGAGCCAGTCGTCCAGGTATGGAAACACAAAAAGACCTTGAAGCCTCAGGTAGGCCGCCACCACCGCCAGGCACTTGGTGAACACCCTGGGAGCGGGGGCTAGGCCAAAGGGAAGTACTCTGTACTGGTAGTGGTTTCCCCCCACAACAAACCTGAGATACTGTCTGTGGTCTGGATGAATAAGGATGTGAGTATAAGCATCCTTTAGATCTAAGGAGCATAGCCAATCTCCCTGCTGGAGGTAGGGCAGCAGGATTCCAAGGGTAAGCATCTTGAACTTTTCCCTCTCCAGGAACTTGTTGAGGTTGCACAAGTCTAGGATGGGTCTGAGGTCTCCTGTTCTTTTTGGTACCAGAAAGTACCTGGAATAAAAGCCGTGACCTCTCAGGTGGTGGTGCACCGGTTCCACAGCCTGTTCCTTTAGCAGACTTGCTAACTCCTGAAGGAGTAGGTCCCTGTGCAGAGGGGGTCTTGGAGGCTCTCCTGGAAAGTAGGAGGGAGGTACCTGGTGAAAATGAAGAAGATAGCCTTTTTGGACTATATGGAGTACCCAGGTATCTGATGTGACGGCTGACCACCTGTGGGCAAAGTGGGCCAGCCGGCCTCCTGTGCTGATGTGAGTCAGGTGAGGAGAAGAGGCTATGCTTGCTGAGTCAAAAACCCCCACCCTGCTGAGCAGGGGCCAGTGTTGTTGGCTTGGGGGCTTTCTGCCTACGGGGCCCCTGACCCTGCCCCTTGGCCTGCTGACCCTGTTGGGGAGCTGCAGAGGCCTGATAATGAGGGCATGGTTTATAGGCAGAAGAATTCCTCGGGTAAAAGGGCTTTTTCCCCGAGCCCTTCTTCTTCTGAGAAGGGGCAGAGGTTTTTCTGGACAGCCTAGTCCTGGTCAGAGTCTCGGTCTCAAGTTCTGCAGCCTTCTCAGCCATGGGCTTGCCAAAGAGGTTTTCACCTTGGCAGGGGACATCGACCAACTTGTCCTGCACCCATGGCTCGAGGTCGGATGACTGTAGCCAAGCCTGTCGGCGGGCACCGATGCCGGCCCCGGCTACTCGGGCCGAAGCCTCGAAGCCATCATAGGCTGCTCGAGAGATAAACTTCGAGCACTCTCGAATACCAGTGGACAAGGCCTGGAACCTCTGCAAAGGTTCCTCGGAGAGACTAGCAGAGAACCCGGCAATCTCTTTTGCCAGGTCTCGGAGGTACATGCCCATGTAGAGCTGGTAAGTCTGGACACGGCAAGCAAGCATAGAGCCCTGGAAGCACTTCTTACCGAGGGCATCCAGGTTCTGGGCCTCCCGGCCGGGAGGCACCGAAGAGTGCATCTTCTGACTTTTCAGTCGATGCATGGCCGATTCCACAACCATGGAGTGGTGCGGTAATTGCGCCTTTTGGAACCCGGGGCTCTTGCGGACTCGATAGATTGAATCGACCCGCTTGCTTAACACCGGCGTCGAGGCCGGGATCTCCCACATGCGGAAGAGCAGCCGCTCCAGCATCGGAGGAACTGGAACAGTAAAGGCCTCCTTCGGGGGAGAGTCATACTGGAGGGCCTTGAGCTCCTTGGCTCGAGGCTCCTCCTCGGGATCCGCGGGGAAGGCCAAGGCCTTGGCCATATCCCGCACGAAGTCCGAGAACTGGGTATCCTCCAGTGGGGATCGTCTCCGAGGTTCGGACTCCGGCGAGTCCGAAGGGACACACCGAGTTCGATAAGTGTCGGGTGACTCTTCGTCCTCCGTCTCCCAGCCCGACTCCTCGGAGGAGGAATCGAGCGGCTCCGGTCAGGCGGGCACCGATACCATCCGCCCCGACGCCGAGCGTACCGGCGTCGACGACCTCGGTCCCGAACGGGAGGCCGAGGGAGACCGTGGCCGAGGATCGACTCGAGCCTGCATGGACTCGAGGATCGGCTCGGCCTCCGGGGTCGACTTGGACGTTGAGGTCCCGGTGGTCGGGGCAGATGCACTGGTGAGACCGGTGATCAATGCCCGCTGCTGTTCCATGAAGGCAGCGACGCTGCTCTCCAAGGCCGTCAACCTGAGTCCGAGTTCAGGAGACCCAGCAGCCCCCGACTCGGGCCCCGACGGTGTCGGGCCCGACGTTGGCTCCCATGGAGGAGAGTCCACGAGGACTACAGCACTTACATGTCCAGGAGACTCCATCTCGATACAAGGATGTTTGGCAGACCTCTCCGACTCCGAAGACCCGGGACGGCTTTCGGGGCTATGCGACCTGGCCCTCGAGGAACCAGGAGCGTCCACCGACGACGCCCTCGCGGGTTTCTTCTTCCTGCGATGTTCCCGCGAAGGAGACCCCAGCTCAGAGGAACCCCGACGCTGCTCGGGGCCGGAGTCCCGAGACGTCGAGGCCTCTGACGAGGTCCGGGCCCGTCCGGACGCGGAGTCTGAAAAGATCCTATCCTTTTGGTGCTGCCGACTCCTCAACGCCTTCGAGGACATTTTGCCACACGGACCACAGATCATCGGGTCATGATCGGGACCGAGGCAGCAGAGACAGCAGTCATGTGTGTCGGTAAGAGACATAAGTTTCTTACACCGATCACACTTTTTAAACCCGCTGGTAGCCATCGGGGGAAAAAGGGCCCCTGCGAGGTCAAAAGACCGGGCTGCCAGGGAAAAAAGAAAAATGGCGCGAACGCTAGTCACAAAGGACAAAAACCGAAAAAGAGAGAGAGGACTCGATACCGGCGTATCGGTCCAAGGCGGGAAAAGGATCCGGCATCGAACCGAAGAAAAAAGAGAAAAAATAGGGAAAATCAACTTTTTCCTCGGGGAAAAACGAACTACGTCCATTGGGCTCCACGGAAAAAAGAAGACTGAGCAAGATGGCACCCTTGGGCGGTAAGAGGACCGCGCATGCGCCCTGCAATTCCCAAAGGCTTTCTTTGAAAGCTGGGGAAATGCTCCGCACGAGGGCTCCGTCGGCGCCGACGTCACCCATATGTGAGGACTGACTTCCTGCTTGGTCCTGGAGAATGACCGTAATCCCAATTGGGACCCTAACACTGCAGAAGGAAATTACCTTACCTCTATCTTCCGTCTCTGCATTTTGGAAGGTTTCCGTAGGGCTGCCTATAATACTGTTAACTGGCAGAAAGTACATGAAGTAAAGCACGGACCAGATGAACACCCTTCATATATCTTTCAGTGCCTTAGGAAAGCTGTAAGAGTCTGGGGAGGTACAGGAGACCCTGATGATGTTGCCCATGTCACTTTAATGCGAGGCTTGTTTAAAGGACAATGCACTCCTGATATAAGGCTTATGTGTAACTATGTATAGCCATGTAAAAATGTGAATTCCAAAATGTGTAAATATGTATTGTATAAATGTAAATATGTTTAACTCCATGCCCCAAAACATTAACCATGTGTGCCGTGACCCCCTCAGACCTATGTATATACTCCCCCCACCCTGTCCTGATCGACATCTCCCAAAAGAAGAATCAAACCGCTGCTGATCGCTCGAAGCAGCGGTATATAAATGTGTTCTAAATAAAATAAATAAATAAATAAGGTGCAGGCTAGCATCAAGAGATGATTTTAATGGCATGAATTTAGATGCAGTACTATCTGTGGCCACTTCTGTGTTTAACAAGAGACAGTAAGGAAAAGTGCAATGAGAAAACTGTGACTAAGCTGTTGGCTGCTGTCATTACCCAAAATCAAAACATTTCCTAGGGGTCCTCAACCAAATAATCCTGGAATCAGTACCTGTTTCCAGCGTGGTCAAAGGGCCACTTTAAACGTGGAGTGGAGGAGTGGCCTAGTGGTTGGGGCAAGGTACTTCAAGCCGGAAGGTCGGGGTTCAAATCCCACTAGAGGACAGCAACCTTGGGCCGGAAGGACTGGGGTTTCTAGTCCCACAGGTTCTCCTTGTGGTCTTGGGCAAGCCACTTAACCCTCCATAGCCCATGTTCCCTGTAAAATAGTTATCTCCAAGTTATAATGCCCTGTTCAATGTAATTTCAGTTTGTTCAATGTAAACCACACTGATGCAGAATAGCGCGGTATATAAGAGAATGTAAATAAATAAATAAACAAACGTAAATGTCCTCATAAGGGAAGCAAATGTGCAGGATACTAAAGATCTGTTAATTAGTTTAGATTACAAAGGCCACAAAGTTTCCCTGACAAAGATTCAGTTTGCCCTACACTATTTGGGCCATGTGCTATCAGAAGGTCAGAGGAAATTATCTGAAAGCAGACTTCAGGGTATCATAAACTGTCCTAAGCCACATACTAAAAGACAGATGAGAGTATTCTTGGGAATAGCAGGGTTTTGCTGAGCTTGGATCCCAGGGTTTGGGGAATTGTCCAAACCTCTCAGTGCCATGACACGTAAAGAGGAACCTCATGAATTGCACTGGACTTAAGAGGCAAGCAATTGCTTTGATCAGCTGAAACATGCCTTGCCTTTTCCACAGCCCCAGTCCTAGGTCTCCCAGATTACCGTAAGCCTTTCAGCCTCTTTGTCCATGAACAGAGGGGGGTGGTTTCGGGGGTCTTCACTCAAGAGATGGGTCCACGTAAACGACCCATAGCTTACTTTTTCTGCCAGTTAGACCCACTGGCCCAAGGATCTGTAAATTGCCTGAGAGCAGTAGCTGCCACTGCTGCTATTGTGGAAAAAGCTAATGAGTTTGTACAGGGACATGCACTGACTGTGGCAGATCCCCATTCTGTTCACATGCTGCTAAATCAAAAGAACACTCAACACTTTTCAAATGCTAGACTAAATAGGTACGAGACTGAGCTTCTGACTCCTAGTAATCTCACCTTTGTCAGAACTAATACTTTAAACCCAGCTACTTTGTTGCCTAACTCTGATGATGGGAACCTCATCATAATTGCTGCCAGATAATGCAGCTCAATGAGAAACCCTGTCCTGATCTTTCTGATGTTTCCTTGGAAAATCCTGACTTAACCCTCTTCTGTGATGGGAGTTCTAAAATTGTCCAGGGTGTTTGCTGCACTCCCATCTAATTATAGTACACACGCAGCGGAGTTAGTGACTCCCACACGTGCCTATGAATTAGCTGCTTATGTGGCTGTAAATTTATTTAACACGTTTTATATACTGCTTTATCATTTCAATCAAAGCAGTTTACATTGAAACTTAAACTTGGTAATGTACATTAAACAGGGACATTGGTAACTTGGATTTTTCTGAGGCAATGGAGGGTTAAGTGACTTGCCCAAGGTCACAAGGAGTGCTAGTGGGAATCAAACCCTGGTCTCTGGGCTCCTAAGCCAGTGTTCTTAACCATTAGGCTACTCCTCCAGATAGCCTGTATACATTCGGTGTTATTCAACCCGCAGGTCAGTTGTGGAAACAATATTTATTTTATTTTATTTAGTACACACTTATATACCGCCACTTCCAGCGATCAGCAGCGGTTTGATTACATCTTTGGGAGTAGTCAAATCAAGACAGAAAAGGGGGGCAAATATACACATAGAATTGGGGGTAAGGCACAGCACCCAGGATTAGTGTCTTGGGGATTGGACTGCAAATATTTACATTATTTACATTTATACATATTTATACATTTCTCGGATCCTTTGCTTCATCTATCTTGTACAGTGAGTCACAGCTGGTTGTAGTGACTTTTGAATAGATGAGTTTTTAGTTCCTTCCGGAAAGCAGTAATGTCCTTGATTGATTGCAGCTCAAATGGTAGTTGGTTCCAGATAGTTGGTGCAGAGAATGAGAACGCCCTGCGACTAGTACTTGCTTTCACAGATCTGATGCTGGTAGGGACTTGTAGTGTGCCTGAGTTGATAGTTCTCCTGTCCCTGTTTGTTGGTTGGGTGCTGATAAGTGTGGAGAGAAATGATGGGGTTATGTTATTTATAAGTTTGAATGTGGTTAACAATGTTTTGTATTGGATCCTGGCTGCAATGGGAAGCCAATGTAGGTCAATCAAAACAGGCGTGATGTGCTCAGCAATGCCTGTTCTCATGATGATCCTGGCCGTCACATTTTGGGCCATTTGAAGGATATTTAGCGATCTTTTAGGGAGACCTTGTAAGATGGCGTTACAGTAGTCCAGGTGTGGCATAATGAGTGCTTGTGCAACAGACCGAAAATCACAGGGTTCGATTATATTCCTCAGAGGTTGAATCACTCTAAGTTTATGGAAGATGGCCTTTATACATTCATCGTTATTCAATCCACAGGTCAGTTGTGGAAACAATGAGGATTTCTCACCTCAGCAGGAACTAAAATTGCCAATGCTCAGTTAGTTGATGCCTTATTAGAAGATATTCAGCTCCCTGAAGCTATTGCTGTCATGCACTGTAAAGGTCACTCCCAAGACTCTGATCCTATCTCTATAGGTGATAGAATGGCTGATTATGCTGCTCAGAAGGCTGCCTTGCTACTCCCATCTACCTCATTATACATGTAAGCCTCTGTCTGCCCAAGTGCTGCCGAGTCCCCTGGTCCTCAGTATTCTAATTTACCTCCCTGAAACAATAGAACAATGGATGTCCTGGGGTCTCATCATCACCAGGAGGAGTCATGAACTGCACCAGACGGCAGAGTAGCTATCCACACTCCTCAGTTAATACAGATTTAAACCTTTTGGCAGGATTCAAGTCGGTGAAATCAATTTGCAATCTCTCAAAAGGAACAAAAGCCCATGGTTTTGCACCCTTGGATTACTTGCTACACACAGCAAGCAATCCTTAACAATCTGCTTAGCCAAGAGTAGAATCCAGGGGCAAAACACTGGCGACTAACTGAATCTCCCATTTTCATAGCTGACCAATGAGTTCTTTGATGTAACAATTTTAAAAGCTGCATTAGTTATTGTTGATCAATTAACTGGATGGATTGAAGCATTTCCTACTACCAATAAAAAGGCTCAGCATGTTGCAAAAATATTGGTAAAGGAAATTGTGCCAAGATATGGTCCACCTAGGGTCATTGATTCAGACCAGGGACCTGAATTTGCTTCAAACATTATTCAAACTCTGTCTGCATTTCTGGGTTTCACCTGGAAACTCCACACTCCTTAGCATCCTCAGAGTTCAGGATAAGTTGAGAGAATGAATCAGACCTTAAAACTGCAACTGTTAAAGCTGTGCAAGGACACCAAACTGACTTGGCTGGATGCTTTACCCTTAGCTCTGTTTAACATCCGCACAGCCCCAAGGGGAATACCTAAGGTCTCCCCATACAAGCTGTTATATGGAAGACCACCTCTAGGGTACGGACCCGAACCCCCGGAGCTTCCTACATATGTTTTACAAGACTCTCACCTCACTTCTTATATTTTGCAGCAGCAGCAGTTGTCCTCTCTCCATAGATATGCACATCATTTTCAGCCTCTTCCATTAGATGTGTCGGCACATTCATTCCAACCTAGAGCGTGGATTCTGATCAAGACCTATTGCCAACAAACACTACAGTCACTGTGGGAAGGGCCCTTCTAAGTTTTGTTGACCACCCCGACTGCAGTTAAAGTTGCCAGCAAAGGATCCTGGACTCACTACACATGCTGCAAGCACGCACCACCCCCACAAGCGCCTGGACGAGGATGAGAAGCAGCTGATGAAGCATAGTTACTCACCTGTAACAGGTGATCTCCGGGAACAGCAGGAATTTAGTCTTCACATATGGGTATCATCGGTACCAACGTAGCCTGTGTGGGAACGCTCCCCAGCGTCCAATAGGAAAGCTTTTAGGGGCATCCCACAGCGCCTGCGTGCTGCCTTTCCGCCTTTCCCAACTATCCCTCTCCAGTTGAGTTGAAAGCTGAGACAAAGAGAGAGGGAAAGAGACAAAGAGAGAGATAGAGAGATACAACTCCTAGGGGAGGTGGGTGGGTTGTGAAGACTAAATTCCTGCTGTTCCCGGAGATCACCTGTTACAGGTGAGTAACTATGCTATCTCCAGGAACAAGCAGGAATGTAGTCTTCACATATGGGGACTCCCTAGCTGCAGATGCCAGGGAGAAACCCCAGAAGTTGTGTGCCCTTGTGAAAGGGCTCCACTTCCCCCCATGGATCTCTGGCATCCTACCAGGGATGGTGGGTAGGAGTTGATTAAGTATTGTAAACGGGGCGCTGGGTGAGAATGTCCACAGTCTTGGCAAAGGCAAATATTAATATGACTTGCAAAGGATTGTGGGAAATGTAGTCCATTCATACCAGACTCAGCCGTTCACATTAAATTAGTTGTGCTTGCTCGAGTGTAAAGCCAAGAAGATATTTTATTTATGGGGTTATTTCTCCCAACACAGATATACTTGGTAGCACATAAAAAGGAATACTTGCTTTCAGTATTATACTTAGAAAAACAAATAAGCAAAAACAACAGCTGAACTTGTTAAGCAATCAAATCAAAGCATAAAGACCTTGATGGGAACAGAAAGGTCTTTTCTGTAAGCTCCTGCTAATTCCCCTTAGCAGTGCTTCAAAGAACAAACAAAACCCACAAAGTAGGAAAAAAACTGTTCTTTTTCAGGGATATCTTCTTGTATCTTCACACACACTCAGAAGTGTCCCTTCAGAGCTCACAGGCAATTAGGCAAGGCTCAATTGCTAACAATTACCAGCTGAAAACCTCTTGGCTGGTTTACTTTCTATTACGTGGCTCAAATCCTACTCAGAAGCTTTTCTGAGTAGATTAAAGAACAGGTTTATATTTCTTTGTGATGGTTGTTGTATTTTGTAACAGCATATTACCACAGAAGTTTAGACAGAGAGCAATCCATGTATTCAAAGTCCCCATTTATAACATCTTCCCCTTCTTCAACTATCATGGGTTCAATATCATGGATTGGCACAGAGGAATTTCTCAATGGAACACTCTCAGGACAATACTTGTTTCCCTGCTGTCTTCCCAGTGAAGAGCTAGGGCATAGATCAGTGTTCATACCCGAGCTTCCATTGCTGTTAGAGTTCCTCTCTAAATATCCTGGCCAGTATGTAGTCCAGTTCTTATGTCCAGCCTTCCAATCAAGTTCCCTGGACACTGGGTCTCTCTTCACATACCTTCTTGCACTGGTCTTAGGGTCCCTTCCAAGTGCAGCCATCTCCCTCACAGGTGCCGTCCGGGGATTCCTGGCTCTGCAACCCCACTCCTCTGGCTTTCCCCAATCCAATGGTGTATGCTTGCCTCTGGAATGCCTCCCAGTATACGTACTGCTATGGACTCCTTTAGACCTCCCAAATGCTTTTCTCTTCTTTCTTCCAAAGTATTTCTTGCTCTCTCTGTCCGTCAGCTCTGGCTTCTGCTGATGATGATGATCCTCAGGCTGATCAAGATGCTTCTGATCAAGAAGATTCTCTGTAGAATAAGCTTTTCTTTTATCCTGCTTAGATGAATGCTCCACCCTAGCACAGCGCAGCTGTGCTGAATCAAGCCCTGCCCTTGGAGATGAGTGCTTGGGGATTACCTCATAGCCCTCCTGATTGAACACACGTTTCCCCACTTCAGCTCTTCTAATGGCTGTTGGAAACCTGGTGCATTCTGGGACTGGTAGTCTTTTATGGAAACATTCTGTTTTATTATTTCTACCAGAACAGACAGGTTGCTTGTTCAGAGTCACTTCACCTCTATTATAGCTCCTTCCTGAACTATGATAAGCTTCCTTATCACAGTATGGAACAGGTGTTGAAGAACAGTCTGACCAAACAAGGCATCCCGGCGGGAGTCCTTGTCTAAGCAGTAATGGGCTGTGAAGGTATGAACCGAGGCCCAAGTAGCTGCTTGACAGATGTCATCAATAGAGACAGAGTGAAGATAAGCCATAGAAGCTGCCATGGCTCTCACATTGTGAGCTGTGACATGGCCTTCAAGAGGAAGGTTCTTACTCTCATAGGCAAAAGAAATACACTGTGCAATCCAGTTGGACAGTGTTCCTTTGGAGACTGGAAGTCCCAAATGACTGGGATCAAAAGCAACAAAAAGTTGAGAGGACTTCCTGGGTTGCAGGGCCCTTTTACAGTCCAAAGTATGAAGATTCCTTTCTGCATTTGAGGCATGAGGCCTTGGGAAGAATACAGGAATTTAAAACGTTTTGTTTAAATGAAAAGGTGACCCCACCTTTGGCATAAAGTGTGGATGAGTCCTAAGGACTATCTTATCATGATGGAACCTTGTATAAGGAGGGTCAGCCACCAATTCTTGTAATTCACTGATGAGACGTGCTGATGTGATTGCAGTAAGAAAGATGATCTTCCAGGAAAGGAATTTCAAAGAGGTAGTAGCTAATGGTTCAAAAGGTGGCTTCATGAGCTGCCCAAGAACCAGATTTAAGTCCCATGCTTAATGGGAGGCTTAGTTAAAAGAAGGCCAGATTTAAGTCCCAGATTTAAGAACCAGATTTAAGTCCCATGGCTTAATGGGAGGCTTAGTTAAAAGAAGGCCTCTCATAAATCTCGCTATAAGAGAATGAGAGGAAATAGGTTGTCCATTTAGAGGCTTGAAAGAAGCTGCAATAGCACTCAAATGAACTCTCACTGAATTGGTCTTAAGCCCTGTATTAGACAAATGAAGAAGATACTCCAATAATGATTACAGAGGTATCGCAAGAGGGTCAAGACCCTTCTGCAAGCACCATATGGTAAACCTTTTCCACTTGAAGCATAAGAGCGTCTTGTGGAAGGTTTCCTGGATGCATAAAGGATATCCTTTACCTGCTGAGAAAGGTTAAGACTATGAAGTTCTAGGCTTTCAGCAACCAGGCCCCGAGATGGAGAGACTGGGAATTGGGATGCCACAGCATCCCGTTCTCCTGAGAAAGGAGATCTGGAGCAGATCCTAACTCCAGAGGCGGAGCTTGAGAGAGATGTAGGAGCAGAGGGTACCACATTTGCCGTGGCCAATGTGGAGCTATGAGAATCATATGACCTCTGTCTCTCTGAAGCTTGAACAGGGTTTTGTGAATTAGGGGAATGGGTGGAAAGGTATACAGGAAGTCCTGGCCCCAATGGAGGAGAAAAGCATCCCTGGCCTGACAACCCTGAGCCGGAATTCTGGAACAGAACCGGGGAAGTTTGGCATTCAGCAGACTTGCGAAGAGGTCTATGTCCGGGGTTCCCCAAATTTGGAAACTTTTGTCCACCTGGTCTGCATGGAGAGACCATTCGTGTGGAAGCAGAACTCGACTGAGTCTGTCTGCCCAAGAGTTTTGAATGCCTGGAAGATACACCGCAAGGAGATGAATCTGATGCTCTCTGGCCATAGTCGCAAAGCTTCGTTGCATAGCGACAGAGAGCCCGTTCCGCCCTTCTTGTTCACGTAGAACATGGCTACTTGATTGTCCATTTGAACTAGGACTGTCTTGTAGCTGAGCTGGGTGCAGAATACTCGAAGAGCAAGGAAGATTACTCTGAGTTCCAGGAGATTGATGTGGAGATAGGTCTCCTGTAGAGTCCAGGTACCCTGGGTAGAGAGGCCTTGCAGGTGGGCTCCCCAACCCACCTGTGAGGCATCTGTTGTCAGAGTGGCTTGGGGTGGGGGTTGTTGGAAAGGGGACCCCACCAAGAGGTTTTAGAGTGACTGCCACCATTGAAGGGACAAAATAAGACAATCTGAGTTTGTTATTTTGTCTGACAGGCAACCTGATGCCTGAGTCCATTGAGTGGATAAAGTCCACTGGGCTGCCCTCATATGGAGGTGAGCATAAGGAACCACATGCACGATGGATGCCATGTGGCCTAGCAATTGTAACATTTCCCGAGCAGTGAGGTGAGGCTTTAGCACTGCTTGGGAAGCTAACTGCACAAAGCGAAGGCAGTGGGGCTGTGGAAGATAGGCCCTTGTCTATCTGGTATCCAGCAGAGCTCCTATAAACTCTAGAGACTGAGTGGGAGCAAGGCTGGATTTTGGGAAGTTTATGACAAGTCCCAAATACTGAAGGATGTGCATTGTGTGAGAGAGAGAGAAATCCTGGCCTCTGGCTCTGAAGGGGCTCAAATGAGCCAGTCGTCTAAGTAAGGGAAGACGAATATTACCAGGGTGCAAAGAAATGCTGCCACCACAGCCATGAATTTTGTGAACACCCTTGGTGCCGAGGCCAGGCCAAAAGGAAGAACCCTGTATTGGTAGTGCTTCCCTTGAAATAGAAGGAACTTTCGATGAGTTGGATGGATGAGAACATGAGTGTACGCATCCTTAAGATCTAGAGAACAAAGCCAATCCTGACTCTGAAGGTATGGCAGCAGAGTTCCTAGAGAAATCATTTTGAACTTCTCCTTGAACAGGATTTTGTTCAATTCTCTGAGGTACAAAATGAGTCTGTGTCCACCTGTTTTTTTTTGGAATAAGGAAATAGGGGGAGTAGAACCCTGTACCCTGTTGGAGAATGGGTACCTCTTCTATTCCCCCTGGGCAAGAAGCAAAGTGACCTCTTGACCTAACTGGGTGTTGAGAGAGGTCTGAGAATTGAACTGTCTTACCATTGTAGGAGGGGGCATGCTGAGAAAATGAAGCTGGTACCCCCTCTCTTACAATGGACAGAGTCCAGTTTTCTGCTGTTATCTGCCCCCATCTGGGGGCAAAATGACATAACCTTCCTGGAATGGTGGAAGGCTCTGGGCCGTTCAGGGCCAGGAAGGCAAAGTTCTCTAGATAGGAGTCAAAGCCCCTGTGGAGGCTGAGTCTGCTGAGCCAGTTGAGGCTTAGCAGCTTTTGTTTTTCTTTGCCTAAGTTGTTGCTGCAGTCCCTTTTGGGCAGACTGACCTAAGCGATGCCCCTGCTGGGTATAGGAGGGATAAAACTTCTTCTTCTTACTGAAGAATGGTTTCTTGTAGGATTTTTTCCTTGCAGGATCAGCTGTAGATTTAGACAATCTATCCAAGGTGATATTGTCAGCATCTATCTCATTAGCTTTTTCCTGCCAATTCTTGCCAAAGAGATTCTCTCCTGTGCAAGGAATATTCCCCAGTTTATCCTGTACCCAAAGTTCCAAGTCAGATGCCTGGAGCCAGGCAATCCTACGTGCACCTATTGCAATAGCAGAGGTTCTGCTTATGCACTCAAAGCAGTCAAAGGCTGCACAATTTACAAACTTGGAAACATCCTGAGCATGTTTGACAAGGGCAAAGTAATCCTGCCTCTTATCATCAGGAAGGAGAGGGCTCATAAGCTCTAAATCTCCTGTGACCTCCTTAAGGAACATTCCCATATATAATATATAGGAACTGATCCTAGCAGAAAGAATGGAAGCCTGGAAGGTTCGACATCCAAAGGCGTCAAGAGTCCTACACTCACGTCCTGGAGGATTAGATGCATGTCTTTTTGCACTCTTGATCCTTCTCATAGCTGATTCCACCACCATGGAATGGTGTAGTAGCTGAGTCTTTTGAAACCCAGGATAAGGAGGAATTCGATACATGGTGTCGAGCCTTCGAGAGTGAGAAGTGGTTAGAGGTGTTTCCCACATCCTTAACATGAGATCATGCAAGATCTCATGAATAGGTAAGGTAGCTGCCTCCTTGGGAGCTTTAGGGTATTGCAGGATTTCCAATTCCTTTGCCCTAGGCTCTTTTTCAGAAGCCACTGTGATGGAAAGACCTCGAGCCACATCTAGAATAAAATCCTGAAAGGACATATCCTCTGGAGGAGACATCCTACGTTGAGGAGAAGAGTCGTCCTCAGGAAGAAGTACTCTGGTATCGGCAGAGCTTTCAGAGTCTTCAGACTCATCCGAGGATTCAAAGTATCTCTGATCCGGGTGATCGTGCAAGGCATGATACCGGTACCGATTGAAGTCGGCATTGGAGGGGTCCGGTACCGACTGCATCGACATTGGCTTGTTGATAAGCATGACTCGGTCCTACCGATGTCGATGCAGTCGGTACTGGTGTCGGTGCAGTTACCGGCTGAATTGTCTGAAGCGGTTTCAAGGGCATTGAGGCCGTGAGAAGAGCTGCCAGACTGCGTTCAATAGCCAAGAATCTCTGGTCTATCGACGCTGCCAATGCTTGAGTATCGGTACCGGATGAAGCAGCCGGTACCCCAAAGCATGGCACCAGTAGTTCTGCCAAGGTTGAGGCCTCGAGAACATCCTGGAGCCCCGTTAGTGCTTTGGAAGCCGAAGCCTCCCGCCGGGGCAATTTTGCCGGTACAAGTCCCTCAAGGGCAACGCCAGAGGCATCTCGATGCTTAGAAGGAGATCTACCCTTTGAGGACTGGCCAGATTTATGTTTACTTACCTGAGATCCATGGGAGGAAGACGAAGCCCTGGAAGACGTCGATGCCACAGATGCTGCATTGGAGGGAAAAAGGGGTGCTAAGTTTAGCAGCTCGGTTTTGCCGGCCCCTCTTCGACATCATCCCACAGGCAACACACTCCGAGATAGAGTGGTCAGGACCTAAACATTTGAGGCACCACTCATGGGTGTCAGTGACAGAGATGGTACCGCCATACTTGGAACACTTTTTAAAACCCAAAGCGGGTTTTTCCATTTTAAAGGAAAAGTTGGGCCTAGTGCCCAAAATGGCGCGTGGCACCTAAGGAGAAAATACCTGGAAAAGACTCCAGAAGAAAAGGGTTTATTTGGGTTTTTTTTTTTTTTTTTTAAAGAAAAAAGAAAGAACCACCGGCGGTACCAGTGTAGCGTTGAGGGAAGGCAGACGCGACCACAAAAAAGAAGAATAAAAGGGAATATTTTCTGCGGTGACAGTATGTGCGACCTGTCGGCTCCGCAGAAAACAAAGAACTGGAGAGGGGACAGTTGGGAAAGGCTGGAAGGCAGCACGCAGGCACTGTGGGATGCTCCCAAAAGCTTTCCTATTGGACACTGGGGAGCGTTCCCACGCAGGCTCCGTCGGTACCGACAATACCCATATGTGAAGACTACATTCCTGCTTGTTCCTGGAGATCGGGGCAGCCAAAGCCCTAGCAGCTGGTGAGGGAGAGGAGAAGACTCCTGAAGAAAAGTGGTTCACGGAGGTCATACCGGACCAAGGCCTGAAGATAAAGCTCAAGAGACTGAAATAATCTTATCTTTACTGATATTGTGACTCTCTATGCCTGCCTGCTATCTTTTTGGAAGGAGGTCTTTGCCAGAAGAAATTCCAGGGCTTTACAGAAGGATTTTAAGGACTGAAAATATTGTATACCTCCTTTTCTTTCTGCTGTTTGAATTATTATTGTTATATTTCTTGTATGGTTGGTTAGGATATGGGTAGCCTCCATAGTCACAAGCCCTTTAGAATGATGATGTTTACTTATATTTTCTGCATTGTCTTCCTGCCCTTGAAAAGCCCTGGCTCTATGGCATTACAGGGGAGCCGGGCTGGGGGGAGGGATCGCTGCCTGTGTCATACATATAAAGCTTACACAGGCTGTCCCTCAAATCTGATGAAAGTTGGATACCGGTCTTCTTCTTCTTCTTTATGTCCAAAGCCAGAGCTTATAGGTACTCTTAGACTTAATTCTCATAATGTTTCTGTTTGTATAAAGGCTGATTCTGTTTGTGGTAAGAGTGTGATTCAGGCTCTGAAGGATAAACAGCCCTTGCTGAACAAGAACTTGGTGGGTCACATAGGCTGCAAGGTGCCCAAAAACCAAAGCACTGTTGCCACCCCGACCTCTGACCCTGAAGTCCTTGATCACTTTGGTCATTGGGAACAGAATTTATATGTAAAATTCACTTAAAGATGTTGCTTTAAGGACAAGTCAAGATTGTTATATTTGTTCCCATGTTCCTTCACATTATCAAAGTGGTGTTCCCTTAATAAGCATAGAGGTTGCTTACGCTGATTATAATGTCTCTAGCTTCACCCTATCCAAAGCTTTTAATACTTCTTCTACCTTCATTTCACTGATAAAATTAGGCCATGGGACTGTTTGCTTCCAGAGAGATGGAAAAGGCCAGAACTTAGGGAGGAGTGTCTGTCTTTATAGAATCATAAATTAAAGTACTAATAACTCTGGAACCCTCCAGCACTCTTTTAGTCTTTATGACTCCACCTCACATATACTCACCTCCTCAGATTTAACTACTTTGTTATGCAATATTTCCTCTTGCTCCCTTTCCCCTCTACTTATAGGTAGACTGGCTTCCTGGGAACCTCTTCCAGGAACTTACTGAGTATCTGGATTCAGGGCCTTCTCAGTATTCCCAAAGGGAGGAGAAGGTACTTGCTTTATTGGCCTTGTGGTCCCTGGAGTGCAAATCACCCCTAAACTCCCTGAGGGACGGTTAAGGAACTGGAGATCTCCATCTCCATCTCCTAAAGGCGGCCATAATAAAGCCTTAGATACAGGGCCGGCCCGTCCATTGAGCAAGAATGTTTTTTGCACAGGGCCCCGCGTTTCAGGGGGCCCCGCGCAAAGAACATTCTGCTTTTTTTTTATTACATTTAAAAACAAAAACCTGGCTCTAGCTGCTGCCGCTGCCGCGTCCGTCGCAGCAGCGGCAGAATGGCGTGTCCCGCGGGGCCCCTTCTCCTCTTCGAGCCCTCTGCAAGGGCTTTCAGATTCGCGAAGGGAGAGTTGTGCTCCCTCGCGTCTCTGTAAAGCCCGCAGGGGCTAATGGGAAATTTCCCATCAGCCCCTTTAGACGCGAGGGGCTGATGGGAAATTTCCCATTAGCCCCTGCGGGCTTTACAGAGACGCGAGGGAGCACTCTCCCTTCGCGAATCTGAAAGCCCTTGCAGAGGGCTCGACGTGGAGAGGGGGCCCCGCGGGACACGCCATTCTGCCGCTGCTGCGACGGACGCGGCAGCAGCTAGAGCCAGGTTTTTGTTTTTAAATTTGCCGGAAGGGAAGGGAAGGGAAGGGAAGGGAAGGGAAGGGAAGGGGGGGGGGGGGCTGATGGAGGCTGTCTGGAAATGGGGTGATGGGGGGTTAGGACTGGAAATGTGCAAGGAGGGGGGGTTAGGACTGGAAATGTGCAAGGGGGGGGTTAGGACTGGAAATGTGCAAGGGGGGGGGTTAGGACTGGAAATGTGCAAGGGGGGGGGTTAGGACTTGAAATGGGCTGGGACTGATGGAGGCTGACTTGAAATGGGCTGGGGGGGGGGGTTAGGACTTGAAATGGGCGGGAGGGGGGGATAGGACTGGAAATGGGCTGGGACTGTTGGAGGCTGACTTGAAATGGGCTGGGGAGGGGTTAGGACTGGAAATGGGCTGGGGGGGGGTTAAGACTGCTAATGGGCTGGGGCTGATGGAGGCTGACTGGAAATGGGCTGGGGGGGTTAAGACTGGTAATGGGCTGGGGGGTTAAGACTGGTAATGGGCTGGGGGTTGATGGAGGCTGACTGGAAATGGGCTGGGTGGGTTAAGACTGGTAATGGGCTGGGGGGGTTAAGACTGGTAATGGGCTGGGGGTTGATGGAGGCTGACTGGAAATGGGGTGATGGGGGGTTAGGACTGGAAATGGGCTGGGGGGGTTAAGACTGGTAATGGGCTGTGGGCTGATGGGGGCTGTCTGGAAATAGGATGATGGGGGTTAGGATTGCTAATGGGCTATGGGGGGGTTAGGACTGCTAATGGGCTATGGGGGCGCTAGGACAGGAAAAGGGCTGATGGGGAGGGGTTAGGACTTGAGGTGGGCTGATGTGGTTAGGACTAGTAATGGGCTGTGGGCTGATGGGGGGGGGTTAGGACTGGCAATGGGCTATGGGGGGCTGACTGGAAATGGGCTGATGGGGTTAAGACTGGAAGTGGGCTGATGGGGGGTTAGGACTGGTAATGGGTTATAGGGGGGGGGCTTAAACTGAAAATGGGTTGATGGGGGGCTAGGACTGGTAATGGGTTGGGGGATTGCTATGACTGGAAATGGACTGAGTGGACGGGGAGGCTTGAACTGCAAATAGCTGATGGGAGGGAGCTTGGAATGGAAATGGGCTGTGAGGGAAGGGAGCTAGAACTGAAAATGGGCTGATGGATCAGCTAGGATAGGACTCTACCGGGGCTGTAGGGGGGAGCTAAGATTGGAAATGGGCGGTGGTGGGGCTTGAATTGAAATGGACTCATGGAGGGGCTAGAACTGGAAGTAGGCTCATGGGGGGGCTTGGACTGGAATTGGGCTGAGTGGAGGGGAGCTAGGATTTGACATGGGCTGATGGTGGGGCTAGGAAATGACTAGAAATGGGCTGATGGGGGGCTAGGATTGGAAATGAGCTGATGAAGGGACTCAGACTGAAAATGGATGGGGGAGCTAGGACTGGAAATGGGTTGATGGGGGGCTAGGACTGGAAATGGGCTGATGCAGGGACTAGAAGGGAATGGATGCTGGGTGAGACTGGAACTAGAAGGGAGCTGATGTTGGGGGAGGATTAGAATGGGATGGGGCTGGGAGAGTAAAATGGAGAGGGGAAAAATATTTTGTGTGGGAGGGATGAAAAATCTACAATTGGCCGGGTATTGGGAGAGTAAGTGGGGATTGAGGATGGAGGGGTAAAATTTGTGTGGATGAAATAAGAATGAGGAAAGAGCAAAAGGATAAAGATTAGTATGTTAAAGCAGATGTAGAGAGAGAGGATGGAAAGAAAACTAGAAGAGAGAAGAAAGGACAAATGGACAGCAGACGATGGAGAGTTAGCAGAAAACATGAAGAAACCAGAAGAAAGTGGCTGGAGCAATTGCAACTGAAAAAAAATGCACAAAAGGTAGAAATATATCTCTTTATTTTGAATTTATTAACTGGAATATGAAAGTTCTGGGAAATGTGCATCATTAACGTCTGCGCTTTGTTTGGTACAAGAGGAAATTGATTTATAGTTTTATTTCTACAGTGTTGTTGTACATTCCAAGTTTGGCTTTTGGGGTTCCCAGTTTAAATTATTGCCTTCCTGTTTCTAAATTGCGATTCCTTGTTTGGTGATGGTCTATGTTCTGCATGTGTAACTGAGCTGAGGTATTCTGTTTATGTAATTCCTATTTGACATTGCCACTTGTTCTCTTTCCCCAGTATTCTCTGAAATGTACTGGTTTAATATTTGCAGTGTTTCCTTTTGATAGGTAGGGACTGGTGCTTTGTGAGTCCTGGTAATGCTGTCAGGATACAGCGGGTTTGCTATGGGTTCTAAATGGGCAGCGTTTGTAGTAGTTCCTAATGTGCCTGGCGGTTGGCACTGGATTATAGTAATGTAGAAATCTTTTAGTCTTTCTTTATCCATACACTCATTGAGAGACATGTTTACTAAAAGTTAGTGTATGGTAACATTATGCAAATATTTATGCAAATAAGGCCACTTATGCAAATTAGGCCCCGCACCGAGTCTCCGCACATGGCCCCGCACCCCCCTTGGGCCGCCCCTGCTTAGATAACATAGTGACCCAGTATGATGGGAACTCAGTGGGGAAAGGAATTATGCCCAGTGTTTTCTTCAGTGTAGGTGTTATGAATGAATCATAGAGACATATGTACTCTTGCTTCTATTTTATCTGCTTTCCTGAATGAAATTGCAGGTGCTTTTCAAAATGTTAAGGAAGAATTGGGTCAGTAGAGGAACCTTGCACTATAGAATCGATGGGCCCTTGATTATCTCCTTGCTGCCCAGGAGGGCGTGCACAGTCTCCTCGGAAGAACCTACCATATTAATGCCATGCAAGATTTAGAGAGACCCCTCCAAGATAATATTAGGGATAAGCCTAGCTTAGGAAACATTGCTGAGTGGTTTTGAAACTGAGGTTGGCTACAACAACTTGTGTTCTATTCAATCATGGGTGTTACTCTCCTAGTCTCTGTCTGTTGTTGTATTCAGTGTCTTCCAGGTTTGGTGCAGACCTTCAAAACTTGCTTTACTCCATTTACAATAATGAATGCTAATCTCCTTATCTCTGAAAGTCCCTTGATCGAGTCTCAAATATGCTTCGAGCATCAGAAGTAACCAGACATGCTCCCCACTTTGGCTCAAGGACCCCCCTGCCTGCACAATGGCCAAGAAGAACCTGAGCAGAGGGAAGCAGGAGCAAAAAGATGTGATTACCTCCTGTGACAAGGAGGCAATCAGAGGGGGGAATGAGATGGGAAAAAGGGGATAGCATGCCAGGATAAAATAGATCAACACAAAATAGAGTAGGTATGTAAACATCTCTGAGCTAGCATGTGTGTAATATTGTCGGAAGAATCGCCATGAGGTTTAAATCGCCTCCTGAAGCTTAACTTCCATTTTGCTCAATTTTTATTAATGAGCCCACTACGGAGCCATATAAATAAGGTGAAACACCATAAAAAGTGCTCCCTATGTAAAACCTATGTATTTGTGAAGCCACCAATTTAAATGTGGCATAAAAGCAACTTGAAAAATTGACTGGTGAGAAAGTCCAAAAACAGAGAACTAGCGAAAATGTGACTTATCTTGAACTGTCGTAGAGATGTCTTGCAAATCCGCTACATGTCCTCAATCCATAGTTAGACTACTCCCAGATATCCAAAATGATTTGCAGTCAAAAAGAAGACACAGCACTGCGTTTCGGGCAAAAACAAAATTATAGCCCTGTCTCAACGCTTAACGCAACTGCAACAAGAGACCAGTCTGTTAGTCTCTGGTAATGAGAGAATACATCTCATTATGTTCGGTTATCGACGAATCCATTTTTTGATTTACAATCTCAGATTCATTCAGTTATGAAGTTGGCAATTTCAAACAATTGGATTACCAAGAGGGAATTTGATTTTTTGGTTTTGAAGCACCCGAAAATTCCCTTCATTTATACCGTTCCCAAAATTCATAAATCCCTTACAACACCTCCTGGCAGACCAATAGTGTCTTGTCGTGGCTCTTCTTTGGAGCCTTTATCAAAATTTTGCGACAAGTTTTTACAACCTTGTGCTCAATGTGTTCCATCGTTTTTGAAAGATACCACCCATTTTCTCACTAAACTTCAACAAATTGAAGGTAACATCACTTCTTGGTGGTTGGTTTCGCTGGACGTGACAGCAATGTATACCAACATTAACCAGGATCAAGCTTTAGCAGTTATTTCTCAACTAAATCTTTCTCTGCCGGAGCGGATTCCTCATGCATTTTTTATGCAGATGTTGACTTTGGTATTAACGAAAAATTATTTTCAGTTTGAAAAACAAATTTACCACCAAGTTCAAGGTATCGCCATGGGGGCCACAGTGGCTCCATCGGTGGCTACTCTTTACATGGCAGAATTTGAATCTTCTCACATCTATCCTTCTCCTTGGTTTTTGGATGTTGAGTTATGGGTGCGTTTTTTGGATGATATCTTTTTCTTGTGGAAGGGAACTGAGGATAAGTTGCGCTGTTTTATACAGTGGATGAATTCTTTGCGATCGAATTTATCCTTTACAATGCAACATCATCAGTCTAAGCTTGAATTTTTGGATGTCACGATTGTAAAAGGTCCAAATTCTTTTCTCACCACTTTATATAGAAAGCCAGTTCAGAAAAATACTTTACTGTCCTATACTAGTTTTCATCCGGGACCCTTGAAAAGGGGCCTTCCATATGGACAGTTTTTAAGGCTCAGACGTATCTGCTCTAATTTTGAGGATTTTCTCCAACATGCACAGGAGTTGTTTGTACGTCTTATCCAGCGGGGCTACCCAAAGTGGGTAGTCAAACAGGCTTTTACACGAGCAAAGTATACTCACCGTGAATGGCTTTTTCTCCCACATCAACCTCATTTTTCAGATAATTTAGAGGCTTCTGATACTTTTGTGGGAGTACTGCCTTACATGTTCCATACGGATCAAATTAAAAAAATTTTAGCCAAACATTGGCACCTTTTACAAATACATCCGTGTTTCCAAAAGAAACTTCAGATAGCGCATTCTCGGGGTCCGAACCTTCGGGATATGGTGGGTGCTACTTCCTCCCCATTGGATCGAATGGTTGTTCAATCTATAGAGGTGGGTCATTTTGCTTGCGCCTCTGCTTCTTGCTCTCATTGTCCACAAACAATTTCAGGCAGAGAATGGCAAGTACCTAATTCTACTCATCTCCATATAGCTCGCTGGTCTACCTCCTGTACAACTCCTTTTGTGGTATATGTGCTATTGTGCCCATGTCAGCTTTTGTACATTGGCCGGAAAATTCGTTCCATGAAGGTTCGATTAAACGAACACGCCTCTAGACTAAGGAACTCTGTGACATCAGCTCCATTAGTCCAGCACAGTATGGACTTAAAGCATGAATTTCATGATTTCAGATGGCGGATTTTGGACTTTGTCCCGGAACATCCTAGAGGTGGTGACCGTGAGCAACAGTTGCAAGTACTAGAACAACATTGGATTTTCAGATGGTCCACAGTGGAACCCTTGGGTTTGAATCGCGAACTTGATTGGGCCAGCATTGTTTGAAAAAACTTTTTTGGCAATTACTTTTCATAATTGTTTATTGCTAAGAGGAATTTTTTACAAGTTTAGTAACATTCTAATACAGTTATTTTATCAACTTTGTCATTCAAAGTATTGCTTAAAGCTGATTGGTGGTTTACTATTATTTCATTCATGAATCCTGCACTCGTGGGTCAGATCGCTATTGAGCATGTGCTGGCATTTTTTGGGATCAGCTAACAGACTGGTCTCTTGTTGCAGTTGCGTTAAGCGTTGAGACAGGGCTATAATTTTGATTTTGCTCGAAACGCAGTGCTGTGTCTTCTTTTTGACTGCAAATCATTTTGGATATCTGGGAGTAGTCTAACTATGGATTGAGGACATGTAGCGGATTTGCAAGACATCTCTACGACAGTTCAAGATAAGTCACATTTTCGCTAGTTCTCTGTTTTTGGACTTTCTCACCAGTCAATTTTTCAAGTTGCTTTTATGCCACATTTAAATTGGTGGCTTCACAAATACATAGGTTTTACATAGGGAGCACTTTTTATGGTGTTTCACCTTATTTATATGGCTCCGTAGTGGGCTCATTAATAAAAATTGAGCAAAATGGAAGTTAAGCTTCAGGAGGCGATTTAAACCTCATGGCGATTCTTCCGACAATATTACACACATGCTAGCTCAGAGATGTTTACATACCTACTCTATTTTGTGTTGATTAATTTTGTATAGGGTTTAGTTAGTTTGTTTTTAGGATAAAATAGATGGCATGCTGAAACAAACAGACATTAAAACTTTAGACAGGAGCATTTAGACAGGAGCAGCAGCACAAGAACACAGACAGGCTAAAACAGATAAAATTCTATCTTTACAGCCCAAGCTGACAAAGTAATGGGAGGGGGGAGGTAGAGAGATGCTTTTACTAGGTTGTCTTCTCATGCACACACACAAAGGAGTAGGGCTTCATACAGCTTAGCCATAGATGCCCTAGACTGCAGGGAGAGATAAGGTAGCCACCCCTCCACTGACCAATCAGGGACTCTTAGCAGTTAGGTACTCTCCAGATATGCCACCTAGATAATGCTGTAGAAAGAAGAAGTCAAGGGACTCAAAGAATTCTTCCAAATTGCTATCCTGCTCTAACCCACGTGACAAACTGCTATGCTAAGACTGTATAAAAATCCAGCTTGAATCCTGTATGAGGGCTGGACTCCTTGATAGTTTACTATGAGCCAGCCCCTGCTATAGCAGTGAATAAAGAAAGGAATACGTCTGGGAATATTTTTTCTCTCTTGCCTTGCTTGCTCTTGTTCTCTTCTTGCCAGGTATCATCTGGACTAGATGCACGTCCCACGACAGGGAGGCTCAGTCTGCCAAATAAAAAAAATCCTTATTTGTAGTAGCAGTAGCTGTATTTGGCAGACTGAACTCCATGCCCCACAGTGCATCCTGAGATGCACAGCATGTGGTCCAGTCAAACTGCTGACACTTCGCTGTGCATCCCAGAATGCACCATGGTGGTAAGGGGTCCTGTCTACTAAATAAGGATTTTTTCCCTTATTTGGTAGACCAATTCCCTCTCCCAGGCACTGCATCCTCAGGTGTTAGGCACTACCATTTTGAAGATGGCAGCATGGAGGCAGAAGTCTGTGGGCATTGCTCTTGCCTCCCATTTGACTAAAGGTAACTGTAGGGGGGGGAGGGTGTTGGGGAGGTTCTGGGGGTTCTCAGGGGTGGGCTAGCGAAGCCGTCAATGTCTTTTTTGAGAAGCTGTGGGGGATTCAGGATCCACAGACATCCAATGTTTTTCTTGAGATGGTGTGTGGGGAGGGGTCAGGGCCCAGAAGGCCATCAGTGATTATTTTTGAGAGCATATGGGGAGTCAGGACCCTTGGGACTACCAATGTTTTTTGTACTGGGTAGGGCAAGGGTTGATGTTTAGGGGGCCACTGCCCCTCCAAGGCTTCATCTTGAACACTGCAGATGATCTTTTTGCTTCCTGTTGGATCTTTATGCCTGCCTGAAGTTAGCATAAAGATTCAGCATTAAAAAGAAGCAAAACACTTCTTTAAGTTTCAGCGCAGTTTTTTACATTAGGAGCAATTAATTATTCAGCATTTTGCATACAATTAGCATTCTCATTGCGCTATGTTGTAGCACGGTGTTTTTTCTATAGATTTTTCAGTGCTAGCTTGCTTTCTGCACCCGAAAGCAACCTTAGTGTGGGAAAATTGTCAGCAGGTTTTGCTAGAACATAGTACACGGTTTCTGCATTGACCCCTAAGTTTGTACTTGAGGCAATGGAGGGTTAAGTGACTTGCACAAGGCCACAAGGAACATAATCCAAAAATAGGCCTTTAGAACAAATTTTGCATGATTTGCAACACTTTCAAGTATCATTTGGGAAGACTTAGATAAACAAAGTTACAATAATCTACTGAAGACAATGACTTCCTTAATCCTTTAAGGTACTGTAGCCTTAGATGCTGCCTCACCCTTCATGGACCCTACGAACAGAATAAAATGATTCAATTTTCTGAAACTACTGTCCTCTTCCTGATACCCCTTCAATGCTCTAGCCGATGAAGATCTCCAAAGATTCCCCTGGCTACCATGGTGAAAGGCTGGCAATTTTGAAATCCTTATGGCTGAACAAATAGCCACCAAAATGCTGCTTTAAGTATAATGCCTTGACAGATACTAATGTTATTTGCTAGGTAAACCTCTTTGATGTACGATGAAAGGCAGTATATCAAACTTTTAAATAAAATGGAAACGGTCCTTGATCAGTTCAAAGGACGGCTTCACAAAAATCCCCAGAATGAAATTCTGATCTCATGGAGAAACTAGTAGATGCTGAGGGGAACACATGTTGCTCCTTCCCCTCAGAAAACGCCCTACATCTGGGAAAGTATTTGAAAAACGTTGATCACATCACACCTATCCTGAGACAATTCCACTGGCTTCCTCTATTCAGCATAAGATACTCTTAATGACGTTTAAAATCAACACCAGTCATTCCCCTCTACCTCCAAACCTCCCAACAGACCCAGGAGACAATCCACCAGGAAAGCACAGTTACTTACCTGTAACAGGTGATCTCTGGGAACAGCAGGAATTAGTCTTCACATATGGGTACGTCGGTACCGACGGAGCCTGCACGGGAATGCTCCCCAGCATCCAATCAGAAAGCTTTTGGGAGCATCCCTCGTGCCTGCGCGGTGACTTCCCGCCTTTCCCACTGCCTCTCCTCAGTTGCGTTTCATAGCTGAGACAGAAGGAGAGAAAGAGGAAAGGAGATAGATAGATACAACTCCTAGGGAAGGTGGGTGGGTTGTGAAGACTAATTCCTGCTGTTCCCAGAGATCACCTGTTACAGGTAAGTAACTGTGCTATCTCCAGGAACAAGCAGGAATGAGTCTTCACATATGGGGACTCCCTAGCTGTGGATGCCAGGGGAGATCCCATAAAATGCGTATTCCTGGGACAGGACGGCATTTCCCAAACCTGGATCCCCGGCATCCCCTGAGGGATGGGGGGTAGGAGTTGAATAGAGAAGAGCTGCAAGGAACAGCAAACCTAAAGACTACAGGAGAGAGGAGTCTTTAGAAAGTATGTCAAGTATCATTAAATATTTAATGAACTAGTACAATATAGAGCTTACCTACTGGATTGTAGGAAGTAGAACTGTGATGGAGTGTACTGTGGATGCAGTAGCGGAATCTTCAAGGTAACTTCACAGCAGTGAGGATGAAGTTCCAAACCTGGAATGGGCAGGTGACCCAGGTGTCAACTGGGGCAGGAGAAGAATGGCAGGTCTTCAATGGAAAGCTTTATGGGAAAAAGCTGAAAACACTTTTAGGTACAGAGTTATTAACATTGAGGACTAAAAGAAGACTGACCGATCTGGAGAGTTAGCCCAGTCCGGAAGGGAAGAGGGGGTATGGAAAAAAGCCCCTATTCCCAAGGAAAAGAGAAGTGTACTCAGAATACTGAAGATGTACACTGTCATTCCTAGCTGGTAAGAGATAGGAAGACAATGAAGTTTGATACTTCATGGATAGGGAGATCTAAAACAAAAATAGAAGCTGTTGACGTCACAGCAGTAATTGTGTGTATAACCGCTCCCACTTACTGAGCCGTATGGGAATAGGCAAGTTGACTGTCTGGACCCCCTTAAGAAGGTAAATCACAGTTACTTACCTGTAACAGGTGATCTCTGGGAACAGCAGGAATTAGTCCTCACATATGGGTACGTCGGAACCGACGGAGCCCGCGCGGGAAAGTTCTCCAGCTTCCCAGAAAGGAAAGCTTTTGGGGCCTCCCACAGCGCATGCGCGCTGCCTTCCCGCCTTCCTGACCAACTCTCCTCAGTTCGAGTTTAAAGCTGAGACAATAGAGAGAGGAAAGGAAAGTGAGAGAGAGATACAACTCCCAGGGGAGATGGGTGGGTTGTGAGGACTAATTCCTGCTGTTCCCAGAGATCACCTGTTACAGGTAAGTAACTGTGCTATCTCCAGGAACAAGCAGGAATGAGTCCTCACATATGGGGACTCCCTAGCTAAGATGCCGGGGAGATTCCTCTCCAAGGGTTCCTCATCTTCCTATGGATCTCAGGCATCCATTCAGGGAAGGTGGGCAGGAGTTGTTTAAGAATGGAACAGGTGTCTGAGGACAGCCTGACCAAACAAGGCATCCCGGTGGGAGTCCTTGTCCAAGCAGTAATGGGCTGTGAAGGTATGAACCGAGGCCCAGGTGGCTGCTCGACAGATCTGATCGATGGATACAGAATGAAGATGAGCCATAGATGTGGCCATGGCTCTCACATTGTGAGCTGTGACATGGCCTTCCAGAGAAAGGTTCTTACTCTGGTAAGCAAAAGAAATACACTGAGCAATCCAATTGGACAGTGTTCTTTTTGAGACTGGAAGTCCTAAATGAGAAGGATCAAAAGCAACAAAAAGTTGAGAAGACTTTTGATGTTGCTGTGTCCTGTGGATGTAAAAGGCAAGAGTTCTTTTACAATCTAACGTATGTAGGTTCCTCTCTGCACTGGATGCATGAGGAGCTGGACAAAAGACAGGTAGATATACCTCTTGATTAAGATGAAAAGGTGAGACCACTTTAGGCATAAAGTGAGGATTTGTCCTAAGGACTACCTTATCATGATGGAACCTTGTATAAGGTGGATTAGCCACTAAAGCCTGCAGTTCACTGATGCGGCGAGCAGAAGTGATTGCAATAAGGAAAATGACTTTCCAGGAAAGAAATTTCAAGGAGGTAGTGGCTAAGGGTTCAAAGGGTGGCTTCATAAGCTGACCAAGAACCACGTTTAAGTCCCATGCCACCGGAGGAGGCCGAATGGGAGGTTTAGTTAAAGTTAGACCTCTCATAAATCTTGCAATAAGAGGATGAGAGGAAACAGGTTGTCCATTGATAGGCTGAAGAGATGCTGCAATAGCACTCAAATGGACCCTTACAGAATTTGTTTTAAGTCCTGCATTGGAAAGATGAAGGAGATATTCGAGTAAAGAATTCAAAGGTAGTGCTAGAGGGTTAAGACCTTTTTCAGCACACCAAATGGAAAATCTTTTCCATTTAAAAGCATAAGAACGCCTGGTGGAAGGTTTCCTAGAGGCATGGAGGATATCCTTCACTTGTTGAGAAAGATTGAAGTCTTGAAGGTCTAGGCCTTCAGTAACCAAGCTCTGAGGTGAAGGGACTTGGGGTTTGGGTGCCACAAAGTCCCCTCCTCTTGAGACAGAAGGTCTGGAGCAGCTCCCAGATCCAGGGAGGGTGCCTGGGAGAGATGCAGAAGTAGAGGGTACCACACTTGGCGTGGCCAGCGTGGAGCTATGAGGATCATAGATCCTTGATCCCTCTGAAGTTTGAATAGAGTCTTGGGAATCAAAGGAATGGGTGGAAAGGCATACAGGAAGGCTTGACCCCAATGAAGGAGGAAGGCATCCTTGGCCTGAGCTCCCTGACATGAAATTCTGGAACAGAATCGGGGAAGTTTGGCATTGCACGGACTTGCAAACAGGTCTATGTCCAGGGTTCCCCATTTATGAAAGATTCTGAGTACCTGATCCATGTGCAGGGACCATTCGTGTGGAAGCAGAACTCGACTGAGTCTGTCTGCCCAAGAGTTTTGGATTCCTGGGAGGTATACTGCCAGGAGATGGATTTGATGCTCTCTGGCGAAGGCCCACAATTTTAGAGCTTCGTTGCAAAGCGACAGAGAGCCAGTCCCTCCTTGTTTGTTTATGTAGAACATGGCTACTTGATTGTCGGTATGAACAAGGACTGTCATGTTGATGAGGAGGGTATGAAAGACCTTGAGAGCAAGGAAAATTGCTCGCAGCTCCAAAAGGTTGATATGAAGGGTGGTCTCCTGTGGAGACCAAGTGCCCTGAGTGGAGAGGTCTTGGAGATAAGCTCCCCAACCTGTTTGGGAGGCATCTGTAGTGAGAGTTGCTTGGGGTAACAAAGGTTGGAAGGGGGCCCCCAACAACAGATTTTGAGTGGATATCCACCAGTGGAGAGACCAAAAAAGACGTTTTGAGGTTGCTATTTGGTCTGAGAGAGCTCCTGATGCTTGGGTCCACTGGGTGGACAAAGTCCATTGAGCTGCTCTCATATGTAGGCGAGCATAAGGCACCACATGAACTGTGGATGCCATGTGGCCTAGCAGTTGTAGCATCTCCCTGGCAGTCAAGTGGCTTCTGGACTGAATTTGAGAGGCCAAGTGCATTAGACGGTGGCAACGGGCCTGAGGAAGATAGGCCCTTGCAGTGGTGGTATCTAGCCAGGCCCCTATGAATTCTAGGGACTGAGTAGGGGTGAGTTGAGACTTTGGCAGATTGATGACGAGTCCCAGATACTGCAGTATGCGTCTGGTGTGGTTCAGGGAAGTCTGAGCCTTGGACTGAGATGGAGCTCAGATGAGCCAGTCGTCCAGGTATGGGAAGACAAATATTCCCAGAGTGCGTAGAAATGCAGCCACTATTGACATGCATTTGGTGAACACTCTTGGAGCAGAGGCTAGACCGAAGGGGAGTACTCTGTATTGGAAATGTTTTCCCTGGAACAGAAATCGTAGAAATTTTCTGTGGGATGGATGGATGAGTATATGTGTGTACGCATCCTTTAGATCTAGAGAACAAAGCCAATCCTGACTCTGTAGGTATGGAAGGAGAGTACCTAAAGAGAGCATCTTGAATTTCTCCTTGTATAGAAATTTGTTCAATTCTCTCAGATCTAGAATGGGTCTGTGCCCTCCTGTTTTCTTGGGGATGAGAAAATAAGGGGAGTAAAACCCTGACCCCTGTTGAAGAAGAGGAACCTCTTCTATTGCCCTTTGGGCAAGAAGGGTGGTCACCTCCTGACCCAACAGGTACAGGAGAGATGGGGGAGAATTGAATTGTCTCACCATGGTATGGGGAGGAAGGCTGGAGAAATGTAGCTTGTAGCCCTCTTTGATGATAGAGAGGGTCCACTGTTCTGATGTGATTTGTTCCCATCTGGGAGCAAAATGAATTAACCTTCCTGGAATGGTGAGAGGCTCTGGTTGTTGCAGAGCCAGAAAGGTTAAGTTCTCTAGAATCAAGTCAAAAACTCTGAGGGGGTTGGGACTGCTGGACTGTAGCAGCCCCTGTAGACTTTGTTCTGGCCTGTTTAGATTGCTGACGCTTAGAAGCAAAGCAAACTTGGGAAGATTGCTGGCCAGTATTTGTGGAAAATCTGGTCTTTTTATAGAAAGGCTTCTTAAAAGGTTTTTTCTTGGCAGGGGTAGAGGTAGACTTAGAAAGTCTATCTAAAGCAGCATTCTCTGCATCCATTTGAGTGGCTTTGATTTGCCACTCCTTGCCAAACAGATTTTCACCTGTACAGGGCAGATTGCCCAAGCCATCTTGTACCCAGGGTTCCAAATCAGAGGCCTGGAGCCAAGCAAGTCTGCGAGCAGCTATGGCAATGCCCGAGGCTCTGCTAGCTCCCTCAAAAGAGTCAAAGGCTGCTCTGTTGGAGAATTTTGAAACATCTTGAGTATGCTTTAGCAAAAGAAGGAACTCCTCCTTTCTATCCTCTGGGATAAAGGGGAGAAAATGACGTATCTTCAGTGCAATCTCTTTCAAAAACATGCCCATATAGAGGCTGTATGAATTGATTCTGGCAATAAGCATGCTAGCTTGGAAGATTTTTTCTACCAAAAGCATCCAGAGTCCTACATTCTCTTCCTGGAGGGGTAGAAGAGTGCCTTTTGGTACTCTTTATCTTTTTCATAGCAGACTTCACCACAATAGAGTGGTGAGGGAGCTGAGTTTTTTGAAAACCAGGAGGAGGAGGAACCCGATACATGGTGTCCAAACGTCGAGAATGTGGAGATAGGGTGAGAGGAGCCTCCCACAAGTCCATCATGTGTTCTTGAAGAATTTCATGTATGGGTAAGGTGGCTGTATCCTAAAATATCTAATATGGGTAAGGTGGCTGTATCGTAAATATGGGTAAGGTGGCTGTATCCTAAATATGGGTAAGGTGGCTGTATCCTAAAATATCTAATTTTTTTGCTCTAGGTTCCTTTTCAGAGGTTACAGAAATGGAGAGTCCTTTAGCTACTTCAATAATGAAGTCTTGAAAGGACAAATCCTCTGGAGGAGACATTCTCCTTTTTGGAGAAGAGGGCTCCTCAGGAAGAGTAAAAGAGACATCAGCAGAATCATCTGAGGTATCAGAATCCTCAGAAGATTCAAAGTACCGCCTATTAGCTTCCAGAGATCGATACGCATACCGACCGGTATCAACATCGGGCGTACCGGGAACCGGATCGGTATCGAGAAAACCTCCGGAACCGGAGACCGGAACCGGCATGCTACTGGAAGTAGATGCTCTGGGTACCGGTATCGGTTGTGGTACCGGAACCGGAGTCGGAACCGATTGTTGCGGTACCGAGGACGTTGCAGCGTTAATGAAAGCCAGTATGGCTTGCTGCATGGATTGTACAGTAGTACCCATAGACGCCACAACTGCCTGGATGTCGGTACCGGTGTTGGCCGGTACCCCAGAGCAGTCTAACAGGTGATTGGTCGAGGCCGTGCCATCGATGTCAACCTGTAACCCCATAGGAGGAGCTTTGGAAGCCGGAGCTTCCCGCCGGGGTTGTTTGGCTGGGGCAGGGTCCTCAGGGTCAAACCCAAGGGCCTCTCACTGCTTAGAGGGAGATTTGCCCTTTGAGGACCTGCCCGAAGAATGTTTGGTTACCTGAGATCCATCAGGAGAGGAAGACCTGGAGGATGTTGATGCTGGAGTATCCGTAGAAAACAGCATATGAAACTTGGCTGCTCTGTTCTGTAAGCCACGTTTGGACATCAGAGAGCAGGATGGACAATCCGGAATGGAATGGTCAGGCCCCAAACATTTAAGACACCATTCATGGGTATCTGTGACTGAAATAGTACTGGTACACTTGGTGCATTTTTTAAAACCAGAGGCTGGTTTCTCCATGAGGGAGAATCTGAGAAGGCTTAGAGGCCTCACACAACAAACACATCAAGTGGGGAAAAAGTAATTATTATTATTTTTTTTTTAAAGAAATAAAGGAAAAAAGACCGGCGGTACCGGTCCGGAATCGGGGAAGGCAGACACGCGGTCAAAGAAACAAATTAAAATAACAATTTCTTCAGCGGTGACAGGAACACGGCCTGCTGGCTCCGCGGAAAAAGAAGAACTGAGGAGAGTTGGTCAGGAAGGCGGGAAGGCAGCGCGCATGCGCTGTGGGAGGCCCCAAAAGCTTTCCTTTCTGGGAAGCTGGGGAGCTTTCCCGCGCGGGCTCCGTCGGTTCCGACGTACCCATATGTGAGGACTCATTCCTGCTTGTTCCTGGAGATAAACTTTATAGCACAGACAGTTAGGGAGATAGTAGGTAATACCTAGTGTCCTATGGACATCTCCCAAAGGGCACATCATATATATATATATATATATATATATATATATATATATATATGGAGATACATACATGTCTATATATATATATATGTGCATATATGTCCAGATATGTGTGATGTATATATATCTATAGAGGTATATATATATCTATATATCTATCTAGATAGATAGATAGATAGATAGATAGATAGATACAGATGGGCATGGCTCATGCCCATACAGATTACAAAAATATGTATGTATAGGACATATACATACAGGAATATGACTCTGAGAATACATGCCTGCAACTGAACCACAGAAAAACATTCACATGGGGAATGTGATGGGAAAAGATTCATCTAATAATAAGGGGGCGAAAACCACCTGAAGATATATTTTATTTATTTAACAGTATTTCTAAACCGCCTTATCTTAATAATCAAGGTGGTATCACGGCAAACAATCAGGTCAGGTGAGTGTGTTATACATGCAGTGGGGGGAAATTGAGTGTGTGTCGTGTTGTGTGTTAGATTGGTATGAGCTATTTACAGAGTGGGCTATATACAGAGGTGCAAAAACAAATTCCATGCATACATTGGTTAGGCGGGATCATGCGCTGTTGTTCATTCTCTGAAGTTATGTGATGTGTCCATAGTGTTCTATGAACAGTATGGTTTTTAGCTGTTTTCTGAAGTCTTTTAGGTCTGTAGCGGCCCTCAAGTCGTCCGGGAGTTTGTTCCATATTGTTGGAGCGGCCATTGAGAGTGCTCTGTCTGTTGTGTCCTTGCGTGTGTGTTTGTATTCACTGGGGGTGCTGACTCTGTTGTGGGTTTGTTTTCTTCTGGGACGCGTACTGGTGTCTGATTGTATGAGTGTGTGTAGGCTGTTGGCTGATGTGTGGTGTTTGATCTTGAATATGTTTATGATAGTTTTGTATTTGATGCGTGCACCGATTGGAAGCCAGTGTAAGTCTTTTAAGGTGGGTGTGATGTGCTCCTGTCTTGCCGTTCCTGTTATGATTCGTGCAGCAGTGTTTTGTGCTAGTTGTAGAGGTTTGAGGGCTTGTTTCGGTAGGCCGAGGTATATCGGATTGCAGAAGTCCAGTAGTGGGGTTATCAGTGCTTGACAGACGGTACGGAAGTGTTCCGGGGCAAGGAGCGGCTTTAGTCTCCTGATGATTCGCATCTTGTAGTAGGCTTTTTGGGTTGTTTTGTCTATGTGTGGTTTGAGATTGAGTTTATTGTCCAGAGTAACTCCGAGGTATCTTACTTCTGATCTTATTGGTATAGTGGTGCTTTGTATCTTTAGATTTGGTGGGTGTTTGAAGCCTTGGTTCCGGGTGATGATTAGGGCTTCGGTCTTGTTGTAGTTTATTGCTAGGTTGTTGTTTTGACACCAACTCTCCATTTGGGTGAGGCAGTCTTATCTTAGAGAAGTCCGGGTTGTTGATTGATATCGGGGTGTAAATCATTATGTCGTCTGCATATATTGTGTATTGAATGTTGTTCTTTTTCATGATATTGCAAATTGGTTGTATGTAGATGTTAAATAGGAGAGCTGAGAGTGCGGATCCTTGAGGTACTCCTTGTTGGACGTTTATGGGTCGGGAGGTGTTGTGTCCTGACTTGACCTGTAGCTGTCTTTCGGTTAGGTACGAGTGGAACCACTTCAATGTGATACCGTGTATACCAGTGTTCTTTAGTCTTTCTAGGAGGGTGTTGTGGTCCACTGTGTCGAAGGCTGAGGAGATGTCGATGAAGATCATTATGATTCCATTCATGGTGTTGTCGATTATTCTTAGGATGCTGTCGAAGAGGTAGATCAGTAGCGTTTCGACTCCATGGTTGGGACGAAATCCGTGTTGGTTGTCATCGAGTGTTTCCTGTTTGTCGATGTGTTCCTGAAGTTGTAGTTGGACCGTTTTTCAATGATTTTTGCAAGGAAGGGTATGCTGGAGATTGGTCGATATGCTGCTGGATCCTTTTTGTCGAGATTTGTTTTCTTTATGATTGGTCTTACTGAAGCAAGCTTTAGTTGTTTTGGCATGAGTCCTTGAGTGAGTGAGTTGTGTATTATTTTATGTATGGTGGGGATGAAGCAGGATTTGGTGGCTTTGACCCATGACACTGGGCATGGGTCTGTAGGGGCAGTGCTTGTATTGATTGTAGAGATGATGTGGGATATCTGTTCAGTTGAGGGTGAGTAGAATGTGCCCCAGGTTTTGGGGTGTACGTCCGACCTGGTGGTCCCACTAGATGTTGTTCGCTCCGTGGAGTGAAATTTGTCTTTGATGTGATCTGCGAAATCCTGTGGGTCAACCTGTACTTCGCCTTCTGTTGTTTGTTCTTTTGTGAGGATCTTTACTATTTCGAAAAGCTCTCTGGGTTTGTTGATAGAAGTATTTATCATGTTTGTGTGGAATTCCCTCTTTGATTGGTTGATGAGTTCATTGTATTGTTTTTGCTTTGTTAGATAGAGATGCTGGTCAGCGGTTGATTTGTTTTTTCTCCATCTCCGTTCAATCTTCCTGAGCTCTCTCTTTTCCTTTCGTATTTTTTCTGAGTACCATGGCTTGTTTTGTCTCCTGTTGTGGTGTTGTTTCTTGATCCCACCGTCAGATTGTTTGGCGGCGTTCGCTAGAATGCTGTTCCAGCTGGAGACTTGTTCTTCTAGGTCGTCTGTGGTAACGTTCAAGTGTTGTGTTGTGTCCTGTATGAATTCGTCCCTGTCGAAACGTTTGAATCGTCTTTGCGTGTGAGAGATGTTAGCTCTTTCGTTCGTCTGGTCCTCTTGATATCGTAGTTTGGTCTCGATTAAGTAATGGTCGGACCATGGCACTGGGGTAATGGTAGGTGGAGAAATTAGTTCTCTTGATGTTAGGTAGTTGGATGCAAAGATGAGGTCTGGGGATGATCCATGTCTGTGTGTTGGTGCATTGATTATTTGTGTGAATTGGAGTGAGGTCATTGCTTGGAGGAAGGCCTCTGCGTCTTTGGCATTGGTGGACTTGAGGTTGAAGTCTCCGATCATTAGCGCTGGTTTGTTGTTTGTTGTTATGGCACAGGCTTCTTCGAGAGTGAGGGCTAGTTCATCGGGTGGAGCTCTGGGTGCTCTGTAGGTTAGGCAGATTGCGATGTTCTTGTTTTTGATGCTAATTGTGTTACATTGCTGTGTGTCTGTGAAGTTCTGTGTCTTGAATTTTAGCTTTGTTTTCGCTATTATCAGGACTCCTCCTCCACGCTTGTGGGTGCGTGGGCAGTTGTATGCTGAGTAGTTGTCCGGTACCAGTTGGTTGAGTAGTACGTTGTCGGTAGGGTTGAGCCATGTCTCTGTGATGCATATTATGTCGGGCTGTCGCTCTTCTATGTGGTCTACAATAGTGTGTATCTTGTTGCAGACGGATCTGGCATTTATGAGCTCAATCGTTGTTGTTTTCGTTGCTGAGGTTGGTGTTCCATGAGTTTCCTTTGTGCTTGCGTGGGAGTTTGATTTGTGTCTGTTCGGGTCGCTTTGCCTGGTAAGCCCTGAGTGTCTCTTTGTGTGTGTGCTGTGGTTCTGAGTATGGTAATGCAGTTGGTGGATGCCATATTGTGTTTGCTTGTGGGTAGTGGGGGTGTGTGGTTGGTGGGAGGAGTTGTGTGACTAGTAGGTAGAGTGGTAGGAAGTATGTGGGGTGCATGTTTTCCCTTCTGATGTTCTGTTAGGGTGACGCCTGCTTTCTTGAGATTTTGTCTGTTGTCTGTTTGGGGAGAGTTGCACTTGGTGTGTGAGCTTGTTCCTTGGCAGGTGCGCCGGATCTGCGTAGGGTGCCTTGGTGCGGGAGCCTGTCCCGTGAAGGGAGCCTGTCCCGTGGGTGTAGAGCCGGGTCTGCGTAGGGTGCCTTGGTGCGGGAGCCTGTCCCGTGAAGGGAGCCTGTTCCGTGGGTGTAGAGCCGGGTCTGCGTAGGGTGCCTTGGTGCGGGAGCCTGTCCCGTGAAGGGAGCCTGTCCCGTGGGTGTAGAGCCGGGTCTGCGTAGGGTGCCTTGGTGCGGGAGCCTGTCCCGTGAAGGGAGCCTGTCCCGTGGGTGTAGAGCCGGGTCTGTGTAGGGTGCCTTGGTGCGGGAGCCTGTCCCGTGAAGGGAGCCTGTCCCGTGGGTGTAGAGCCGGGTCTGTGTAGGGTGCCTTGGTGCGGGAGCCTGTCCCATGGAGGTAGGGTTGTGATTGCGAAGGCGGGTGTGGTGTAAGTGGGAGTCCTGTAGGTGTGGAGTGTGTGAGGTTTTGTGCGAGTTTTACTTGCGGTTCTGAAGTCCTTCGTTTTGGTCTGCTCCTCGTTTGTTTCTGCGGTGATGTTGTCGGCGCTGCTGTGTCTGTTGTTTCTCCCTTCTGATCGCCTTCGTGCCACGCCTAAGGGCCACGCCAAAGGGCCCTCTGGCGAGGCCCTCAGGCGCGGGCCCGCCAAGCGCGGGCGCGCCCTGCAGGGGCGCCGCTTTTAACTTTCTCGGCCGGCAGCTCCCACTGCCCGATTGGGCAGGAGCTGGAAGCGGCTCCCACTGCCCGATTGGGCAGGAGCAGAGGAGGGGCGGTGTTTGGTCCCGGCAGCGGCGCTCCTAGTGCAGGGGCGCCGCTTTTAACTTTCTCGGCCGGCGGCTCCCACTGCCCGATTGGGCAGGAGCTGGAAGCGGCTCCCACTGCCCGATTGGGCAGGAGCAGAGGAGGGGCGGTGTTTGGTCCCGGCAGCGACATATATAGAGAATCTGTTTCTGTGGTGCAGGCAGCGACATATATAGAGAATCTGTTTCTGTGGTGCAGGAATGTAGTTCAGTGGAATAACCAGTATGGTTGCGTGAAAAACAGCGGATAATAGCAGTCTGGTAAGAGCACGCCAGGAGTACTTTAGGACTCTGACATGTCCAGAGGACAAGAAAACGCATAGACTAAGACACCAGGAGGACCCAGTCAAGGGACTCAGAGGTATCATGTACAGTAAAAGAGTATGCGTTGTCCAAGTGGAGTAGAAAAGATAATGCCAAGCTGTAAGGAAAAAAGGGGTAGATTCCTGCCAGATTGGGAACTCCTTGGACATTCACGCAGAAAAAGCTTGTCTTCTGTATCACAATAGGAGACAAGAAGGTATAAAGAACCTATATAGCCATGGATGACTATATAAGCTTTTCCTATTATATGGAAAACCCTCAGAGACAAAGTTCAATGCTCTACAGCAAGGGCCCATAGTGGAAAGCTTCTCTGAAGATTGCAGAGAGCATTGTGCAGGAGAATTATGAGATAACTGACAGCAGTCAGATGTGGTGCCACATCCTAGGTAAGGATATGGCAAGAAGAAGATAACCTGCAGTGAGTAGTATCATGCAAGATAGTGCAAGCAACATTAAAGTAAGCAATGGAAGTTCTGCTTGTACAGCAACTGAACAAAAGAGCAGAGGGGATCCTCCCGTATAAAAACAGGGAGAAAAACAGACAGAGGGAGCGGAGATATTCCCGTCCCTGTCTGATGAGTTGTTCAGAGCATGCATTGAAGGATAGCAAAAAGTCTACACTGGAAAGAAAGAGAAGTGTTTCAGTATGGTACCAACTCGAGCAGGGGAAACCCTGGAAGAGAGGGGCTTGGAAGATGACGTACCATATGGTAAGTCAGCTGAAGGAAAAAATGTCCCTGTGGGGACAGAAACTATCCTGGGATAATTGTAATCTCCCTTTATAATAAAAAGAAAGGGAGAATTCTGTAACCCATGGACAAAAATATCCTAACAGCTTAGCATACTGAAAAGAAAAACCAGTGTAGGGTTTGAAGAATAACTTCTGGTAAAAAGAAGTTAACTGTAGATTGCAACATACAGAAACCTATGGTTGCTGGCGATGATGAGCATGGTTAGAGTCTGGAGACTTCAGACGAGGATGAGATGTCCCTTGCTTGGGTACATCTGAAGGATGGGCAGAAGAAGGATGAAACTTTCTTTTCCTAGGGAAAGAAGGTTTGGTAGGATATTTCCTACGCCCTGGGGAAAAAGAAGGCTTAGGACGGTTTCCAGAACTAGGAAAGTCAGTGGAGCAGTGAGCAACCTGACATAAAGCCTCTTTATTGAAGAGATTTTCTCCAGTACAAGGAGAATTACCCAGTGTATGTTGTGCCCATCTGCTCAAGTCTGAAGCCTGCAGCCAGGCTGTACGACGTGTTCCAATGGCAATAGCAGAGGATCTGCTAACAGACTCAAAAGAGTCTAGAGAAGCACGAGAAAGGAACCAAGAGATATTCCTGCTATGATTGAGAAGCAAGGAATAGTCAGAGGCCTTAGGTTCTGACAAAAAAGGAGACAAAATAGATAATTTCACTGTGACCTCCTGAAGTGTCAGACTCATATAAAAAATATATGAAATAATTCTTGAAGCCAGCATAGAAGTTTGGAAGTTTGACGTCCAAAGGCATCAAGTGCTTTAGATGCACGACCTGGCGGATAAGAAGAATGCTTCTTCTTGCTTCTTACCTTCCGCATTGCTGATTCCACTACAATGGAATGATGTGGAAGTTGGTTTTTCTGGAACCCTGGAGAGGGAGGTACCTGATACAGAACGTCAATGGCTGTAGAAGGCAAAGGAACCTTTAAGGGTGATTCCCATATCCTCAGAAGAAGATCCTGTAAAGAATGATGTAAAGGAAGCATTATATTTTCCTTTTCTGCAGAATCTTGGTCAAGAGAAAAACTAGGAATAGGAATGGCAAGGAAGGCTGCCATGTCAAGGAGAAACTTCTGAAAAGAAGGATTTCCAATAGGAACTAATCCTGGGCAAGCTGAGGTTGAAGGAGCAGCTTGAGCACCAGAAGAAATACTGGACTGGTGCAGAAAAAGAATCCTGCTCGATGGACTGTGATACTGACAGTTCTGATTTGAGGCAGTTAGTACTGCATCGTCAGTGCCTGGTATTGATTCCAAACTAGGCATAGAAAGGATCGATGGTACCGATGGAACTGCAGGAATCGACCCCGACACCGGTACCGGTATCGGAGATAATGTCATCGAAGCAGTAATCGAGGGCTGCTGAAGCGGTACCGAGGTAACCAGAGAGCCTTGGTGAATATCCTCGGTACTGCGTAGCCGGAAACGATATGGATCGGTTCCGAAACGCGTCGGTACCAAGTCATCTAGACTGGATATCGATTCTAGACTCGGCATTGAAGCGAGCAAGTCTATCGATGCATGTCTAGAAGGTACCGACGTTGGTAGTGGTATCAGCGATGCCGATACATGAAAGTCAATTGGAATCTCATCGAACGGCACCGAAGGTACCGAGGATGTTCGAAGACGATGCCCGGCGACGAGAGGAACACTCGACACCGGCACCGATGTCGGGGTATCGGTACCGCTCGAAGCCGATACCAACCCTGAGCACGGTGAAGATATAGGAAAGTCAATCTGGGTCGTATCGATTGGCCCCGAAGGTACCGAGGATTCCAGATGACGATCCCAGGTAAAGAGTGGAACACTCGATACCGATGCCGATACCGGGGTATAGGTACCGCTCAAAGCCGGTACCAACCCCGAGCATGGCTGGGATACAGGAAAGCCAATCTGGGTCGTATCGATCGGCCCCGACGGTACCGAGGACACCAGATGACGATCCCTGGTGAAGAGTGCAGCACTCGACACCGATGCCGGTGCCGGGTTATCGGTACCGCTCGAAGCGGATACCACCACCTGGCACGGCTCAGGTATGTTCTGTGAGGGGTGAGCCCCAGGAACAACCTGAAACCCCGTGAATGCTTTGGAGCCCGAAGACTCCCGTCGGGGTTTTATTGCCAATGGGATCTTGAGGGCAAGGCCGGAGCCGTCATCATGCTGTGCGTGAGACTTACCCTTCAAGAATTGGCTAGTCTTAACAGACTGTTTGTGGGTTACCTGATCCTGGAGAGAAGAATAAACCAGTGTCCTCACCTTAGGAGGAAAAACGGTATCGAGGGAAACTCGAAAAAGGGAAGGTCTTCTCCCAACCATATAGCCTGAAGTATCAGGGGAAAAAGGGTCAGGACCAAAACAGGTTAGACACCAAGCATTGGAGTCTAAAAAGAAAACTAAGTTTCCACAGTGAAGGCACTTCTTAGGGGAAAGAAGGCTCCATCTTGGAAAGGCCTGGTAGGCCCAAAAAAGTTAAAACATAAAACTGAGGAGAAATATTTCTCTAAGTTTGAAAAGGAAAAGAATAAAGCACCGGCGGCACTGTTCCCTCTAAGCTGTGCGCGTGTGTGCGCGCACACACCTCGCCGAGCGAGCGCACATACCTTACAACAGAGCGCACAAAAATTACGGTTCTGATTCTGATAGAAAACAACACAGATGTCTTAAAATTTAAAAGTTGTTGTGTATTTACGGTTTTCACAAGTTCTACAATATTTTCTAGTGCAATCAATGTGGTGTGCATACTGTATTCTGATGTATAGTCAAATTTTAAAGTATATAACTCAGAGTGTCGTTATGTGGCACACAAAAATTTAACCTTCCTTCAAAAGCCGCACAGTTGATATTTTATGCGCACACAGCCTACAGAAAATTAGAGGGAACATTGACCGGCGGTACCGGTATCGGCGGGAAATACAGCCGCGACCACAAGAAAACAAGAAAATAAGGATTTTAAAGTAAAACATTTCTGCGGTGACAGGAGGACATCCTGTTGGCTCCGCGGAAAAACGAAAACTGAGGAGAGGCAGTGGGAAAGGCGGGAAGTCACCGCGCAGGCGCGAGGGATGCTCCCAAAAGCTTTCTGATTGGATGCTGGGGAGCATTCCCGTGCAGGCTCCGTCGGTACCGACGTACCCATATGTGAAGACTCATTCCTGCTTGTTCCTGGAGATCACCCCTACCATACTAACTGAAAAGACAAGAAGCAACCAACAAGCCTGCTCAAGAGCGTTTGAACTCTATGCACCGTCCCTCTGGAACTCCCTACCCAACAAAATCAGAAATATCAACGACCTCTCCAAATTTCAGAAACACCTAAAAACCCACCTATTCTCTGAACACCACTGACCCACCACATAACTCTCTCTCCAACCCCCCGCCCCCCCCACAACATGAAGAAAAGGAATTGTAAATAAGTTCTGGCTACACATATGTGTAAACTAGCCAATGTAAATGAGTCATGGTTACATGCAAATGTAAATAAGCTACAGTTAACATGTAAACAATTACTATCTGAGTTAAATGTACTGCTTTGACCCAATGAAAAGCGGTATAAAAAAAACAGCTAGATAAATAAATGTCATATCCACTCTCTTGCAAGTTAGAAAGAGTTTGGCATCCTTAACTTACATCCTAGTCTGGAGGAGTTTTGGGGCATGTGTTAGGAGTATAATTAGGCCCTTTTGGGCCATTACTTCCGGAGATCCTAGTGTTCCTGCAGGAAGGGGTGGTCAAAAGGATGGCTCTAAACTCACTGAGGGTTCAGCTAATGACATTGGCTTGTTATAGTAGTCAAATCCAGGGGTAGCCCTTGTTCCTCTGTAACATGCCAATGCCATCAGCTGAACCCTCAGTAAGTTTAGGGCCAATCCTTTGTCCACCTCTTCCTACAAGAAGACTAGGACCTCCAGAAGAGCCTGATTGCACTCCTGACACATGCCTCATCAATCCTCCAAACTAGGATGTAAGTTAAGGATGTCAAGCTCTTTCTAGCCTGCAAGAGGGTGGAGATAACTATATTCAAATACCTTCTCTTCCGTAACAGGAGATTCCTCTACAGTCAGACCAAAAGACAAAATGAAGATGCATCCAGCATCTGAACTGGCCCCTGGACCTGAAGGTCCTGTGTCTCTGGAAACTGCAATGGACAGTTCACCTTCATTCTCACCAAGTTTGCATACCATGCCCTTCTTGGCCAATTTAGAGCCATGAGGATGATAAAGTCTAGATGGCTCCATATCTTCAAAAATCCATTACCTACCAAGGACCACAGAGGGAACACAATCAATAGATGATCTTTCCTGCAGCTGAAAACTTGGGCAACCTGGATGTCATCAAATCCAGGGCCCCAACACTGGACAACATGGTTGAAGGCAGAATCTGCCATAGCCTCTCCCATGGATACAAGGTATGCCTGATTAGAAAACTGGCCTGGACAATGCAAAAGAGGAAGGCCAGCAATGAGATGGATCAATGCAATAACAGCAGTTATGGATGCCACTCTATCAACAATGAACCGCCAGACTGAAGATTGAATACAGTTTAGGACAGCTATCCAGCACGTAGCCATGAGTCGACACCAACTCGATGGCACTTAACAACAGCAGCAACTACTACTACTGAACATTTGCATAACACTACAAGGCATACATAGTACTGTACAGAGACATGTAAGAGATGGTCCCTGCTTATCAGAGCTTAAATTCTAGTCAAGACAGACAACACAATAGTTGGGGACTAGGATATGTCGAGGGGAATGGTAAGGAAATACATAGTTGGAGAGCAGGCGACTACATGTATCAGGATCCAAAAAGAAGTCTTGAAGAGTTATGTTTTTTGCCTGTATTCAAAAAGGACTAGAGATGAAGTCTGATGTACCAACTCAGGTAATCTGCTCCAGGCATAAGAAGCAGCAAGGTGGAAAGATCAGAATTAGCAGTGGATAAGAAGGGCACAGATAGAAGCGATCTGCCAGAAGAGCGGGGTTCCCGAGGAGGGGTATAGGGAGAGATAAGAGAGGAAAGGTAGTGAGGAGCAGCAGAATGAATGCACTTATAGGTCAGTAGAAGAAGTTTGAACTGGATATGGATAAGGAGCCAATGAAGCAACTTGAGAAGAGGGGTTACATGAGCAAAGCGGGACTGGCAGAAGATTAGCCATGTGGCTGAATTTTGAACAGATTGAAAGGGAGAGAGATGATTCAAAGTGAGACCAGTAAGGACGATGTTGCAATACTCTAGACAGGAGGCAATTAAAGGATGGATAAGGGTCTTAGTAGCGTTCAGAAAGGAAGGGGCAAATTTTGCTGATGTTATAGAGAAAGAAATGACAGGTTTTAGCTAATAGTTGTATGTGTATGGAAAAGAAGAGGGAGAAGTCAAAGATTACTCCAAAGTAGTGAGCTGAAGAGACAGGGAGGAATAGAGCGTTATCCACTGAAATAAAGAAAGGGAGAAGGGGGAACATGACAGGACTCAGGACAGTCTTGAGATTCTTTCACAGCAGGCACCCAGGGAGTTCCCTGCTTACCTTGTTACCTCTTATCAGCCTTTGTATGTTCTCCTGGCCACCCGCCCCCCCCTTGGATCCCCATAATCTGACCACATCTTCTCGAGAGGTTGTATTTCCTTTGCTCCATCAATTTTTCCTACCCTTCTCATGACAAGGCAAGAACCTTAAATAACTGGATCTATGACTTCAGTTACAAGCCACCTTTGGAACTGCAGCCACTTCCACCCCTCCTTCCCCCCATGAAAAGGGAAGTAGAATCGGAGGGTGACAGAAGCATGAACATCACCGTAGTACCAGAGGTGAAGATTACCACAGCGCAAGAGTTCTGTATTAAAAGTATTGCCAAAACTGCATGTCCCAGAGGGAGGCAGCAGCAGTGGCAATGTGCTCCCTCAGACCATTGATGCTCTAGGCAGCTACCTAATTGGCCCAGAGACGTCTGGGCTGGACGATCTGAATGCAAAGTTAGACCCGATTCTGATCCCGCAGCCCCTGTGGGATCAGAATCAGGTCTAGCACCTGAATGTGCAGGCCGGGACCCGATTCTGACTGGTCGCATGCCCAGCCACAACCAGACTAGCTCAGTTAGGCTTCTGAATGGAGCTGCAGAGCCATAGTGTATTGTCACCATGGTACTGCAGCTCCATTTAGGAGCCACGAATGCCGGCCACAGCCAAAATCTTCCTTTCCCCACAGCTGGACTCTCGATTCGGCCTCTGGGAACGGAGGGCAGGCAGAAGGATAGTACCCTGTACTAATAGTGGCCGTTCCGCACCATGAATCTGAGCTACTGACTGTGGCTGGGATTAATGAGGAAGTGGGTATAAGCATCCTTCAGATCCAAGAAGCATAGCCAGTCTCGCTGCTGTAGCTAAGGCAGCAATGTTTCAAGGGAGAGCATCATGAACTTCTCTCAAACCAGGAACCTGTTCAGGTCCCACAGGTCTAGGATGGGCCTGAGGCCCTCTGTTCTTTTTGGCATGAGGAAGTAAATGGAGTAGAACCCTTTGTCCCAGAGGTGCTGGGGCACTGGTTCTACCACCCTGTCCTCAAGGAGACTTGTGAGTTCCTGCAATAGTAAATCCCGGTGAAGGGGAGTCCTGGGGGGCTCTCCTGGGAAGAAAGGGGAAGGGGTCTGTGTCAGGTGGAGGAGGTAACCCTCCTTGACCTCTTGGAGTGCCCAATTGTCAGTAGTAACAGCAGGCCATCGATGGGCAAAGTGGATCAGACATCCCCCTGTAGGCTGCTGACCTCCTGGTGGAGAGGCTATGCCCAAGGAGTCAAAACCTCCCGTCAGGCTCTGCTGGGGCCTGTGCCTAGGGCTTGGGAGCCTTCTGCTTACAAGGGTCATGCCCGTGTCCCTTGGCCTGCTGACCCTGCTGGGGAGCTGGAGAGGTTTGATACTGCAGGCAGTTTCTGTAAGCAGTTCCCTTCCTCAAGTAAAAGTGCATTTTACTCGAGCCCTTCCATTGGGGGAAGATAGCGGTCTTCTTGGAGAGCCTGGTCCTTATCATGAACTCGGTCTCCAACTCAGCAGCCTTATCAGTCATGGGTTTGCCAAAGAGGTTCTCTCCCTGACAGGGGACATTGACCAATTTATCCTGAATCCATTGCTCCAGATTAGAAGACTGTAGCCAAGCCTGGTGTCGGGCAACGATGCCTGCCACGGCTACTGTAGCCGCTGTCTTGAAGCCATCACAGGCTGCTCAAGTCATAAACTTGGAGCACTCACAGATGACTTTGGCCAGGCTCTGCAACCGCTGTAGGGGCTCCTCAGAAAGACTAGCCGAGAATCCAGCAGATTCCTTCGCCAGGTCCCTCAGGTACATGCCCTCAGCTGGTATGCCTGGGTCTGGCCGATGATCATCGAGCCCCAGTAGCACTTCCTGCCGAGGACGTCCAGGGTGTGGGCCTTCCTACCTGGGGGCACTGAGGAGTGCATCTTCTGGCTCTTGAGCCAGCGCATGGCTGACTCCACCACCATGGAGTTATACAGCAGCTGTGCTTACTGGAAGTCCGCGTTCCGGTGGACTTCATAAACTGAGTTGAGCCGTAGGCTCAGGATGGGCACCGACACTGGTGTTTCCCACTTGCGGAGAAGCAGCTGTTCCAGGATGGATGGGACAAGCACTATTAATGTTTCCCTCAGCGGGGCTAGACGTCCCTGTGGGATCAGAATAAGGTGCAGGCCTGGACGGGCAGGCCATGCCCGATTCTGAAGGCCCAAATGTCCAGCCCATTCCCCGCACAACGCAGGCATGGCTCCTGCATGGAGCCCGGTACCATGGTGTCCGATCACCATGGCACCGAGACACCATGCAGAAGTCCCAATTGCTGGCCAGCTCCTACAGCACACAATTTCCTGCCGCCAAACCCCCATCGGGTCTCCCAAAGCTGGAATCAGGCTGTGGGGAACCCCTTGCCCCCGCTCACCTCCTGCCGGGTCCTCACTTCTTCCGCCACAATAGTCTGGGGAACTTAGTTCACCCCGAGTTGGAATAAGTTCCCCGTTCAGGTTACATCCCCTGAACATACAGGGCCATGACCAGAATCAGACCTGTATGTCCATGCCAGGGTCCCACCTCTGGCTCGCTCCTCCTCCGGCCCGTTCCCGTACAGAGCTCCCTGCACATCTCCTCTATACATGCAGGGAGCTCTGTGTTGGGAATCAGCCCTCTGGCATTTAGTGGGGATGGATGTCCAAACTGGAGTCCATCCCCACTAAACGCGACTCTGAATGACCCCCCAAAAGTCCGAATAGTCAGAGCATCTCTTGAGCTGTTACACTGCTTTGATTTTGTAGCCCTTTTGCCAGGTTGATAAGGTGGGCGCAGTGATGCCATGGGAGGAAAGCTCAGGCCTGTTGAGAGTCCAAGAGTGCTCTGATGAATTCCAGTCTTTGGTTTGGAGCAAGGTGAGACTCTAGAAAATTTATGACAAACCCCAGGTGTTGAAGGAAAGAGTCAAAAACTAGGCACAGGTTGTGCCTGTGTTGCTGGTTGAGACAAGAGCCTTGGGGTTCTTTGGTTGGCGAGGGCCCTGCTGCCTCTGCTGAGGATGCTGAGGCTGATAGACATATGAAGGTGGGTAAGAAGGATAGTATCTCTTCTTTTTAAGATAGAAAGATTTCTTGGGAAGAGCTTTCCTCTTGGATGGGTCAGCTGTTTTCCTGGAAAGCCGTTTCAAGGTGAGATCATCTGTCGCAATCTCTCCTGCTTTTTCATTACAATTCTTCTCAAAAACGTTTTTTCCAGTACATGGGATATCGCCAGTTTATCCTGGACCCATTGCTCTAGATCAGATGCCTGTAACCAGGACATTCTGCAAGCCCCAATGCAGACTGCTGAAGCTTTGCTTGTTGATTCAAAGGCATCAAAAGAGGCCCTGGTAAGAAACTTAGAAGTATTTTGGTCTTGCTTGATGAGTGTCTGGAATGCACTCCACCTATCCTCAGGAAGCAGGGGGGGGGGGGGTGAAAGTCTCCAGATCTCTGGTGACATCCTTCAGAAACATGCCCATGTACAGTATTTACAGTATGAGTTTATTCTGGAGGCCAACATGCATGCTTGAAAGCATCGACCCCCAAAGGAATTGAGTGTCCTCGAGTCTCTACCAGGAGGCACATTGCCAATTCCACCACCATTGAGTGGTGGGGGAGCTGAGGTTTTTGGAATTCTGGGCACTCTGGTACTCAGTACATGGTTTTGAGCTTCTTGCTGATAGGCAGCAGTGTCAGCGGGGCCTCCCACATGCAGACCATAAGATCCTGTAGTATCTTATGCACCAGTAATGTAGACGCCCCCTTTGGCATGGAAAGGTATTGGAATATCTCCAATTTCTCTGCCCTCGGTTCCTTTTCTGATGCTACTGTGATGGACAGCCCTGCTGCCATGTCACGTATGAAGTCCTGAAAGGACATGTCTTCTGGTGGGGACAGACACCGTTCTTGAGGTGGCAAAGGGTCCAAAGGTATGTCCACAAGCTCTTGGGAATCGAGCAATTCCTCATCAGAATCTGAGGAACTGAAATCAGAGTCTGGCAAAAAGTCAAAGTATCATCAGACTTGGGTTTGACCTCAATGCTTCATGGATGGAGAGTCAATGCCGATGTCGATGCTTGGAGGTATCGGAATCAAGAGCCATGGCTGGTTCTGTCTGTTGGGTACCAGGGGTCCTGGTCGGTTCCAATGATGGTATTAGCATCGGGGGTTCCAAAAATGTCAGCTTGAGCGGCGGCTTCAGAGCTGATACACCTAGGTGTATGCTCGGTGCCAAAGTTTGCATTCCTGGAGCTCTCAATGTAATTGGTACCAAGGCTGCCAGGAGTGCGGCCAAACTCCTCTCAAGAGCCAGAATGCACTGGCCTAGGGAGATGTCTGGGTAGAGTTACCCACAGGGCTCTGAGCCACCTTCCTAGAATATGGAACCGGTAGCTCTCCGGAGGTCGATTCCTCAGGAGCATCCCAGAGCCCCTCCTGTGCTTTGGAGGACAGATCTTCCTGCTGGGGTTGGTTGGCTGGCTGGCCGGTCTGCATTGGAAGTACCCCTAGGGGAATCATGATGCTTATGCTAGGACTTCTCTCTGGTATCGGCATCAGCCAGATACTTTGACTTACTTTTATGTTTGGACTTCGGACATGGAGACCACTGAAATGAAGTCCAATGCGAACAAAGAACCGTACTTGCTGACTCGATTCTTTAGGCCTCTCTTTGTCATTTGTTGGCATAAAGGACAAGATTTGGGTTGATGTTCAGGGCCCAAACATTTTAAACACCAGTCATGTTTATCAGTGACCGATATGGTACCGGCACACTTGGTACATTTTTCAAAACCACTAGTTGATTTTTCCATGCCTCAAAAAGGTTGCCTTCAAGATTGAAGATAAGGCAATGGAGGCCTAAAAGCCTAGTTTAGTGGTGAAAACCATGTTAAAATTGAAGAGAAAAAATTAGAAAAAAATTTAAATAAAAAAAATAATTATTGGGGCTGGTGTCAGCCAGTGGGGGTGGCAGAAAGGCAGAAACACGATGTTCCACAAAAAAAAAAAAAAAAGGTTTTTCGGCGGTGACAGGATTGTACATCCGTGGAAAACGAAGAACTGAGGAGAGGAGTTGGGAAGGCAAACACGTAGGCGCAGTGGAGTGCTCCAAAAGGATTTCCAATTGGATGCTGGGGAGCGTTCCCGCACGGGCTCTGTCGGTGACGTTCATCCATATGTGAAGCTTGTTCCTGGAGAACTGGGATTTAAATCCTTCTATTACTCTGCTATTCTACACACTAAGACACTCCCTTCCCTTGATTTAGCAACCGGAAAAATTAGATTACAGCAAACACCTTGTTTGTAGCTTGATCAGGCTCCTGGGGGAACAGGGGGATAAAATGACTTACCCAGGGCTTGCTCTCCCAGCAGCAGATGGGATGTTTTGAACTCAGGTTTTCTCCCGAGTCTTAGTCTCAGTGTTATAAATATTATACTGCTCTCCCTCCTTCTGGAACATTTCTTGGAACATGAGAACTAAAATTATGTTACCAGAGCTATTCATCCCCAAAAGACTGCTTCATACACATTTTTAAAGCATTAGATTATAAAGCATACTAGGATTCTGTTTGCATTATGATGAGACAGGGAAGGAAGAATCTGTTACACAAAATATCTTTGATCCATTCAGTTTGTTGTCTCATTAGGGCTCTGAAGTATCTTCACAATATTTAGAAAGAATGGAGGAGTAGCCTAATAGAGCAGCAGGTCAAGAAACAAAAACATAACGGTTCAAATCTCACCGATACTCCTTGGGCAAATCATTTAACACTCCATTGCCTCAGGTGCAGACTTTAGACTAAGTCTTCTGGGTACAGTGAAATACATATTGTGGCTGAACATAACTACTACTGAACAAGCATGAGTTACATACAAAAAATTAATAATTCTATAATATTTGAGGTTTGTGCACCATTGATGTAGCAACAATAATTTTCTGAGATTCTCACAGTCAACTTCAATGAGTACGTTTAGAAAATAAAAGATATTTTGCGACGCCTCCACTTGGGCCCAAGGGCTTAAAAGCTGGAAACAGCCTTATATGTCCTCCTTGAATAAAGTTCCCTTTGTTGTCACCAGGGTATTCTGGGACTTGTAGTGATTTTTACTCTTGAAGGACAAATGTAGTTGAGTCTGTGGTTGTAAGGCAGCAAGAAAATTTATTGTGGGGATTTCCAGGGCATTCAAAGTTCAGTATACAACAAAGGCAGAAGGATACATCTCCAACATAAAGATGAAATCAGGATAATGAGAATGACGTAACAAAACCTTTTCCACTGTTCAGCTGTTCTACTTCTCAGACACACTCACACCGAGGACTGTCCCGTGTGGTCAGTTAACAGCAACACAGGTAAACTTATAACAGCTGTGGTTTCTCTTTTGAAAGCAAACTTTTCCACAGCACTGCTTCTTAACTTCAGCAAGTAATAAAACTCAGTGAAACACAGAATTAGCTTTCCTCAGCTCAAAGCAGGAACTGCCCTTATTTCCTATACGGTTTCACAGATTCTCAGTTCCTATTCAACACTGCAGAATCTTCTCTTAGAGATAAAGAACAGTCCATTGGAATGGGGTCATATTCACAATTAGGCAAACAAGAATCTACTTGCATTCCTTCAATTGCATCAGGGCAAACAGTATCTCTCTCAGGATTATAAGTTTTCTCAAACTTTCTCTCTTTCAAGAACTCCTGAAATTGGTTCCACAGCAATTCAGCTTGTACAGGCACCTTTAGATTAGGGGAGTGAACCTTTTCCTCAGAAAACAGCTTTCTTAATGCTTCTAGCTTTGGAGTTTCAAAGGCTGTGCTTTCATCAGGGCTATGGCTTTTCTCATATGAAAAACTCTCTACCCACTTCTTAACAGTAGACGGTGAGGACTCAGCTTCCTGACCTTTATAACTGGCAAATTGTCTCTCTGCTGAATTATCAGTAATGCAACTGCTGGCTTTACCTTGGGGATGTTTCCTCAGACCAACGCTGCTTTCTTTCCTCCTGGGTTCCTCCAGGCTCTGAAATGCAGCCTCCTTATGTCCTTCTCAAGTCTCTCTGAGGAAGCTGCTTTCTTGGGAGATTTCCTCTGGCTTTCTCCTCCAGCTAAGCACAGCTTCAGCTTCTCTCTCTCCTCTCTCACCTTTCCAGCTCCAACAGCTGTTCCTTTCTCCACGTCCACCTCTCCTCCGTTCGCCTGTGCCTCTGCCTTCTGTTGCTGTCTCCGTATCTGTACCTCCTGTGCCTGTCTTTCTTCCTGTGTTCCTTGAGTCAGTGCTTCTTCCCTTGACTGATTTGCTTTGCTCTGCTTGTGGTTTTAAACACCGTTGCCTGCTGGGCATTCCCTGTTCTCTGCACCTGTGTGACCAATCAGCAGGGAAGCCTGTCTCCACCCCTGAGCTAGGGTGTGGCCTGACTTTAGCAGGGAGATGACTTTTCCTCTGATCTGGCTTGTAATTCCCCTGCACGTGTGCACTGTCATTCACTTCCAAGGGGAAATCAGGATTTTCTTCAAGTTCCATATCTTCCAGAGAGCTTTCATCACTACAATTTATTACATTTAATTAGACATTTTTGGTTTGCTGGAGAAGTATGGTGTAAGATAGCTGTTGGAATATTAATGCAGAAATTTGGAATGGGCAAGGGGAAGAGAGGAGAGAAAGGAAGGAGAGGGGAGGGGAAGGGCTGGCCAGTACAGTTTCCCTTTTTCTGTGTAGCTAATATCTTTGAGTAGGACATCTGGGTAGAGTTGAGCTGGACTGGGCGGGGGGGGGGGGGGGGCAAGGGAGTAAGCAGTCTTCTCTCCTCAGGCATCTTTTCTCATATATTTTGAAATGACCAATCTAGATAGCATTCAGTAATTTCAAAAGTTTAAAAAAAGACAGTAGCAGCGTTTCAAGTTATAAGCAGGCATATATACATATATGCTTAAATATTATTCTATACATAGAGATAGATATTCTACAGTATGTATTTCTAAAATTCCTCTTCTTTTCCAGAAAAGAAGTTCATTTTACATCTTCGCCTACCAGGATTGAGAAGACTGCATTAGAAGACTATGTAGGAGAAGCAATGTTCTTTTCCTCTGTCTCCACTGAAATTAAGGACAGGATGTGGTTATAGTCCATGAAATCAGGAACCCTACTTCAAAATCGGGGACAATCGCCGAGAACTGGGGACATCTGCTAAACGTATTTATGAGTCACTGTATAGGAGTGAGGAAGTGTTGTAAGAGACAACAAAACTAGTACCTGATCTTTGCTGAATTCTGTTTCTATTTTCTGAGGAGTTACAATCTCAAAGAGAGTCTCTGTAAATTCTGGTTTGAATGCTAGAGAGAAGAACAGTTTGTAGTTAGTGATAAACTGACTTTGAACAATTAGACACACAATTTACTTCATAGAACACATCAACCAAATATTGAAGGAAAAGGTGGCATACAAATCTGTCTAAATAAATAAATAAATGATGTCATATCAGTACACGCTCACAGCATACTAAACTGCTCCCCTCCCCCACCCCCACTTCACCCCTGACAGTGAGATCAATGCCAGATACAGTTTTTTTTCCTTGGCAACAGAGAGCAGTGCCCCAATCTTTTTGGAGATATGAGAGAAATAGGGGTTGGTGTTAGAGATACACGTGAAGCACAATTTTGCATAGGGTGTCTAGGTCGTGTAGGGCAAACAGATATAAACATATAGCTTACAGATGTATGCCTAGGGGTGTTTTCCCAACCCATATGGTTCTTATAACTTACCAGCAATGAATGACATAGGAATAATTCTGTACATATTAGAATTTATTATGGTAGAAAAAATAGAACTCATGCAAGTATTACTAAAAAGTACAAATGAGGTTAAAATGATTCATAGGAACAATGGATAGTGAAATTCTTATGTAAACAACTAATGAAGCCCTAAGATTAATTATCAAGTTACTTGGTCTGCCCTGTACTTATGAAAGCAGAAACTAAATCTTTCTGTGTCTGATACCCCGCCTACACACATAACACCAGCCAAAAGAAAATAAAGACCAAGTGCTTACAGCTTTGTCTAGAGTGGAACACAGTCAAGTCCAAGTCTGGTCCCAAGAATGACACGGCTCTGGGGAAAGGCAAATTTATCTGCTACACAGACTCAAGCCCCTGCAGGCTAGCCACATGTAGCCCAGGAATGAGGCTACTCTCAAATGTTTGGGTTAGAAGGCGGCACACAGCACACAAAGTGCTTGAACAATATTTTTGGCTTGTCTCTCAGTAATAATAGACTAGCCTTAGTTGTAGCAGCAAAGCGCAGACAAACCAATGATACCAGGAGTCTGTTCAGAAGGTCCAAATCATTTATTTGTGCACAAGTCTCAAGCAAGTCAAATTCAAAATGGCTGAGCAAAGTTTTCAAGCATTACAACAACTTTTATAGACTTCTGTTCCATTCTAGGTATAGAAAAACATTTCATTGGTCCCGGTAACCTCCCGTACCTCCCGTACCTCTTCCATTGGTCCCGGTACTGATAAGTTTCTCCAATTATGTCCCTTCTGTGGGCATGACACCTGCCTGCCCCCCTTCTAGTCCCAATTACAATGGTCAGTTCATCAACTTGTTACTTTCACACTCTCAAGGTTATGGGACAAATTTGTGCGTGCAGAAGAGCAAGGTTCTGTAACTCATCTGTCAGCACTCCTCATTATTTCTCTGCAGATGTACTTTTTCTTATCAGTAACTTTCAAACATGTCTTTTCTGTATTTTTCCATTTCTTAGTTCTGCAGTTCTGCTTACCTAAGCTAATTCAATACTTCTACTGAGTTCTATCTTACAATAGCAGCATATTGGGGGATGTGCAATCCTATATGCCTCTCCACAGGCCTCATTTACAGGTCAAGCTAGCCATGCTGGCCTTCCTATGTCAGACACCGTGGATCACAGGCCTGCTTACTCTACAAGTCCTCATTTGGCCCTCAAAGCAATTTGAGTTTGAGACCCCTGGTCTAGAGAGTGGAACACAGTCAAGTCCAAGTCTGGTCCCAAGAATGACACGGCTCTGGGGAAAGGCAAATTTATCTGCTACACAGACTCAAGCCCCTGCAGGCTAGCCACATGTAGCCCAGGAATGAGGCTACTCTCAAATGTTTGGGTTAGAAGGCGGCACACAGCACACAAAGTGCTTGAACAATATTTTTGGCTTGTCTCTCAGTAATAATAGACTAGCCTTAGTGACAACACTATGTCTTTGGTAGAGCAAAGTCTTTGACTCTGATGGCAAGTCAAAAGAATAAAGTACAGTGAAGGAAAAAGCAAAACCACAGTCTTTGTCTATACAGCCATTTTTATTACTTGTGGTGAGTTCTCATCTTGACACATACCTAGCTCTTGGTTTGGTATGGACTAGGGATCTTCTGGGTGGCTGAGCAACCAGGAAACAACTATCAGGAGGTGGCTGCATGTACAATAGGGTCCAGGATGAGCAATGAAATGCAACAAAATAGTACAAATCCCTAGTTCAATGTCAAATCTTTCAAGGTTGTCAAAGCATGCAGACAGAACAAAGAACAATGGTCTTCAGTGTTCACACATAGGCACCTGACAAATAGATAGTTTCTGTGATGTCACCAGGTCAGAGGTCCATGTAGTGCAGAAATCCATGTCAGCTTTGATTTGGAGATCTTGGTTCAGGCAGGCCATAGATAGATTATAGGCAATGACCCCACAGTACGAATTGGGACATACACAGTTTTCCGAGTATTTTACAAACAGCTTGCTGAATGAAGACCATTTTCTTTTTATTATTATTAATGTAAAAGAAGCAACACATCACAATAATCAGCATACAGGGTAAGCACTTCTCCCATACCCAGACAACAATAAGAAAAAACAGGAAAAATCTAAACAAAAAACATATCCTATCTCAAGCATCTCTTCCTCTCCCAAAACTTCCTAACCAGGAAAAAAAAAAGAAGGAGAAAAACACCCCCACAAGTCCCAAACCAACTCGGATCGAACCATCTACTCCAAACCCCATAGCCCAACTCTAGGGCATGGTGGTAATATAGTCAAAGCACTTCTCAAGACAACCTATGAAAGTTGTCTCACTTCACTAGCACACTCCTGACCCAAAGTATCAAACACCGCAACACATCCAACCAAGGTTAAGAGCCCTCACAATACAAAAATCTTGACTCGCAACTCAAAACTAAGTTTCTTCATATGGTAAATGTTCCAAACTTTGGAAAGCCATTCTGACCATGTGGGGGGCACAGGACATTTCTAGAAACGAGCCACCACACTCTGACCTGCCAGACAAAACAGGTCAAAAGGTGACTAAGCACTCTGTCCACAAACTCTAGAGCCAAGTATCCCGCAACAAAGTCTCCAAATTAAGTGGAACCAGGAACCCTATCATTTCGGAAACACTGCTTTGGACCTCTACCCAAAACCTTTGCAATTTTGGACAATACCACCACATATGCTCAAAGTTCCCTGGCTCTCTACAGTCTCGCCAACATAGTCAATCATCCCCCTGACCCCACTTATAAAGAACAAGTAGTCTAATGTACATGTGAAACAAAATACGACTGGGTATTAACCAACAAGGAAATTGAACAACTATGGGTATACTGCCACACAATGGATCAAAGGTTGTCTGACCTGACCTCCCAGGAAGGCATTCCAGCTCTTAAAATAAAGTTATAGCTGTTCTGCCCTTGACACCTCTTCAGCAAGCGCCATGGATAAATGAGCAATAAACCCCATTGAAAGGCTGAATTCAAATAAAACTCTTTCCCAAATCCTCAGAGAGTGAAGGACCTTTGCCTTGTCAAGAAGAGTGGTGGCAAAATGCCGAGCTGAAAAAAATGAAAAAAAATTCAAAGGGATTTCACACATAGTCTCAATTTAGTCTGTGATAAGGAAGCTTATCATAGCTCAGGAAGGAGCTATAGAAAAGGTGAAGTGTCTCTGAACAAGCAACCTGTCAGTGCTGGTAGAAATGAGAAAACAGAATTTTGCCATAAAAGACTACCAGTCCCAGAATGCACCAGGTTTCCAACAGCCATGAGAGGAGCTGAAGTGAGGAAACGTGTGTTCAATCAGGAGGGCTATGAGGTAATCCCTAAGCACTCATCTCAAAGGGCAGGGCCTGATTCAGCACAGCTGCGCTGTGTTAGGGAGGATCACTCATCTAAGCAGAATAAGAGTAGCGTTTATTCTACAGATGACCAGCTTCATGATCACCTTGGATATCCAGAGAATTGTCCTCAGTATCCTGAGAATCAGCTTGAGTTTGATCATCAGTTTCATCTGAAGGATCATCAGAAGCAGAAGCCAAACCGGACGGACAGAGAGGGAAAGAGACCCTTTGGAAGAAGGAAGAGAAAAGCCTTTGAGAGGTCTAGAAGAGTCCAAAGCAGTACGTATACTGGGAGGTATTCCAAGGGCCAGCATACACCATTGGACTGGGGAAAGCCAGAGGAATGTTGCTGCAGAGCTAGGAATCACCAGAGGCTAACTGTGAGGGAGACGGCTGCACGTGGAAGGGACTCTAAGACCTATGCCAGAAGGTATGTGAAGAGAGATCCAGTGTCCAGGGATCAGGACTGGAAGGCTGGACATAAGAACTGGACTACATACTGGCCAGGCTATATAGAGAGGAACTATAGCAACAATGGAAGCTCAGGTATGAACACTGATCTATGCCCTAGCTATAACCTTGAAAGACAGCAGGGAAATAAGTGTTCTCCTGAAAGTGCTCCTTTGAAAGATTCATCTGTGCCAATTCACGATAGTGACCCTATGCTTGTTGATGAAGGGGAAATAATAGCAGATCAAGATATTGTTTATATGGACTGCTCTCTATCCAAACTCCGTTGGTAACTTTCTGTGATAAAGCACAGCAGCCATCACAAAGAAATATAAATTTGTTCTTTATTCCACTAAGAAAAGCTCCTGAAGCAGGATTTGACTCACACAGTAGAAAGCCAGCCTGCTAAAGGGTTTCAGCTGGATAACTGATAGCAATTGAGCTGCACCTAATTGCTTGTGAGCTAGGAGAGAATTACTTCTGGATCTGTGTGGAAAGTAATCAGAAGTTAACCTTACAAGAACAGTTTATTTCTTTCTTTGTGGCTTTTCGTTTGTTAGAGATATGCTAAGAAAACATTAGCTAATTGCCTGACAAGTTTGAAGGTTGTTTTCCTGATTTTGATTTTGACTTTGTTTTACCAAGTTAAACACTGCAAGCAAGTAACCTAATTTATGTGCTACCAAGCATATCTGTGCTGGGAGAAATAACCCCATAAATAAAGAAGTATCTTATTGGCTTTAACACTTGTGCACAACTAAATTATTGTCAGCAGCTGTGTCTGGTGTGAATGAACTACATTACCCACAATACCTTGCAAAAATCATATAAATATATGCATTGTCAAGACTGTGAAGATTCTCACCCAGGCAGCCGTCTGACAAGTCCTTGACTAAGAAAGATGACCCCCAGAAAAAGCACAGTTACTTACCTGTAACAGGTGATCTCTGGGAACAGCAGGAATAGTCCTCACATATGGGTACGTCGCATGCGCGCTGCCTTCCCGCCTTCCTGACCAACTCTCCTCAGTTCGAGTTTAAAGCTGAGACAATAGAGAGAGGAAAGGAAGAGAAAGAGATACAACTCCTAGGGGAGGTGGGTGGGTTGTGAGGACTATTCCTGCTGTTCCCAGAGATCACCTGTTACAGGTAAGTAACTGTGCTATCTCCAGGAACAAGCAGGAATGAGTCCTCACATATGGGGACTCCCTAGCTGAGATGCCTGGGAGATCCCCTCCGTAGGTATTTCATCTTCCGATGGATCTCAGGCATCCATTAAGGGAAGGTGGGCAGGAGTTGTTTAAGAATGGAACAGGTGTTTGAGGACAGCCTGACCAAATAAGGCATCCCGGCGGGAGTCCTTATCCATGCAGTAATGGGCTGTGAAGGTATGAACCGAGGCCCAGGTGGCTGCTCGACAGATCTGATCTATGGATACAGAGTGAAGATGAGCCATAGAGGTGGCCATGGCTCTCACATTGTGAGCTGTGACATGGCCCTCCAGAGAAATGTTTTTACTCTGGTAAGCAAACGAAATACACTGAGCAATCCAATTGGAAAGTGTTCGTTTTGAGACTGGAAGTCCCAAATGAGAAGGATCGAAAGCAACAAAAAGTTGGGAAGACTTTCGATGTGGCTGAGTCCTATGGAGGTAAAAGGCAAGAGCTCTTTTACAATCTAGAGTATGAAGGTTCCGCTCTGCACTGGATGCATGAGGAGCTGGAAAGAAGACAGGTAGGTATACCTCTTGATTAAGATGAAAAGGTGAAACCACTTTAGGCATAAAGTGTGGATTTGTCCGAAGGACTACCTTATCATGATGGAACCTTGTATAGGGTGGATTCGCCACTAAGGCTTGCAGCTCACTGATGCGACGAGCTGAAGTGACTGTAATGAGGAAAATAACCTTCCAGGAAAGAAATTTCAAGGAGGTAGTGGCTAAGGGTTCAAAAGGTTGCTTCATAAGCTGACCAAGAACCAAGTTTAAGTCCCATGCCACCGGAGGAGGCCTAATGGGAGGTTTAGTTAAAGTTAGGCCTCTCATGAATCTTGCAATAAGAGGATGAGAGGAAATAGATTGTCCATTGAAAGGCTTGAGGGATGCTGCAATAGCACTCAAATGGACCCTTACTGAATTCGTTTTAAGGCCTGCATTGGAGAGATGCAGGAGATATTCCAATAGAGAATTGATAGGAAGAGCAAAAGGATCAAGATCCTTTTGAGCACACCAAATGGAAAATCTTTTCCATTTAAAAGCATAAGAACGCCTTGTGGAAGGATTTCTGGAAGCATGGAGGATATCTTGCACTTGTTGAGAGACATTTAAGTCTTGAAGGTCTAGGCCTTCAGTAACCATGCTCTGAGGTGGAGGGACTTGGGGTTTGGGTGCCACAAAGTCCCCTCCTCCTGAGACAGAAGGTCTGGAGCAGCTCCCAGGTCTAGGGAGGGACCCTGGGAGAGATGCAGAAGTAGAGGGAACCACACTTGGCGTGGCCAGCGTGGAGCTATGAGGATCATAGATCCGTGATCCTTCTGCAGTTTGAACAGAGTCTTGGGAATCAAAGGAATGGGTGGAAAGGCATATAGGAGGCCCTGACCCCAATGAAGGAGGAAGGCATCCCTGGCCTGAACCCCCTGACATGGAGTTCTGGAACAGAACCGGGGAAGTTTGGCATTCCACGGACTTGCAAAGAGGTCTATGTACGGGGTTCCCCATTTCTGAAAGATTCTGAGTACCTGATCCATGTGCAGGGACCACTCGTGTGGAAGCAGAACTCGGCTGAGTCTGTCTGCCCAAGAGTTTTGAATTCCTGGGAAATATACTGCCAGGAGATGGATTTGATGCTCTCTGGCGAAGGCCCACAGTCTGAGAGCTTCGTTGCAAAGCGACAGAGAGCCAGTCGCTCCTTGTTTGTTTACGTAGAACATGGCTACTTGATTGTCGGTATGAGCAAGCACTGTCATGTTGTAAAGGAGGGTATGAAAGACCTTGAGAGCAAGAAAAATTGCTCGAAGCTCCAGAAGGTTGATATGAAGGGCAGTCTCCTGCGGAGACCAAAGGCCTTGAGTGGAGAGGTCTTGAAGATGAGCTCCCCAGCCTGTCTGGGAGGCATCTGTAGTGAGGGTTGCCTGGGGTGGTAGCGGTTGGAAGGGGGACCCCAGCAACAGGTTTTGAATGGACATCCACCACTGGAGAGACCCAAAGAGACGTTTGGAGGTTTCTATTTGGTCGGAGAGAGCTCCTGATGCTTGGGTCCACTGAGTGGACAGAGTCCATTGAGCTGCTCTCATATGCAGGCGAGCATAAGGCACCACATGAACTGTGGAGGCCATGTGGCCTAGCAATTGTAACATCTCTCGGGCAGTCAAGTGAGTTCTGGACTGAATCTGAGAGGCCAGGTGCACTAGCCGGTGGCAACGTGCCTGGGGAAGATAGGCCTTTGCTGTGGTGGTATCTAACCAGGCCCCTATGAATTCTAGGGATTGAGTAGGGGTGAGTTGAGACTTTGGCAGATTGATGACAAGTCCCAGATACTGCAGAATGCAGATGGTGTGGTCCAGGGAAGTCTGAGCCTGAGACTGAGATGGAGCTCGGATGAGCCAGTCGTCTAGGTATGGGAAGACAAAGATTCCCTGAGAGCGTAGAAATGCAGCCACTACTGACATGCATTTTGTGAACACTCTTGGAGCAGAGGCTAGACCGAAGGGGAGTACTCTGTACTGGAAATGTTTTCCCTGGAACAGAAATCGAAGGAATTTTCTGTGGGATGGATGGATGAGTATATGTGTGTACGCATCCTTTAGGTCTAGAGAACAAAGCCAGTCCTGACTCTGAAGGTAAGGAAGGAGAATACCCAGAGAGAGCATTTTGAATTTTTCCTTGCACAGGAATTTGTTTAATTCTCTCAGATCTAGGATGGATCTGTGTCCTCCTGTTTTCTTTGGTATCAGAAAATAGGGGGAGTAGAACCCTGAGCCCTGTTGGAGGAGGGGAACCTGTTCTATGGCCCCTTGGGCAAGCAGGGTATTCACCTCCTGATCCAACAGGTGTAGGAGAGATGGGGGAGAGACGAAATGTCTCACCCTGGGATAGATAGGAAGGCTGGAAAAATGCAGTTTGTATCCCTCTCTGATGATAGAGAGGGTCCACTGCTCTGATGTAATCTGTTCCCATCTGGGAGCAAAATGAGTCAGCCTTCCTGGAATGGTGAGAGGCTCTGGTTGCTGCAGAGCCAGAAAGGGTATGTTCTCTAGAAGTAAGTCAAAAACCCTGAGGGGGTTGGGACTGTTGAAGCGTAGCAGCTCCTGCAGGCTTTGTTCTGGCCTGTTTAGTCTGCTGTCGCTTAGGAACAAAGCGAGCTTGAGCAGATGACTGGCCAGCATTGGAACCAAATCTAGGCTTTTTGTAGAAAGACTTCTTAAAAGACTTCTTTTTGGCAGGGAGTGAAGTAGACTTAGAGAGTCTATCCAAAGCAGCATTCTCTGCATCCATTTGAATGGCTTTGACTTGCCACTCTTTGCCAAAGAGATTTTCACCTGTACAAGGTAAATTGCCTAGGCCATCTTGCACCCAGGATTCCAGGTCAGAGGCCTGGAGCCAAGCAATTCGACGAGCAGCTATGGCTATGCGAGATGCTCTACTAGCACCCTCAAAAGAGTCAAAGGCAGCCCTATTGGAGAACTTTGACACATCTTGGATATGCTTTAACAGAAGCAGGAACTCCTCTTTTCTATCCTCTGGAATAAAGGGGAGAAAATCTTGTACTTTAAGAGCAAGCTCCTTTAGAAACATGCCCATATAGAGGCTGTAGGAGTTGATTCTGGCAATAAGCATATTAGCTTGAAAGAGTTTCCTGCCAAAAGCATCCAAAGTTCTACATTCTCTTCCTGGAGGGGTAGAAGAGTGCCTTTTGGTACTCTTAATCTTTTTCATAGCAGACTTCACCACAATAGAATGGTGAGGAAGCTGGGTTTTTTGAAAACCAGGAGAAGGAGGGACCCGATACATGGTATCCAACCGACGAGAATGTGGAGATAGTGTAAGAGGAGCCTCCCATAAATCCATCATATGTTCTTGGAGAATATTATGAATGGGTAAGGTGACTGCCTCTTTGGGAACCTTAGAGTATCCTAAAATGTCTAATTTTTGAGCTCTAGGTTCCTTTTCAGAGGATACTGTAATGGAAAGTCCTTTGGCAACTTCCAAGATGAAGTCCTGAAAGGACAAGTCCTCTGGAGGAGACATTCTTCTCTTTGGGGAAGAAGGCTCCTTAGGAAGAATAAGGGATGCTTCATCAGAATCATCTGAGGTATCGGCATCCTCAGAAGACTCGAAGTATCGCCTACTTGCTTCCAGAGATTGATACGGGTACCGACCGGTATCGACCACGGGTGTACCGGGAGCCGGGTCGGTACCGAGAATATCGCGGGAAGCAAAAACCGGTACCGGCCTTCTACTGGAAGTAGATGCTCTGGGTACCGGTATCGGTTGTGGTACCGGAACCGGGGTCGGAACCGACGGTTGCGGTACCGAGGGCGTCGCAGCATTAATAAAAGCCATTATGGCCTGCTGCATGGATTGTACCGTAGTACCCATTGACGCCACAACTGCCTGGATGTCGGTACCGGTTTGAGCCGGTACCCCAGAGCAGTCTAACAGGTGATAGGTCGAGGCCGTGCCATCGATGTCAACCTGTAACCCCATAGGAGGAGCTTTAGAAGCCGGAGCTTCCCGCCGGGGTTGTTTGGCTGGGGCAGGGTCTTCAGGGTCGAACCCAAGGGCCTCTCTCTGCTTTGAGGGAGATTTGCCCCTTGAAGACTTGCCCGAGGAATGTTTGGTTACCTGAGATCCATCCAGAGATGAAGACCTGGATGATGCTGATGCTGGATTATCTGCAGAAAACAGCACATGAAATTTAGCTGCTCGGTTCTGTAAGCCCCGTTTGGACATCAGAGAGCAGGATGGACAATCCGGAACCGAATGGTCAGGGCCCAAACATTTAAGACACCACTCATGGGTGTCTGTGACTGAAATAGTACCAGAGCACTTGGTGCATTTTTTAAAACCAGAAGATGGTTTCTCCATGAGGGAGAATTTGTAAAGACCGGTAGGCCTTACAAAAAGAAATACACCAAGTGTGGAAAAAGAAAATTATTATTATTATTTTTTTTTTTAAAGAAATAAAGAAGTAAAGACCGGCGGTACCGGTTCGGAATCGGGGAAGGCAGATACGCGGTCAGAACAACTTTTTAAAATAAGAAATTCTTCAGCGGTGAGAGGAACACGACCTGCTGGCTCCGCGGAAAAAGAAGAACTGAGGAGAGTTGGTCAGGAAGGCGGGAAGGCAGCACGCATGCGCTGTGGGAAGCCCCAAAAGCTTTCCTTTTGGGAAGCTGGGGAGCTTTCCCACGCAGGCTCCGTCGGTACCGACGTACCCATATGTGAGGACTCATTCCTGCTTGTTCCTGGAGATAGTGAGGCCAATTGTTGGGCTCTAGCTGACCCTAATTTTTCTCTATGCATATCCCTTGCAAACCAATATTGGAGTAAATGGCAAGATTAGCACTGAAACACCATGTCTCATGGATGAATTCACCAGAGGCAGGTCTTGTCAGACAAACCTGATTGATTTCTTTGACTGGGTGACCAGGGAGTTGGATCAAGGGAGAGCCCTAGATGTGGTGTATTTAGATTTTAGTAAAGCCTTTGACACCGTTCCTCGCAGGCGACTTATAACCAAACTGAGCACCCTAGGGATGAACCCTAAAGTTACTGCTTGGGTTAGAAATTGGTTGAGTGGGAGGCGACAAAAGGTACAGGTAAATGAACTCACTCTGAGGAGAAGGTGGTTACCAGTGGTGTGCCGCAGTGATCTGTCCTTGGTCCGATTCTTTTTAACATCTTTGTTAGTGATATAGTGGAAGGGCTGTTGGGTAACGTTTGTCTCTTTGTGGATGATATCAAAATCTGCAATAAAATAGACACCCAGGAAGGTGTAGATAACATGAGGAGAGATCTAGCTAAGCTTGAAGAATGGCCTAGAATTTGGCAGCTGAGATTTAATGTTAAAAAATACAAGGTCATGCATTTGGGCTGCAGCAAGCCAAGGGAGCAATATAGTATAGGGGGTGAAGTACTTTTGTGCACTAAAGAAGAGTGGGACCTAGGGGTGATTGTGTCTGATGATCTTAAAGTAGCTAAACAGGTAGAAAAGGTGACAACAAAAGCTAGAAGGATGTTTGGGTCAATAGGGAGAGGAATGGATGGCAGAAGAATGGAGATGATAGTGCCTCAGTATAAGTCTTTGGTGCAACCTCATTTGAAGTAGTGTGCAGTTCTGGAGATCGCACCTTCAAAATGAAATAAACAGGCTGGAGTCAGTAAAGAGGATGGCTACTAAAATGGTTAGTGGTCATCATTATAACGCATATGAGGACAGACTTAAGGGTCTTAAGATGTACACCTTAGAGGAAAGGCGGGATAGAGGTGATATGATTGAGATGTTAAAAAACCTTTGTGGCACAAGTGCACAGTAGGAGAGAGCCTCTTTCGATTGAAAGCAAGCTCTGCTACGAGGGGACATGGGATGAGGGTAAAAGGGGATAGATTCAGGAGCGATATGCGGAAATATTTTTTTTACGGAAAGAGTGGTGGATCCGTGGAATAATCTCCCAGTGGAAGTGGTAGAGATGAGGACTGTCTCTGAATTCAAAGAAGCATGAGACAAACACAGAGGATCTCTAAAAGAAAAAAGGGGACTCTTGTAGTGGTTGATATGGAAGGGCAGACTAGATTGGTCATGAGGTCTTTTTCTGTTATGTTTATGTTTATTAGTTTTGATATACCGCCATTCAAATTATAACATAGCGGTTTACAAAGTAAAATACAAAAAGGAGTCCAATAGGCCGGAAAAGGAAAGGAAATTACAATGCGACAAGAAAGCACGCGAGACATTTAACACATGTGACTAAGAGAAAAGGGAGTGAGAAAAAGGAGGAAAAAGGTAATTTCACACAGGAGGAGAGGGAAGAGTCAAAAGCAATAGAGAAAAGGTGGGTTTTCAGGTCTTTTTTAAATGTTGTAAATTGTTGTTCGAGTCTAAGAGAGGTGAGGAGGGAGTTCCATAGTGCAGGACCGAGAAAGATGAAAGCGGATGAGCGGGTGGTTTGCAGGTGGGCACGAGAGGGGGAAGAGAGGTGAAGACGATTGACATGTAATGACCGGAGTGAACGGCTAGGAGTATGGGATTGAATAAGGTCTGCCAGGTATTGTGGTGTGTGGGTGTACATGACGTGATGGACCAATGTAAGAATCTTATAACGTATTCGAAATTCGACGGGAAGCCAATGAAGATGAATCAAAAGGGGGGTGATGTGATCCCAGGGAGAGGAGTGAAAGATAAGGCGTGCGGCTGTATGCTGAATGCGTTGCAAGCGATAGATTTGCAAGTGTGGGAGACCAGCTAGGTGTGAATTACAGAAGTCAATGCATGATATGACCAGAGAAAGGAGAAGAGTGGTGAGAGCCTGAGTGGTAAGAAAGGGGCGAATGGCGCGAATTTGACGAAGAAAGAAGAATGAGGTCTTGGAAACATGTGAAATGTGAGCCCGGAAAGTGAGATCAGAGTCAAAAAGAACCCCCAAATAACGGAAACAGGAAACCAATGGAATAGGTGAGTCAGCAAAGGAGGGTGCAACCGGAGGAGAGGGACCACCAAACGTGAACCAGATAGCAAGTGTTTTAGTCAGGTTCAGGTGAAGACAGTTAGTGGTAAGCTAGTCAGTAACATCAGAAAGACAGGAGTTGGGGGGGGGGGGGGAAGATCAGGATGGAGCGGAGAAGTACGGTGGAGAAGGACCAAATCGTCAGCATAATAGAAAGCCGAAATGCCAAACTGTTGAATCAGGAGTGCTAGTGGTGCCAGAAAAATATTGAAAAGAAGGGGTGCCAGAACAGAACCTTGAGGGACACCACAGGGCAGTGGAAAGGAGGCAGAAGTGATGGCTGGGGCAGATGAAGAGACAACGGCATAGGAGCGGGGAAAAAAGGTAAGAGTTTCTATGTCTCCTACAGACCACATGCCATATCTTCCACATCGGCCCCAAGAAAGGATGCAGCCAGGCCCTGTTCACATCAGCTGTCTCCTTTAAGAACAAAAATGCTTTTGGTGGGACTGGAAACATCCAGGCCTCCTCCAATCTCAACCAATCAGAACCAGAATCCACATACCAGCAGTGAACTGCCCGCAGGCATGCACACCAGTAGTAGATCTTCAAATCTGGGTGCCCTAGGCCTCCACGAACCTTAGGCATAATCAGATAGCCCAGTCCACTCATACATTTTCGTCTTGCAAGAGAAAACACAGGACTTCACTCCTCAGCAATTGAAAAAAAACTCTTCAAAATCTGGATCGGGAGTTGCATAAACAAAATTAAAAGTTTTGGAAGGATTAACATTTTCAGCAAGCTAATTCTCCCTAGCCACTAAACTGTGCAGTCCTTCCACTCAAGATCCCTATGCAAACCCTCAACAAACTCCTGGTAAAGAGTAGTTACTCACCTGTAACAGGTGTTCTCCAGGGATAGCAGGAATCAGTTCTCACATATGGGTGACGTCGGTGCCGACGGAACCCTTGCAGAAATATCTCCCCAGCTTTCAAAGAAAGCCTTTAGGAGATGTCACCACACATGCATGGTCCCCTTCCCGCCCAAGCGTGCCATCTTGCTCAGTTAGATGACATAACTAGGATAGTAATGAAACAAAACAAGATAGGGAGAAAACTCCCTGGGGAGGAGGGAGGGTTGTGAGGACTGATTTCTGTTGTCTTTGGAGAACACCTGTTATAGGCGAGTAACTACTCTTTCTCCAAGAACAAGCAAGAAGTCAGTCCTCACGTATGGGACTCCCTAGCTCCAGGTTGCGAAGGATCGAACCATTTCATAAGCTGAGAGTTCTACAACCTCTACGCAGCATCATCGAACATTCGGACTTCAGAACGGTAGCTCAGGCTCTCATCATTCCTCACCTTGACTACTGTAACGCCATCTTACAAGGTCTACCGAAGAAAACATTAAATATCCTACAAATGGCACAAAACGTATCAGCCAGGATTATTATGAATAAGAAGCTGGTGGACCACATTACACCAGTCCTGATTGAGTTCCACTGGCTCCCCATCACTGCACGCATAAAATACAAAGTACTAGTAAATACATTTAAAATTATTCACAACGTATCCCCTTCTTTTCTCACTAACCTGATCACCACACAACCCCTCAACAGAAGCAGATGGACCACTAACCTTAACACCCTCTGCGTTCCAAGTAGCATAAGAGCAGTCAAAGAACTGACGAGCAACAGAGCTTACACGTATTCAGCACCCATGCTCTGGAACCAGCTGCCTCACGAGATACGTCTAATCAAAGACCTAAAGGACTTCAGGAAAAAGCTTAAGACCCACCTCTTCCAGTCTCATTACGGCATCACCTAGGCTGATTTACCACTTCTATAATCCCCTCTTGCCTACTTTGATCTTTGAAAAATGGACTTTCCATCCTGGAGATAAAAGACTATATTTATGTAAATATTCAGGCGCCTATGTTCTCTTTAAAAGGCTTACTTGTGATCTTGTAAAATGTATATATGTATATATCTACCCCCTCATGCTCATCTACAAATCTACTATCCTACCCCAATGATCAACTGTGTAACATGTACCATATTTTGTTGATATGTGATCCTTCCTGCAATCAGATTTGTATACTTAAATTGTATTTTACATCCACCCTTGATTCACAACCTGTACCATATTTTGTTGATGTGTGATCCTCCCAGCAATTAATTAATTAATCCTCCCAGCAATCAGATTTGTATACTTAAATTGTACTGTACATCCACCCTTGATTCACAATTAGACCGCTGCTGATCGCTGGAAGTAGCGGTATACAAATTTACGCCAAATAAATAAATAAATAAATAAAATGACAGAACCAATGGTGACACAGTCGGGTAGCTGTGAGTTGCAGAAGATGAGTCCCTTAGCTAAGAGATTCTGCAAGACCCTTGTGTCCAGCAGCACTATCACTCCAGTAGCCGGAACACAGAAGGGTCGGAGGACAGGAGTTGCCTACACCCCAAAGAGATTACGGAGTACTGCCTGGCCAAAGGCACTGTCCCAACAGGACTCGCTCTCCAGGTAGAAGTGAGCTGTGAACGTATGACTTGAAGACCATGTGGCGGCCTTGCAGATCTCCGTCACTGAATGCAGGTTCACCACTGATGTGCCCATCGCTCTCATGCGATGCGCTGTGATCTGGTTTTCCATGGAGAGCCCAGATCGCTCATAGGTGAGGGCAATACAGTCCGCTATCCAAGTGGACAGAGTTCGCTTGGTCACAGGAAGCCCCAGCCTGCTGGGGTCGTAAGAGACGAAATGCTGAGGAGCTTTGCAACAGCCCTGGGTCCACTGAAGGTAGAAGGAAAGGACCCTATTTCAATCCATTGTATGGAGCATCATTTTCTCCTGACCAGCGTGTGGCCGTGGGAAAAAGGTGGGCAGGACCACCTCCTGGTTGAGGTGGAAAAGAGATCCTTCCGAAGGTGGTATTTGGGGTGTGTGCGGAGCACCACCCTGTTCTTGTATAATCTTGTGTATGGCAGCTCTGCTACCAGGGCTTGAAGCTTTCTTACCCTGCAAGCAGATGTGAGAGCCATCAGGAAGGCAACCTTCCATGAAAGATACCGCAGATGGCATGCAGCTAGAGGCTTGAATGGGAGCCTGGTGAGCTGAGAGAGCACCACATTGAGGTTCCATTCTTCCATCGGAGGGCAGATGGGAGGCTTAGACAGCAGAAGGCCCTGGAGGAACTGAGAGACTAGGGGCTGGCCTTAGCGGGGCTTCCCTTCGATAGGGTGGTGGTGTGCAGCGATCGCGCTCAGGTGCAGTTTCACAGAGTTTGACTTTAGTCCAGAGTGCAACAGGTGCAGTAGGTACTGAAGCACTAGCTGCACAGGGCAGTAAAAGGGGTTCTCCCACCTCTCTGCATACCATACTGAGTATCTTCGCCTTTTAAAGGCATACACTCGCTTTGTGGAGGGCTTGCGGGAGGCCAACAGGACCTCCTCGACTTCCCGTGAGAGGTTGAAAGGGGCCAAAGCTGCCACTTCAGCAGCCATGCTGTTAGTGTTAGAGACCCCAAATTGGGCTGCAGGAGGGAGTCCTCCTCTTGAGGCAGAAGGTCCGGAGCATGGCCAGCGGAACCGAGAATGTCGCCACCAGGGAAAGCAGCAGGCTGACTGGGCCACCTCGAGGCAATCAGTATCAGGGCTGCCCCCTCGCACAGAAGAGAGCTTTCTAGTTAAACTTAGAACCCAGCAGAGAGCTTCTACTTTAAATTTCATACTCAGTCAGGGCCTAGTAGCAGCAAACAGCTTTAATTTTAATCACATCAGAATATAACTTAGCATAAAAGGCAAAACAGGGTCAGTATTCCTTGAGCAATAAATTATTTCTAGAGACCTTTACAAAGAGGCCTTCTACATAGGGGGCAAGAGACTTGTGAATTTTTTAAAATAGGTGTTAAAGCCAGGTGACAGGTCAAAGGACCAGTTTGAAAGACTCCCTCTATCAAGCAAGGACTGTTAATCACTCAGGAAATTGGTCACAGCTTACCTCAGAAGCACAGGCATAAATAGTTCAACAAGAGTTCTGTTCACCTCAGTCTTGAAGGACTACAAAAGGGGACTGCTACTTCTGGAGAGAGATCTGCGATTGTAAGTATTTACTTCTGGGAATTTTTCTGAATCTTGGGGGAAAAAGAATTCTTTAGATTAAAGCTGATTAATCCGTGAACCCAGTGTAATTGTTAAATCAGTCAGGGCCTAGTACCAGCAAGAGTTTGCAGTTTAAATTAAAACACAGCAAAGAGCTTTCTGGTTAAATTTAGAACCCAAGATTACCTCTATCAAAGCAAGGGCTTTGGGACTCTCCTTGGAGATTGGTCACAGATTACTTTAGAAGCACAAGACAGGGTACTATGTAGCAGCCAGCTTTTAATAAGTCTTCTTCCCCTCCCTCCCTCCCCGACAACCACCCACCCCTGGGATAATCGTAGCTTTATAGGTGCTTAAACCTTTTAAAGGAAAGGAGGTGCCATATTCACTCTCAGGTGCAGCTGCTTATTCTCATCAGGATACATTAAGGACCTGAGATTAATTAAACTTCAGGTGAACAAAGTACATTAAAAATATTAGGTATAGTTTTATTAGTATAAGTATCTCTAGCAACCCTAAGTAAGTAAAGAACTTAAAGATCTAAACACAACCTTAAAGCGAAGATGCAGACAGCAGTCCAGCAGCGAGATGGGGGCTTTCCAGTCTTTTGCACTGAGTGTCACATGTATGATTTTCTCCCAGTTGGTGAGGGGTCTTACATGTGCACAAGGTACAAGGGGCTCTTTAGTCTCGGGGAACGAGTCCGATCTCTGGAAGCAAGAGTAGCAGACTTGGAAGACATAAGAAAGACAGAGAAGTACATAGACGAGACCTACAGGGATATAGTCCTGAAGTCCCACCTCCAGTCTGGCAGCATCCCTGTTGCCATGGAGGAGAGAGGTCACGTGACAGGAAAGCATCACCCTGATGGGGCAGGAAGTGATCCTGTAGCTAGGACCTGTCCTCCAGGTGATGTAAAACCCTCTTGCACCTAGGAAGTTTCTCCAGGGCCATGTGCCCATGAGGGAAGGGTTAGGACAGCTGTTATAGTTGGTGATTTGATCATTAGGCATGTAGATAGCTGGGTGGCTGGTGGACGTGAGGATAGCCTGGTATCATGCCTGCCTGTTGCGAAGGTAGAAGACCTCACGCGCCACTTAGACAAGGTCTTAGATAGTGCTGGGGAGGAGTCTGCTGTCTTGGTGCATGTCAGTACCAAATACATAGGAAAATGTGGTAGGGAGATTCTGGAGGGTAAATTTAGGCTTTTAGGTAGGAAGTTGAAATCCAGAACTTCCAGGGTAGCATTCTACGAAATGCTTCCCGTTCCTCGTGCAGGACCCAAAAGGCAGGCAGAGCTCCGGAGTCTCAATGATGGTGCAAGGATGAAGGGTTTGGATTTGTTAGGAACCGGGGAACATTCTGGGGAAAGGAGGGGCTCTTCCGAAGGGATGGGCTTAACCTTAACCGGGATGGAACCGGGCTGCTGGCATTAACCTTTAAAAAGGAGAAAGAGCAGCTTTTAAACTAGATAATAGGGGAAAGCTGACAGTTTCCCAAGAGCGCATGATTCGGAACAATGTATCCTTGAAGAATACTACCAGAAAAATGAAGTTAGGGCACATCAACAGAGAGGTTCCAATAAAGACAAAGGTAGCCCAAATGCCCTTGAGTACAGAGCAGACAGAGCTTAAAGATTCCAAATTGCCCATGCCTACCGATAACCAGATTAATATGAATAAAATGCAGTCTCTAAAATGCTTGTATGCAAATGTTAGAAATCTAAAAAAATAAGATGGGAGAGTTAGAATATATAGCACTAAATGAGAAGTTAGATATAATTGGTATCTCAGAGACATGGTGGAAGGAGGACATCCAGTGGGACACTGTGATACCTGGGTACAAACTATATCGTAATGATAGAGCTGATCAAATTGGTGGAGGGGTTGCACTCTATGTCAGAGAAGGCATTGAGTCACAAGAGTCACAAAGGATTAAAGTTTTGCAGGAAACAAAATTTGCTGTAGAATCTTTATGGATTGAAATTCCATGTAAAAAGGGGAAGGCGATGGCAGTGGGGTTGTACTATCGACCACCTGGCCAAAATGAACAAATGGATGATGAAATGCTCAAAGAAATCAGGGAAGCTAACAAAAGTTACAGAACGTTCATAACAATGGGTGATTTCAATTACCCCAGTATTGACTGGGTCAGTGTCACGGCAGGACATGCTAGGGAAATAAATGACTGCTTCTTCGAGCAGCTGGTTCATGAACCTTCCATAGGGGAAGCCATTTTGGACTTAGTCCTTAGTGGAACACCAGATCTGGTAAAGAGATAAGGGTGTTGGGGCCACTTGGCAATAGTGATCAAAGCATGATCGCGTTTGATTTAATTAATGGAGGAGGGATGGTAAGGAAATCCACAGTAATACCTTTTAACTTTCAAAAGAGAGACTATGATAAAATGAGGAAAATAGTTAAGAAAAAACTAAAAGGAGCAGTTGAAAAGGGCAAAGACTTACATCAAGCTTGGATGTTGTTTAAAAATACTATCTTGGAAGCCCAGACCAGCTGTATTCCACGCTTTAAGAAAAGTGGAAGGAAGTCCAAAAAACTAACAGCATGGTTTAAAGGTGAGGTCAGAGAGGCTGTTGTTCCCAAAAAAAACCATCTTTCAGGAAATGGAAAAAAAAGAGTCAAATGAAGAAAACTGGAAACAGCACAAGCACTGGCAAGTTAAATGCAAGGCCTTGATAAGGCAGGCAAAGAGAGAATTTGAGAAGAAACTTGCTGTGGAACCAAGAATGCATAATAAAGACTTTTTCAAGTACATTCGTAGCAAAAAACCTGTGAGTTAGTTGGACCATTAGATGATAGAGGGGTAAAGGAGAGGGGACAAGGCTATAGCAGAGAGACTGAATGAATTCTTTGCTTCGGTCTTTACTGAGGAAGATGTAAGGATGTTACCCATGACTGAAGCGGTATTTAAAGGTGATACTGCAGAGGAATTGAAAGAAATATCGATACACCGGGAAGATTCATTGCAACTATTTGATAAACTGAAGAGTAGCAAATCACCTGGGCCGGATGGTATACATCCAAGGGTGTTGAAAGAACTGAAATATGAGATTGCAGACTTGCTATTAGTAATCTGTGAACTATCATTAAAATCATCTCTAATACCTGAAGATTGGAGGATTGCCAATGTAACACCAATTCTTAAAAAGGGTTCCAGGGGTGATCCGGGAAACTACAGACCGGTGAGCCTCACGTCAGTACCGGGAAAAATGGTAGAAACCATCATAAAGAACAAAATTACTCATCATGTAGATAGTCATGGCTTAATGGGAGACAGCCAACATGGCTTTAGACAAGGACGATCTTGTCTTACTAATCTGTTATGTTTTTTTGAAGGTGTGAATAAACAGGTAGACAAAGGTGAGTCGGTTGATATAGTGTATCTGGACTTTCAGAAAGCCTTTGATAAGGTCCCTCATCAGAGACTTTTGGCAAAACTAAAAAGTCATGGGATTGGAGGCAGTGTACTATTGTGGATCAGGAACTGATTAAAAGATAGAAAGCAGAGGGTTGGGCTAAATGGCCAATTTTCCCAATGGAGACAGGTGAATAGTGGTGTACCCCAGGGATCTGTGCTGGGTCTGCTGCTTTTTGACATATTCATAAATGACCTGGAAAAGGGAATAACGAGTGAAGTTATCAAATTTGCAGATGACACAAAACTATTTAAAGTTGTTAAAATCCATGAGGATTGTGGAAAATTGTAAGAGGATCTTGATAAATTGGAAGACTGGGCATCCAAATGGCAGATGAAATTTAATGTGGACAAGTGCAAAGTTATACAACTAGGAAAGAAAAATCCAAACTATGGTTACACGATGCAAGGTTCCACATTAGGAACTACCACTCAGGAAAAAGATTTAGGTGTCATCGTGGATAACATGTTAAAACTCTTCGCCCAGTGTGCAGCGGTGGCCAAGAGAGCAAATAGAGTGCTAGGTATCATAAGGAAAGGAAAGGAAAATAATACAAAGGATATTATAATGCCTCTGTATCGTTCCATGGTGCGACCGCACCTTGAATATTGTGTGCAATTCTGGTCGCCATATCTTAAAAAGGATATAGCATTATTACAAAATGTACAGAGGGGCTTCCGGTTCCGGAGTCGATGTAGATGAAGGGAGTGTGATCAGCTCTGCACCATTACTTTATTAAACCGGCATTTTTCTGGTGTCTTTCCCCCCTGCAACACATTTGGTGAGTGTTAAAGTATGCAGAAGACTGCTCAAGCCCACTCTGAACGGAGGTTTAGAGAAATATATGTGGAGAAGGCAAAGCAGGCAGTGACATCTGAAGCTGCAAAGGGTGTCATGGCGGATGGGGAAGAGGGCCCTCTGAGGGAAGGTAGCGCTGCTCATGAGGAGGTAGACAAGACGGCTCTTCTGTTGCAGGAAATAACGTGCCTCTAAGGCTGAAATTATCTCAATGGTTACAGCCAGCTTAGCTGAGCGCTTTGACACGCTGGTGGCGCGCATAGCTGAGGCGGAGGACTGAGTGAGTGCAGTGGAGGACCATGGAACAGAACAGGTGGAGGAACTGGCTAAGCTGAGGAAGGTGGTGCGGTGGCTGGAGAATGCGGAGGGCCAGGAAAACAGGGACTGCCGACAAAATATACGTATTTTTGGCGTGCCGGAAGGAGAAGAGTTGCCAGATGTGCGGAGCTTTGTGAAGGACCTTTTGGACTCGTGCTTTCCCGCTCAAATTGCTTCCCTGTCATATGAAATTGATAGGGCGCATAGGATGACTTTTCCCCATCCAGAGCCTGGGAAGTGGCCGAGGGCTCTAATTGTACAGCTATTGAGATACCACAAGAAAGAACACATCATTTTTGAGGCTCGTAAATCTAAGACTGTGACTTACAAAAACTGGAAAATTTCAGCATTTCCTGATATGAGTGCTGAAACTGTGCATTACTGCAAAGCACTGCTGCAATACAGGGAAACGCTTTTGAAAGCAGACCTGCGGGCAATTATATGGTTCCCGGCCCGATTGACCATGCTGGTGCAAGGGAAGAGGCGTTTTTTAAAATCGCCAGAGGAGCTGCAGAGGCTGCTCGGGGAGATGAAGGGTAAGCTGGGACCCACTCGGAATACAGATCAGTATCCTTCCCACAGTATGACAGATCCTCAGAGGAGTGGAAAGGAGAGCAGCCCTACAAGCCCGACGTCAGGATTGATGGACTGTGCAGTCAACGGGGTTGAGAGGGCAGAAACTGGTGAAGCAGCTGGAGAAGCGGGTGTGACCGAGTTGGCTGAGACCTAAGTGGATCCACAAAATTAATGGTCTGATTCAGAACGCTTGAACTACCAATAAAATGTAATCGTTCATTTTTAACCAAGAGAGAAGCAAAAAGTTCAAAACTTATCCAAAAATATTTTTCTTCAAAGGAGCAACTAATTGCAAAGAAGGTCTCAGTACCCCATCGGCGTTATTGTGCAGACTCTTGCCAATGCACAAAAAATACACCTAGTAACATCAATGACCTTCTGTTAGAAGCTAGTGCAACTGAACTAAGTGGGCATTTTCTATTTTCTATTTATTGTTGTTGTTGTTATTTCTCAAACACATCTCCCATAAACATAAGAAGAGTGTTCCTTAGCTCCACCGTTCTCAGCTCACAGCTATGTTATGCTTCAAATCCCGACGCCATTCCCCGGTACCGATCTTGCGTTTCACTATGCTGGTTTCTTCAGGTGATCGGTCATTACAAAGTGCGCAGTGCTAAAGATAAACATAACATAGAAATCATCACTCCCACTATACTAACCATTACCATCCTCTCTACAAGTAAAACTGTTCATTAATAAATGTGCACAAAAATTAAAAAATTCAATCTTACCGAAACAGCTGCCCACGCTTATCATGGCTCTAAATTCAAAACCTGTGTTCCAAACACAACACTCTCCTCATTCGAGCCAGAAAACGCCGCGCATACGTTTAACTACCCTAGACTCCATCTTTAAAGGGTCCCGAACCTAAAGCAGGAACCAATCAACTCTAAAGCCAAATCTAAACCACCCACGTTTGGAAAATCAGTAGATGAAACATTGATTTTTGTTGAACAGAGGTGGATTTTTCGTCTTAATACTCTTGAACCAAGGGGTTTAAATGTGGCTGTTGATTGGGCGGCGTGTTTATGATGGCTATGTTTGTCAATACACCCAGTGAGGGTCTATTGGGTAGTGATTAGAAATTGTTATATTGTGGAAAGGGTTAGCTAGGATTTGCATAGGCTCATATATGGGGCAAATTGAGGGATGGTAGTTCCCTCAGGGCAGTTAGTCGTCAGATGAGTAGCTTCTAATGGAAGGAATACAAGAGTGGGCGGTTTAGATTTGGCTTTAGAGTTGATTGGTTCCCGCTTTAGGTTCGGGACCCTTTAAAGATGGAGTCTAGGGTAGTTAAACGCATGTGCGGCGTTTTCTGGCTCGAATGAGGAGAGTGTTGTGTTTGGAACACAGGTTTTGAATTTAGAGCCATGATAAGCGTGGGCAGCTGTTTCGGTAAGATTGAATTTTTTAATTTTTGTGCACATTTATTAATGAACAGTTTTACTTGTAGAGAGGATGGTAATGGTTAGTATAGTGGGAGTGATGATTTCTATGTTATGTTTATCTTTAGCACTGCGCACTTTGTAATGACCGATCCCCTGAAGAAACCAGCATAGTGAAACGCAAGATCGGTACCGGGGAATGGCGTCGGGATTTGAAGCATAACATAGCTGTGAGCTGAGAACGGTGGAGCTAAGTAACACTCTTTTTATGTTTATGGGAGATGTGTTTGAGAAACAACAACAACAACAACAATAAATCGAAAATAGAAATTGCCCACTTAGTTCAGTTGCACTAGCTTCTAACAGAAGGTCATTGATGTTACTAGGCGTATTTTTTGTGCAATGGCAAGAGTCTGCACAATAACGCCGATGGGGTACTGAGACCTTCTTTGCAATTAGTTGCTCCTTTGAAGAAAAATATTTTTGGATAAGTTTTGAACTTTTTGCTTCTCTCTTGGTTAATAATGAACGATTACATTTTATTGAGACCTAAGTGGGGCAGAGATAGCGCAGAAGAGACTGGACTGCTGGTGCTTGAAGATTTTGGTGACCCACTACGCCTTGCTAAGCCTTCCGTTGGGGACTGTGTAGTCTTTCCCGGGTCAGATGATGTTGGGATAGATTTGATGTAATCGAAGGGGGGGAGGGTCTTTGAAGTAATTTAATAGTGTGGAATATTATCTGATGGGAGGTTGTGGGGGGAGGGAAGGAGTGGGATGTGCTGTGGTGCTGATTTTTGTTTGGTCTGTTGGGGAGTTTACATGGGGAGTTAATAGAGGGTGTGAGTGGGGTGGGTAAAGGTTTGGCACAAGTCTGGTTGGTGGGCAGATGTGGGATGTGTGTAGAAGGATCTGGGATTTGGTGGGAGGATGGGGGTGGGAGTGGAGTGTGGGGGAATGGGTGATTTTGATAAGGTGGGAGGGCCTGTGGGTTTGTGTGTAGGTGAGTCTCTTTTACCTGGGATGTATGTTGTGGGGGGGGGGGGGGGAGGATGTAATGGTGGTGGGCTGGTGGAAATTGAAGCCTATTCATGAATGCCATTACAAAAGAGGACAGAGGGTTTGCCCCTCTTATGCTACGTGGTTATTGTTCTTATGTTCCTGGTTTTCTTGTTCTTTTTTCTTCCCCCTTCTTTTTTTGGTTCTTCTTGGTGCGCTGTTAGTTGGCGGGGGGGGGGGGGGGAGTGGGATAAGCATATGGAGTGCTCTCAGCCTGATGATGTAGATGGCCCTTAAGGTTGCAACGCTGAATGTTGGTGGACTTAATAAACCCCATTAAGCGAAAGCGGGTGTTAGGCTACTTTAGGAGGGAGAAGGTGGATATTGCTCTTTTACAGGAGGTGAGGTTAACTTCCCTGGAAATGGCAAAGCTGCAGAGTAAGCATTGGGGAAAGATCTATTTCTCTGTTTATAACTCAAAGAAGAGGGGAGTAGCTATTCTGATTAGAGATAATGTCCCATTCACACTGTTCGAGACCAGAGGAGATAGTCAGGGGAGGGTGGTATGGGTAGTGGGGCGTGTGGAGAGACAGGAGATCTCGCTGCTCAAACCTTTATGCATCCAATGATCCAAAAGGTGCGTTTTTTTGCCAGGCTTTGGCTTCCTTTGTGCAGAGGGCTAAAGGGTCCCTCTGGATGGGTGGGGACATGAATTGTGTCATGAGCACTTTGGATAGATCTAGTCCGGTGCTCCGGGGTTCTCCTGTGTCTGAAGGGGCTGCATTGAGAAAGGCCCTGGCTAGGCAGTGTTGGGTAGATATATGGCACTCTCTACACCCGAGTGAGCGAAATTATACACACTGCTCTGCAAGGATGCAGGGTTACTCTAGGCTTGATATGTTCTGTTGCCCTGCTGAGGAATTGGGGAGGGTGAAAGGAGTGGGCACATTAGACCCTTGGAGGTCAGAGATCATGGTATGGTTTACCTGTTGCTTGATATGGAGGACCTTGGAGGGGTACAGCAGAGGCAGTTCTGGCGGGCGAATGTGCGGTTGGTACAAGAGGAGGGAGTGAGGATGTTGGTGGGGTGGTGGAAAGTTTCTTTCATTCAATGATGATGGTAAGACAACTCCTGGAGTGCTGTGGGAGTCCGCGAAAGCTTATATGAGAGGTCAGCTTATACAGTTGGCTGTGAGGTGGAAGTGCTTGCGAGACACCCAATTAGTAGAGTTGCATGTGTGTCTAGAGGAGCTGCAGGTGGCGCATAAGAGGACTGGGAGTTGTAAGACTTATTGGGCTTTGTTGGAGGTTAGGCAGCAGCTGGAGGCGATTGAGACTGAGCAATTGGAGTTTCTTCTGCGGATATCGTGGCAGAATTTTGTGGAGTATGGGGGTAAAGCCAGGTGGTTGCTGGCTTGGCAGCTTCACAAGAGCCGTAACAGTAGCTTCGTGAGTTCTGTTTATGACTATGATAGAGTGTTAAAGCGGGATAGCCTGGGCATATCTCGGGTGTTTCAGGTATTTTATGCAAGCTTATACTGTATAGGTCAGAGCTTTCGGCTTCACCATCTGAGATTGCTGCCTTGTTAGATCAAGCTGGGCTTCCGATGGTGTCGGATGCGCAATGAGACATGTTGAACCGGGATATTATGGGAGAGGACGTTATAAAGGCCATCAAGTCCCTCTCTTCTGGAAAGGCTATGGGAATAGATGGCTTTCCAATAGAATGGTACAAAGCCTTGAGTGACTCATTGGCCCCAGTTCTGCAGCGAGTCTTTAATGAAGCAAGAAAGGTAGGGAGTCTGCCATCGACTATTTATGAAGCTGAGATCTCGCTTATTCCAAAGGAAGGAAGATCCCCGGAGGAGTGTGGTAATTACCGTCCAATATCTTTGTTGAACAGTGACGTGAAGATATTTGCACGGGTGTTAGCCAACCGGTTGGACGCCGTCATTGCTGATTTAGTCCATCCAGATCAGTCTGGGTTTATCCAGGGGCAACAAATGATGGATAATGTGCGAAGATTAGTGAACATTATTTTGCACGCATCCCGGTCACTGTGGACCACTTGCTGCGTGTTTTTGGATGCGGAAAAGACTTTTGACTGTGTTGAATGGGAATATCTGAAGGCAGTTCTGACAAGATTTGGGCTGGGGAAGCAATATGTTAGCTGCATGCAGGCGCTATATGCCGCCCCCCCCCCACCCCGTGCAAAGGTGATAGTGAATGGGTTGTGGTCTGACAGTTTTAGAATATATCGGTGAACACGACAGGGTTGTCCCTTGTCCCCGCTGTTGTTTGCCTTGGCCATTGAGCCGCTGGCCTGTCTTATATGGTCGGCTAAGGATATATCCCCGATCATGATTAACTCTACGCCGCATAGTGTTTCTTTGTATGCGGATGACACATTGGTCTTTTTAGACGACCCGGAGCAGTCATTGGTGGGTTTGGAGTGTGTGCTTTGGGATTTTGCTGTGATCTCGGGGTTCAAGGTTAAGTTGGATAAGTCTGAGATCCTGCCTCTTGGAAATACTCCGCTGGTAATTCCGGAAGGCTGCCTATTTCGGTTTGCGGCCGGTGCAGTTAAGTACATGGGAGTTAAGATCTCTCCCAAAGTTGGTGAGCTTTTCTCCCTTAATTATGCTCCTTTAATTACAATGATCCGTGAGGAGTTGGTGGGGTGGAGGGAGTTGACCTTGGGCTGGTTGGGTAGGGCGGCGGCACTAAAAATGGTGATTTTTCCTAAGTTATTATATTTATACTCTCAGTTGCCGATTAAGATACTCAAATGGTTCTTTGCCAAATTAGAAAAGTGTTTTAGCCAATTTGTATGGAAATTGCATAGAGCTCGCATAGGTTGGGACTGGCTGGTTCGTTCAGTGGAGATGGGGGGGGGGGGGGTTGGGCTTTCCCAAATTGGTGTTGTACTATAAGGCGGCTGTCCTCCATGGGTTAGGGTATCATTATGTTAGGCTGCCGGATGTGCAATGGGTCCAGTTGGAAAGAAGTTGGATTTCACCCTATTCTGTTTTTGAGTTAAGTGGAGTGGGAGGTAAAGTGGTAGATGGGCATGTGTTTTTGGGCCCTCTGGTTCAGGTGGTACCTGGGATGCAACAGAGAGATTGGCTCGGTGGGCCTTTGTTTCCAGATGCGAAAATATGGGATTTCCGTCCCTTTAGTGGGTCCAATTTTCGCTATTTACGTTATTGCTGGGAGACTAATGGTTTGTTTCAATTTTGGAATTTATTGGAGGATGGGGTCATGCTGAATATGGACAGCAGATCAGGAAAGGGGGGGGTTGGGGTCCCATTCTTTCAATACTTTCAGCGCCACGGCTTTGTCACTTGGGAGGATCATAGATCACAGCTGCTGTGCCCTACTCAAGACTTAGAAGTGATCTTATTTGGGGAGGGGGGGTGTCTAAGATATACCGGGCCCTTCTATTGGCGACCTTTTCCAGCGTGGGACTGCATGTGGACGACTGGCACTGGTTCTTGGGGCGGAGCCTCTCGGAGGATGTATGGCGGTGTGTTCAGCGGCACCTTTATTGCTGTGCGCGGAGCACTAGTTGTCGACAAACCCATTTTAAGCTGCTACAGAGGGCATATGTTGTGCCGTAACACTTGCAGCGGTAGGTTGGGGGATGCTCGGATGCGTGCTGACAAGGATGTGGCATGGTGGGCTCCTTCTATCATATGTGGTGGGATTGCTCCCGTGCGCAGGACTTTTGGGCGCAGATTGTGTCTTGGATTAATTCAATAGCTGGCACCCAGCTGAAAGTGGAGCCGGCTCTGTGTCTGCTGGGTTAGGTGACAGGGCTGGCTCTACGGGGCAGGATAGATTGATCAGGCAGCTTTTGGTGGCTGCTCGCATGGTGATAGCGCAGCAGTGGCGGTTAGAAAGCGGCCCGAGGGTGCAGGAATGGCAACAGAGTTAATAGCGTGATGAATACTGACAGATTATCGGCGATGCTTAAAGGATGGATGGAGAGTTTTGAGTGCATGTGGACCCCTTTCGTGAGACGGATGGGAGATCAAGTGGGGGAGGGTGCGGGGGTGGGAGAGGACCCAGGGTAACAATCTCCGATTGTTTTTTTCCTTCTGGTCCCTTGCTAGAGTCTATGATTGGCCTCAAGCGAGAGTCTGTCTGGGGAATGGGATGGGGGGGGGTGGAAAGCTAAGGGATTATCTGGATGGTCCCCTATGTTTCCATATGACTTCTGATTGTTAACACAGATTTCTGAGTGCACCGAGAGGGTGGGGTGTTTTGTTTGCCTTTGATTTTTGTTCTTTTCTCTTTTTCTCTCCTTTTCTAATTCTCTTCTTGCTCTGTTGCCCCTTTCTCTCTCTTTCATCTTCTCTTTCTTCGATTCTACTTACCTGTTCAAGTATTGGTAGACCTCGCATTAAGGGAAAGGGTTTTGGGGCTTTTTTCCTTCCATTAAGGGAAGGTTGGCTAATATCCCATAGTAGGTATTGCAACCCGGGGAGGTTAGCATGGTGGGATATTCAGAGGGGGTGACGGCTGGGTTGTATTCGATTGAACGTAACGGGGGGAGAATATGATTAGATGCCTTGAGGAGCTACCACCATAAAGTTGGTTGTATATGTATAAGGATTGTTGATGTTACTGCAGTGAATGTGTTGGGGGTGTTACCACCCCTTTGTTATGTGACATATATGTATGTGCCCCGTTATAAATAAATAAAGTTATAAAAAAAGAAGAAAGAAAGAAAAGGTACAGAGGAGAGTCACCAAAATGGTAAAGGGGATGGAAGGATACCCTTTATGAAGAGAGGCTGAAAAGGTTAGGGCTCTTCAACCTGGAAAAGAGATGGCTGAGGGGAGATATGATAGAGGTCTATAAATTAATGAATGGAATGGAACGGGTAAACGTAGATCGATTGTTTACGTCATCAGAATATAGAAAGACTAGGGGACATGCAATGAAGCTACAGGGTAAACTATTTAAGACTAATAAGAGAAAATATTTTTTCACTCAACGTGTAATCAAACTCTAGAATTTGTTACCGGAGGATTGTGGTACAGATGAATTTTGACTATTGATTATGCCTCAGTAGTGAATATGCCTCAACTGTAAATAGGGGCACTTGAAACTGTTGAAACAATTTACATAACTACAGATACTGGAAAGATCAGGGAGGAGACCTTCTCCTAGCAAGCAAATGGAGACCCATTACAGAGAACAAAAGAACACTTCACCTAGGAGTCTTTCTACTAGCAGACAAATTGAAACCCATTAACAGGACAAAACAGGACAATTCACCTTGCCTTGGAAACATTTCTCCTAATTCATCAATTGTAATGTAGACCAGGGAGGGGGGTTCTCTTGAGCATTTTCAAGCACCTGGCCAGTGTCTTGGATGTGCTTAATGGATAACTGACTCTATACTACGTATGTGTCACATGATAGGAAATAACTGGATTGTTCTTGCAACTGGATAAAATGGGTACCTGTTTTCAGCTAGACAGAGAGAAATGGATTCATCTAGGAATGGACGCATTGCCTAGAGAAACTCCCGATTGAGAAGTCTCTCTTGTCTGGTTGAATCAGGGATCCATTCAATCGAAGTGTGACAGGGGATGAAGTAGAACTCTTTCGGTGAAGTATTCTTCTTCTGTAATTAGCTTTCTAGTTATCTATTCTGTAATTAAGTGCTTTTATTCTAATAGTTTTCCAGATATCTTTTTAACTAATCATAGGTAGATATATGAATTACTTGCCTTTCTAAATAAGTACGAATTAAGAAGTTAAATAAGTGAAATTCAAGTTATCCCTGCTTTGTATTATAAATAAACTGCACGTCTTCATTAACAAGGTGTGTTGGCCTTTGTTGGAGTAAGACAAGGATGTAGTAAAAGCTGTTAGTGTAGCTGGGTTTAAAAAAGGTTTGGACAAGTTCCTGGAGGAAAGGTCCATAAACCATTATTAAAAGGGACCCAGGATATCACTGCTTGACCCAATACAAGCATTGTGGAACCTGTGTCTTTTGGGGAAACTGCTAGGTACTTATGACCTAGATTGCCCACTGTTAAAAAGAGGATACTGGGCTTGATGGACCTTGGTCTGACCCAGTATGGCATATCTTATGTTCTGCATATTCACTGCTCACACTTTGTAGTTGTCTCCATTCCTTTACTGTTCTGGCCTTGCACTTTATTTGCTCTCTTAGCCAGCACTATGCACTGCACACAGGATTTAGCGGTCTGTGTTTTGCTGCTTTCTATATATATGACACGTGTGGTATAACTTTGTTCTGCTACAGACTACACTGTATCCACTTTAGCAACGCAATCAGTGTACACACTGGGTCCTCATTATGTGCCACCATGCATCATGTTCTGAAAGGATGCATTGATCACTGCTGCAGCTGTACTGGGTATATGCTACGCTATGCTATTGCAGATGCACATGCATGCATCCTACACATGACAGTTCTTTCACATTTCTTCCCTCTCTCCCTCAATTTGTGCTTGTCAGTTTCAGTCTATGCATGCGTGCTAATGCCGACTGCCTGCTTATCAGGGGCGGTTCGATCATTAGGTCAACTGAAATGGTGGCCTCAGGCGACAGTTCTAGGGGGCGGCACTCCGGCTGTATTTCTAATTTTGCTGCCTCTGGGCTGCCGCTGCCTTCCCGCTGCTCTTTTTCCCACTTAAACTCGTCTGAATGAGAAAAAAAAGCAGCAGGAAGGCAGCGGCAGGCCAGAAGTAGCAAAATCAGAAATAAATACAGCTGCGACTTCTTGGCAAGTATGCCAAGTGTTGCAGTCGCTGTTGGATGATGTCATCAGTCTGGGCCCTCTAGTTCTCATGGCCGCTGATCCTCGAGTGTGCTGAAGTTTTTCTTTCTTTCCGTTACCATGGCACTTTCCCCCCACTGCCCCTACTTGAACCTAAGGCCACATTCAGAAGCAGGATGATGCGGAAGCTCAAATTTCAGGGTTTCATCCCCCTGTCAGCGTTGGCAGAAGCAAGCCTCCGAGGAAATACATCACAAGGTTTTGTATTTTATATTTAATTTTTTAGTAAAGAATTCTAATAATATTATACACATTTGTAATCTTGTAAAACTATCAGAGAGGTTCTTCAGGAATCCAAGGAATATAACATATATCTGAATCATTTATGGCTGGATACCTATGAAACAATACCTTCCATGATAGGAAACGTAAGTGGCAGGTAGCCATCGGCTCAAAAGGTGGGAGAGTCAGTTGCTGCAAGACCACATTGAGATCCCACTCAGTGGCCGGTGGACGAATAGGAGGCTTAAGCAGAAGCAGGCCTCTGAGAAAGCGAGACACCAGAGGGTGGCCTGAGAGAGACTGTCCATCCACCGGCGAGTGGTGAGCTGAGAGGGCACTGAGGTGGACCCGGACAGAGTTGGACTGAAGTCCTAGGTTGGAAAGGTGGAGCAGGTATTGCAGCACCACCTGGACCGAACAGGAGAAGGGGTCCTCTTGCTGTTGAGAACACCAAGTAGAGAACCTACGCCACTTCAGAGCATAGGCCTTCCTAGTGGAATGCTTCCTGGAGGCCAACACTACCTCTTCAACCTCCTTTGGTAGGAGCAAGGGAGCAAGGACTACCCTTTCAGCAGCCAGGCCATCAAATTGAGGGATTTGAGGTTGGGATGCAAGAGGGACCCCTGATCCTGAGTCAGAAGGTCGGGTTGCAGCCCCAGAGGAAGTGGAGTATCCACTGCCAACTGCAGAAGAAGAGGGAACCACGGCTGCCTGGGCCACTTGGGGGCTATCAGGATCACCGTGGCTCGATCCTGCTGGATTTTGAAGAGTCCGGGCCACCAGAGGTGTGGGAGGAAAAGCATACAGCAGGCCTTCTGACCAGGGGATCAGGAATTCATCTGCCGCTGCCCTCAGAGGATGCGGTTGTCTGGAACAGAACTTGGGTAGTTGCCTGTTCAGCGGACTGGCAAAAAGATCCATGGTTGGAAGTCCCCACTTCAGAAAGATCTGTTGGACTACCAGAGGATCCAATTGCCACTCATGAGGCTGCAGGAGTCTGCTTAGCCTGTCCGCCAGGTAGTTTTCCTGGCCGGGGAGGTAGACCGCCCTGAGGGTCATGCCCCGAGTGACAGCCCAGGAGCAGAGATCTTGTGCTTCCAGGCACAGGAGTCTGGATCCTGTGCCTCCCTGCTTGTTGACGTAGAACATAGCCACCTGGTTGTCCGTCTGAACTAGGACAGACTGGTGAGACAGGATCTGAGAGAAAGTCCGTAAGGCTAGCCGAATGGCTCACAATTCCAACAGGTTGATCAGCTGGGCGGCCTCCCACGGAGACCACAAGCATTGGGTGCAGGCCCCCTGGCAGTGTGCCCCCCACCCCTGCAGGGAAGCATCGGTTGTCAGTACCTGAGTGTGTGGGGAGGCCTGAAAAGGAACACCCCTGACCAGATTTGGGAGATGCCTCCACCAGCGTAAGGAGTCCACCAAGAGTATGGACACCTTTATTCTGTCTGACAATTTCCCTGTGGCCTGTAGCCACTGTGCCCCGAGGTACCACTGAGCTGGCCTCATGTGCAGCCGGGCATGTGGGGTGACATGCACTGTGGAAGCCATGTGACCTAAGAGCCGGAGGAAGTGTCTGGCCGAGACCAGAGAGTTCGCCTGAAACCGGCCAGCCAACTTTATCAGCTTGTGAGCTCTGTCCACAGGCAAATAGGCCTTTGCATGGATGGTATCCAATCTTGCCCCTATGAACTCCACGTCCTGTGAGGGGACTAAAGTGGACTTGGGGAAGCTTATAATGAACCCCAGGTGCTGAAGCAGGGATATGGTTCTGAAGGTGGCCTGCCTGGCCTCCTGTGGAGACTGGCCCCTGATAAGCCAGTCATCCAGGTAAGGGAACACAAAGATCCCCTGGTTCCTGAGGTAGGTCGCAACCACTGCCAGGCATTTTGTAAAAACCCTGGGGGCGGAGGCGAGGCCAAAGGGAAGCACTCTGTACTGGAAGTGTTTTCCTCCCACCACAAATCTGAGGAATTGTCTGTGACTTGGATGGATGAGGATGTGAGTATAAGCATCCTTCAGGTCTAAGGAGCATAGCCAATCTCCCTGCTGGAGGTAGGGCAGTAAGATTCCAAGGGTAAGCATCTTGAACTTTTCCCTCTCCAGAAACTTGTTCAGATTTCTCAGGTCCAGGATGGGTCTGAGGCCTCCTGTTTTTTTTGGTACCAGGAAGTACCTTGAGTAGAAGCCTTGCCCTTCCAGGTGGTGTGGCACCGGTTCCACCGCCTGGTCCTGTAGCAAACCTGCCAACTCCTGAAGGAGTAAGTTTCTGTGCAGAGGGGGTCTTGGAGGCTCCCCTGGAAAGTAGGAGGGGGTATCTGGGTGAAGTGGAGCAGATAGCCCTTCTGGATAATGCTTAACACCCACGTGTCCCCTGTGATGGCTGGCCACCTGTCTGCGTACAGGGTCAGCCGACCTCCTGTGCCCTGGAGAGGAGGAGAGGCTATGCTGGCATAGTCAAAAACCCCCTCCCTGCTGAGCAGGAGCAGGAGCCGGAGTAGGAGGCTTGGGAGCCTTCTGCCTACAGGGTCCATGACCCTGCCCCTTAGCCTGCTGGCCCTGTTGGGGAGCTGCAGAGGCCTGGTAGTGAGGGTAGGTTTTGTAGGCAGTAGTCTTCCTCGGGTAAAAGGTCTTTTTCCCCGAGCCCTTCTTCTGAGGGGGGGCAGAGGTTTTCCTGGACAGCCTTGTCCGGGTAAGAGTCCTGGTCTCGGGTTCTGCAGCCTTTTCGGCCATGGGCTTGCCAAAGAGGTTTTCACCTCGGCAAGGGACATCGACCAATTTGTCCTGTGCCCACGGTTCGAGGTCCAGGGATTGTAGCCAGGTCTGGTGGCGTGCACCGATGCCGGCCCCTGCTACCCGGGCCGAAGCCTCAAACACATCGTAGGCTGCTCGAGATATAAACTTTGAGCACTCTCGAATACCAGAAGACAAGGCCTTGAACCTCTGCAAAGGTTGCTCAGACAGACCAGCAGAGAACCCGGAAATCTCCTTTGCCAGGTCTCGAAGGTACATGTCCATGTACAGCCGGTAGGTCTGGACACGGCAAGCAACCATAGAGCCCTGGAAGCACTTTCTACCGAGGGTATCCAGGTTCCGGGCTTCCCTGCCAGGAGGCACTGAGGAGTGCATCTTCTGACTCTTCAGGCGATGCATGGTCGATTCCACAACCATGGAATGGTGCGGTAGCTGTGCCTTTTGAAACTCGTGGCTCTGGCGGACTCGATAGATGGAATTGATCCACTTGCTTAGAACCAGCATCGAGGCCGGCGCCTCCCACATGTGGAAGAGCAACCGCTCCAGCATCGGAGGAACCGGGACAGTAAAAGCCTCCTTGGGAGGAGAGTCATACTGCAGAGCCTCAAGCTCCTCGGCTCGAGGCTCTTCCTCGGGGTCCGCAGGGAATGCCAGTGCCTTGGCCATGTCCCTCACGAAATCCGAGAACCTGGTATCCTCCGGAGGGGACCTTGTCCGAGGCTCGGAACCTGGTGAGTCCAAAGGGACGCACCGAGTCCGGAAGGTGTCAGGGGACGACTCCTCCATTTCCCATGCCGATTTCTCCGAGGAGGAATCGAGCGGCTCCAAGTGGGCAGGCACCAACGCCATCCGCCCCGACGCCGAGGGAACCGGCGTCGACGACCTCGGTCCTGAACGGGAGGCCGAGGGTGACCTCGGCCAAGGATCGACTCGAGTTCACATGGTCTCGAGGATCGGCTCGGCCTCCGGGGTCGACTTGGACGTCGATGTCCTGGTGGTCGGGGCAGATGCGCCGGCGAGACCGGCGATCAGCACCCACTGCTGCTCCATGAAGGCAGACAATCTGCTCTCCAAGGCCGTCAACCTGAGTCTGAGCTCAGGAGACCCAGCAGCCTCCAACTCGGGCCCTGACGGCATCGAGCCCGACGTCGGCTCCCCCTGGAGGAGCATCCACGAGGACTACAGTACTCACTTGACTTGGGGCCTCCGACTCTACATGAGGATGCTTTGCAGGCCTCTCTGGTTCCGAAGACCTGGGATGGCGATCGGGGCTATATGACCTGGCCATCGAGGAGCCAAGAGCATTCACCGATGCCGCCCTTGCAGGTTTCTTCTTCCTTCGGTGCTCCCTCAAGGGGCACTCCCTTTCAGAGGAGCCCCGACGATGCTCAGGGTCAGACTCCCGAGACGTCGAGGCTTCTGACGAAGTCCGGACCCGTCCAGAGGCAGATTCGGAGAAGATCCTCTCACGCTGGTGCTGACGGCTCCACAATGCCTTGGAAGACATTTTACCACAGGGACTTCAGACCGTAGAATCATGGTCTGGCCCCAGGCACCGGAGGCAGCAGTCGTGTGTGTAGGTGAGAGACATCAGTTTCTTGCACCGATCACACTTCTTAAAGCCACCGGCAGCCATCGGGGGAAAAAGGGCCCCTGCAAGATCAAAAAATTGGGCTGCCAGGGAAAAGAAAAAAGGCGCGAATGCAGTCTCTAAGGACAAAAAACGAAAAAGAGATCCGGGCTCGGCACCGGTGTACCGAGTCCAGGCGGGAAAGGAACCGACATCGAACTGAAGAAAAAACTCGACCCAACGCAGAAAAATCAACTTTTTTCACGGGTGACAAGGACAGGCGTCTGTAGGGCTCCGCGGAAAAAAGAAGACTGAGCAAGATGGCACCTTTGGGCGGGAAGGGGACCGCGCATGCGTGCCTGCATTCCCAAAGGCTTTCTTTGAAAGCTCGGGAAATGCTCCGCATGGGGGCTCCGTCGACACTGACGTCACCCATATGTGAGGACTGACTTCCTGCTTGGTCCTGGAGAATGCCAGGCTGTGAGGGCCCTCCTGTCCAGAAACCTGCGTACGAGCCTGCGAAGCCCCTGCGCCCGCAGCCCCGGAAGAAAGACCTTCCCGTCATGCGTAATGAACCATGCTCCCAGGTACTTGAGGTCCTGCGAAAGGGTCAGACAGCTTTTGGCCATATTGACAACCCAGCCAAGACTCTGAAGAAACTGCACCACCCGGGCAGCGGCAGACTTGCTTTCGCCCTCTGATATTGCTCAAATCAGCCAGTTGTCGAGATAGGGATGAACCAGTATCCCTTCCTTTCACAACGCCACCACCACCACCACCACCATTACTTTGGTGAAGGTGCGTGGAGCCGTAGCCGATCCAAAAGGTAATGCCCGGAACTGAAAATGCCTCATAGATACCGCAAACCTGAGGAACTGCTGATGGTCCTGTTGAATCGGAATGTGCAGGTAAGCCTCCGACAGGTCTAGGGACGTAAGGAACTCTCCCTTTCTGACCACCACTATGACCGACCGCAGAGTTTCCATGTGAAAATGCAACACTCGCAGACAGCGGTTTACTCGCTTGAGATCTAAGATTGGGCGAAAGGACCCTTCTTTCTCTGGCACCACAAAATGAATGGAGTACCAACCGCAGAAATACTGGTTTGGCGGCACCGGTACCACTGCCTTGAGCCGCAGCAGCCTCCCCAAGGTCTCCTGCACCACTTTAACTTGGTCCAAGCCTTGCAGGGAGAATGAACGAAGGAACTGACTAACAGGCGTTGGCGTTCCAGGGCGTACCCCTCCCGAATGACCTCCAACACTCACTGGTCTGACGTGATTTGGACCCAGGCAGGGTAAAATTCCTGCAGCCGCCCCCATACGGTTCCACCGCCACCTGGGCCCCCCCCCCCCTTGCTTCATTACGATTTCTTGAGACCCGAGGGTGAGGGGGCAGAGAATCCTCTGCCTGCCCCTCAAAACCCCTGGTTCTGAAACTGACTGAAACGAGGTGAATGGAAACGCTGAAATTCCCGTTGTTGACCCTTGGGCACTGCAGAGGAACGGATCTGCTTTTGCTTATCTTCAGGCAGCCGACTGCCCTTAGATTCCCCTAGGTCCTTTACCAAGTTGTCCGGGTCCTCTCCGAAGAGAATTTTACCTCTAAAGGGAAGCTTACTTAGCCGGGCCTTAGAGGAGCTGTCCACCGCCCAGTTACGCAGCCAGAGATAGCACCGAGCTGCTACCACAGAGGCCATACTCTTTGAGAAGCCCCGGATAAGGTCGTAGTGAAAATCCACCATATACGCAGCCTCAGACTCTAGCCAGGCAGCTTCTCCGGCTCGCTCCTCAACCTGTTCGCCCTGAATCCACTGCGACCAACGAAGAAAGGCCCTAGCAACCCACACCCCACAAATGGAGGCTTGAAGTGACAGGGACACACATAGCAAGAAGTATGGTGGTCACATGCGCTTTATTAGTAAAGAAACGCCCCAACGCGTTTCGGCAACGCCTTCATCAGGGGGCTGAGAAATGCAAACAAACAGTAAATAAATAAAAACATTACATCACCAAACATATAGAATAAATGTAACAATTATAAAAACAAACTTAAAAATATGAGAACATCAAAATTAAAAACTTATGTGTAACAAATATAATAAATGTATATATAAAAATGACAAAGAAATAAATAAAGAATCATACAAATAAAGAAGGACAAACACTAACTGGATGAGTACAAGAGAAAATGATATCATCCAGAATTATATCAATTGATAAAAGTACTTACAGTTATAGATATCTTTAAAATGATGGAGCGCACAGAGGAAAACAAGTGCGTAGAAATGAATCAATCCTATGTTGATTAAGCTAAAAATTATAATATCATAATTAGCATAAAAGATGGCATTCAAACATAACCATTACAAATAACGGGAAACAGAACAAACAAATGGTGCACCAGGAGAACACAAAGAAAAAATCTATATGAACATATGAAAAATTCATAATAAAAAAATAATTATATCATACAATACATAAGAAAGAAATTTTAAGGCAAAAGATAATATAACTAACATATTGGACAAAATCAAAACATTTGTACAGACAAATACTTGATGTAGGGAAAGAAGAAATGATTCATTTAACAAACTAAGAATTGACTCGTCTTAACTAAAGCTTAATATTGGAAATGACCTAAAAAATCTTAAGGGACCAAAATTAAATAAAAATTCGAACACTAGGGTGATGTAAAAAACTCGGCCGAAAAAGCTCACGGCCCTGATCAAACAAGGGATAGCGCCAAACCATAGCCCTGGACCCCTTGAGTCCCACTTCCGACATATCACATTTTTCTTGAATCATTTCCTGAATTACTCTATGCACTGGAAAAACCCTTTGTGCCCTACGGACGGCCTGCAACAAAGGGTCCTCCAATGTGGCGTCCTCCGCCGGAAGACTTGAAAGCGCATGTTAACAGCTTTAAGGGACTCTGCAATTCCTCCCGTCGGAACACTCAAACCACCCACGTCTGCTCTTCCGGTTCTGGAAGCTCACTTTCCTCCAAGTCCTCCTCAACATCCATCTCTGTGTTGCGGTCTTCAAGATCCATACCCTCTGATAACGGAGACAGCTCTGGCCTCTCTTCCATGATCCTCAACTTCTTTGAAGGCCACCACCTGACTCAACCTCCACGGGAGTCCACGGTCGCTTTTCCCCTCTGCGCCATCTCCGTGGAACTCGCTCCTGGCTCCCACTGACGCAATCAGAAGGCCTGATGGAGCAGCAGAACAAATTTAGGGGAAAACATCACCAGTATGCACATCTGTTCTGTTCTGCTTTGTCTTACATTGTTAGACAATATATTCTGTTTAGTTTATTACCTCGTTCTTCAATACATATACTATTTTGCTTATCTCTATACTTATAATGACGTTCTTTGTAAATTATATTCTGTCAATCATACTTATAATATGACGTTCCTTGTAAAACAAACTTGTTTTGTTTATTGTTGTTCTCTGTAAACCGCAACTGAACTGTGGAAGATGCGGTATATAAATGTGTATAAATAAAATAAATAAATAAATAAAAAATCTGCACTAGGGCCTGGGGGGGGGGGGGGGGGGGGGAAGGGCCGGAAACAGCCGAAGAACCGGCCGCAGGCTCCTGGGACGGCACGGGAGAGGATATCGGATCTGGCAGGACCCCCACCAGCGAGGTCCCCTTCTGAACCTCTAGCCCCTCCTCCAAGGCCTGCTCGATAGAGGCTGCCTCCTGCGCACACCCTCTGCAAACACCAGCCTCTGACACTGCCCCACGTCGAGTAGCACAGACCAAACACTGAGGCCTGGTTGGCATACCAACCATCGGGCTAGGAACCTCCAGAAAAAAAACAGCTCTGACAGAGACTGTCCTGCAATAATAAGTGGCAAGTTCCCGGCACCAGTTCTTCTCAAAATAAAAAACTTTCACAATCTCCTTTTTCAGATTTTTTTTTTTTTAATCCCCACTAAAATTGTTCCATCAATGGCTTGAGTCTCCCTACCAGGAAAGCAAAAACCCAAAGGGAGCAAGAAAAATGGCACTAGTAGAGAAAGGCAGGAAGAACAGCACCTTATCCACACTGAACTTATTCCCACGCGACTGCCAAGCGGTTGGGCCTGTACTCTCACGCTGAAGCAACTGCCACAGCAGCCGAAAAAAACAACCAAGCCAACAGACCCCTTGCACTTCCCCCACAGGGCTATCAATGCCAAGGCCCCCCAAAACAGCCTTACTGACACTGCTGCCTCTGCTCGTCTCTCCTCTGTCTTTCTCTTTTCCCCCGCGCTCAGTCGAAATCGTGGCTTTGGCACTGGGGGGGGAGGGCTCCAAGAGTGGGTTGGGGAGCTGAGCACCAGCCCCCAGAAGCATGGTAAGCTCTCTTTGGGTGGGGGTCACCTCTCCGCAGCTGTTTCTCACTGCTGTTCTCGCAGCCTCTCTCTTTTTTTTTATTTTTACGAACTACCCAAAATCTCTCTCAAACTAACTCTTAATTGTCCCGCTAGTGAGTCCAGAATCTCTCAGGCTCACTACGTCCTCCAGCTACTTGGAGACTGAGACTACTGGAGCGGATGGGCAGTCCCTTGGCTATTTAGACCAGTCATCAAAAGGATGACGTGCTCAGTCTCCAAGCTGCTGGAGAAGGTGCTCAACCCAGAGGTTCGGGACTGGACTGGAGGGATGATAAGGAACCATTATAAAGAATAAAATTACTGAACATGTAGATAATCATGGTTTAATAAGAGAAAGCCAACATGGATTTAGCCAAGGAAAGTCTTATCTTACTAATCTGTTATATTTTTTAGAAGGTGTAAATAAACAGGTGGACCAAGGTGAGCCGGTGAATATATTGTATCTGGATTTTCAGAAAGCCTTTGACAAGGTCCCTCATGAGAGACTCTTGGCAAAATTAAAAAGTCATGGGATAGGAGGCAGTGTACTATTGTGGATCAGGAACTGGTTAAAAGATAGAAAGCAGAGGGTAGGTCTAAATGGCCAATTTTCCCAATGGAGAAAAGTGAATAGTGGAGTACCCCATGGATCTATGCTGGGTCTGCTGCTTTTTAACATATTCATAAATGACCTAGAAATGGGAATAACGAGTGAGGTAATCAAATTTGCAGATGAGACAAAATTATTCAAAGTTGTTAAAACCCAAGAGGATTGTGAAAAAATTGCAAGAGGACCTTGATAAATTGGAAGACATGAGAACATAAGATATGCCATACTGGGTCAGACCAAGGTCCATCAAGCCCAGTATCCTGTTTTCAACAGTGGCCAATCTAGGTCATACGCACCTAGCAGTTTCCCCAAAAGAACACAGGTTCCACAATGCGTGTATTGGGTCAAGCATTGATATCCTGGGTCCCTTTTTAATAATGATTTATGGACCTTTCCTCCAGGAACTTGTCCAAACCTTTTTTAAACCCAGCTACACTAACAGCCTTTACTACATCCTCCGGTAACAAATTCCAGAGTTTGATTACACGTTGAGTGAAAAAATATTTTCTCTTATTTGTCTTAGTTTAACCTGTAGCTTCATTGCATGTCCCCCTAGTCTTTCTATATTCTGATAACGTAAACAATCGATCTATGTTTATCCGTTCCACTCCATTCATTAATTTATAGACCTCTATCATATCTCCCCTCAGTGGTCTCTTTTCCACGTTGAAGGGCCCTAACCTTTTTAGCCTCTCCTCATAGGAGTAGCCTTCCATCCCTTTTACCATTTTGGTGGCTCTTCTCTGTACCTTTCCTAACAAAGCACAGTTACTTACCTGTAACAGGTGATCTCTGGGAACAGCAGGAATAAGTCTTCACATATGGGTATCGTCGGTACCGACGGAGCCTGCGCGGGAACGCTCCCCAGCGTCCAAAAGGAAAGCTTTTGGGAGCATCCCACAGCGCCTGCGCGCTGCCTTCCCGCCTTTCCTAACCGCCTCTCTCCAGTTCGAGTTTTAAAGCTGAGACAAAGAGAGAGTGAGGAAAGGAAAGAAAGATAGAGAGATACAATTCCTAGGGGAGGTGGGTGGGTTGTGAAGACTTATTCCTGCTGTTCCCAGAGATCACCTGTTACAGGTAAGTAACTGTGCTATCTCCAGGAACAAGCAGGAATGAGTCTTCACATATGGGGACTCCCCAGCTAGAGATGCCTGGGAGATCACCCAGGTTGTGAGTCACTGGGAAGGGCTCTACCTCCCCTCATGAATCTCAGGCATCCAGCCAGGGATGGAGGGTAGGAGTTGGTTAGGTATGGAACAGGTGTTTGAGAACAGCCTGACCAAACAAGGCATCCTGGCGGGAGTCCTTGTCCAAGCAGTAATGGACTGTGAAGGTACGAACCGAGGCCCAGGTGGCCGCTCGACAGATCTGGTCGATGGACACAGAGTGCAGATGAGCCATAGAGGTTGCCATGGCCCTCACATTGTGAGCTGTGACATGGCCTTCCAGAGAAAGGTTCTTACTCTGGTAGGCGAAAGAAATGCACTGAGCAATCCAATTGGACAGAGTTCTCTTAGAGACTGGAAGTCCTAAATGAGAGGGATCAAAAGCAACAAAGAGTTGAGAGGACTTTCTATGTTGCTGGGTCCTCTGTAAGTAAAAAGCAAGAGCTCTTTTACAATCCAGGGTATGAAGATTCCTCTCTGCACTTGAAGCATGAGGTCCTGGAAAAAAGACAGGTAAATAAACCTCTTGGTTCAAATGAAAAGGTGAGACCACTTTAGGCATAAAGTGTGGATTAGTCCTGAGGACTACCTTGTCATGATGGAACCTTGTATAAGGAGGATTAGCCACCAAGGCTTGCAGCTCACTGATGCGGCGAGCTGAAGTGACTGCAATGAGAAAAATAACCTTCCAGGAAAGGAATTTCAAGGAGGCAGTGGCTAAGGGTTCAAAGGGTGGCTGCATAAGCTGGCCAAGAACCAGATTCAAGTCCCATGCCACTGGAGGTGGTCTGATGGGAGGTTTAGTCAAAAGAAGGCCTTTCATGAATCTTGCTATAAGAGGATGAGAGGAAATAGGCTGTCCATTGAGAGGTTTAAGGGATGCTGCAATGGCACTCAAATGGACTCTTACTGAATTTGTTTTAAGGCCTGCATGGGATAAATGCAGCAAATACTCTAGCAAAGAATTCAGAGGTATTGCAAGAGGGTTAAGACCCTTCTCTGCACACCAAATGGTAAACCTTTTCCATTTAAAAGCATAGGAACGTCTGGTGGAAGGCTTTCTGGAAGCATGAAGGATATCCTTCACTTGCTGAGAAAGATGCAAATCTTGAAGGTCTAGGCCTTCAGCAACCAGGCTCTGAGGTGAAGAGACTGGGGATTTGGGTGCCACAACGTTCCCTCCTCCTGGGACAGGAGGTCTGGAGCAGATCCCAAGTCCAGGGAGGGAGCTTGAGAGAGATGCAGAAGTAGAGGGTACCACACTTGGCGTGGCCAATGTGGTGCTATGAGGATCATAGACCCCTTGTCTCTCTGAAGTTTGAAGAGTGTCTTGGGAATTAGGGGAATGGGTGGAAAGGCATAGAGGAAGTCTTGCCCCCAATGGAGGAGGAAGGCATCCCTGGCCTGAACTCCCTGACACGGAATTCTGGAACAGAACCGGGGAAGTTTGGCATTCCACGGACTTGCAAACAAGTCTATGTCTGGTGTTCCCCAAATTCGAAAGATCCTGGCTATCTGGTCCCCATGGAGGGACCATTCGTGTGGGAGCAGAACTCGACTGAGTCTGTCTGCCCAAGAGTTTTGAACTCCTGGAAGATACACTGCCATGAGATGAATTTGATGCTCTCTGGCGAAGGCCCACAATCTCAGAGCTTCATTGCAAAGCGACAGAGAGCCAGTCCCGCCCTGCTTGTTCACGTAGAACATGGCTACTTGGTTGTCCATGTGGATGAGGACTGTCTTGTAGCTGAGCAGGGTGTGGAAGACTCTGAGAGCTAGAAAGATTGCTCTGAGCTCTAAGAGGTTGATATGAAGAGCTGTCTCCTCTAGAGACCAGATGCCTTGAGTGGAGAGATCTTGAAGAAGAGCTCCCCAACCTCTTGGAGAGGCATCTGTTGTAAGGGCTGCTTGGGGTAACACCTGTTAAAAGGGGGACCCCAACAACAGATTTTGAGTGGACTTCCACCAGTGGAGGGACCAAAAGAGGCGACTGGAGGTTGCTATTATGTCTGACAGGAAACCTGATGCCTGGGTCCATTGGGTGGATAGAGTCCACTGAGCTGCTCTCATGTGAAGGCGAGCGTAAGGAACCACATGCATGGTGGATGCCATGTGGCCTAAGAGTTGTAACATCTCTCGAGCAGTTAAATGGGATTTTAACTGAACTTGCGTAGGCAACGGGCCTGGGGAAGATAGGCCCTTGCAGTTGTGGTATCCAGCAAGGCCCCTATGAACTCTAGAGACTGAGTAGGGGTGAGATGGGATTTTGGGAAGTTTATTACAAATCCCAGATACTGAACGATATTGCCTTGTGCAGGTTAGAGAAGTCTGGGCCTCCGACTGGGATGGAGCTCGGATGAGCCAGTCGTCCAGATATGGGAATACGAATATCCCTAGAGTGCGTAGAAATGCAGCTACTACTGCCATGCATTTTGTGAACACCCTTGGTGCAGTGCTTGGTACACCCTTGGTATTGATAGTGCTTCCCTTGATAAAGGAACCGAAGGAACCTTCTGTGTGTTGGATGGATGAGGACATGGGTGTACGCATCCTTGAGGTCTAGAGAGCAAAGCCAATCCTGACTCTGAAGGTATGGAAGGAGAGTACCGAGAGAAATCATCTTGAATTTCTCCTTGCATAGAAACTTGTTCAATTCTCTGAGATCTAATATGGGTCTGTAGCCCCCTGTTTTCTTTGGAATAAGAAAGTAGGGGGAGTAGAACCCTGAGCCCTGCTGAAGAAGGGGTACTTCTTCTATTGCCCCTTGGGCAAGAAGGGTAGTAATCTCCTGACCCAGAAGGTCGAGGAGAGATGTTTGAGAACTGAACTGTCTCACCATGGTGTGAGGAGGAAGGTTTAAGAAATGAAGCTTGTACCCCTCCCTTATGATGGAGAGGGTCCATTGCTCTGCTGTGATTTGTTCCCATCTGGGAGCAAAGTAAGCCAACCTTCCTGGAATGGTGAGAGGCTCTGGATGTTCTAGAGCCAGAAAAGCTAAGCTCTCTAGTTGTAAGTCAAAGGCCCTGAGGAGGCTGAGGCTGTTGGGCCGTAGCAGACCTAGTAGCCTTAGGCTTGGCCTGTTTCGGTTGTTGCTGTCTCTTTGTAGCAAAACGACCTACAGAAGAGGACTGCTGACCATAAGCAGAATAATATTTCCCTTTTTTGGGAAAAAAAACCCTTTTTGAACAACCTTTTCTTAAAAGGAGCAGAAGTAGACTTTGAAAGTCTATCTAAAGCAGAGTTTTCAGCATCCATTTGGGTGGCCTTTGCTTGCCAATCTTTGCCAAAAAGGTTTTCACCTGTACAAGGAAGATTTCCCAGTCCATCTTGAACCCAAGGTTCCAAATCAGAAGCTTGTAACCAAGCAAATCTGCGTGCACCTATGGCAATGGCCGAGGCTCTGCTGGCACCTTCAAAAGAGACAAAGGCTCCACGGTTGGAAAACTTGGAAACATCCTGGGCATGTTTGAGCCAGGTGAGGAATTCTTCCCTTTTATCTTCAGGTGATCTGTAACTTCTTTTAGAAACATCCCCATATAGAGACTATAGGAGTTGATTCTGGCAACAAGCATACTAGCCTGGAAAACTCTCCTGCCAAAGGCATCTAAGGTTCTGCATTCCCTTCCTGGAGGAGCAGAAGAGTGCCTTTGTGTACTCTTTATCTTCTTCATGGCAGACTCCACCACAATGGAGTGGTGAGGAAGCTGAGTTTTATGGAAGCCAGGACAAGGAGGAACACGATACATGGTGTCCAACCTGCGAGAATGAGGGGAAGTGGTGAGAGGAGTCTCCCATATGCCCAACATGTGATCATAAAGAATCTCATGTATTGGTAAAGTGGCTGCCTCTTTAGGAACCTTAGGATATTGTAAGATATCTAATTTTTTGGCTGTAGGCTGTCTCAGGGGCCACTGAGATGGAAAGGCCCCTGGCCACTTCCCTAATGAAGTCTTGAAAAGACAAGTCTTCTGGAGGAGACATTCTCCTTTTTGGAGAAGAGGGCTCCTGAGGATGAATCACCGATGCTTCGACAGAGACCTCTGATTCATCAGAGTCTTCAGAGGAATCGAAGTATCATCTGTCTGGATGCTCCTGCAGAGCCCGATACACGTACCGGGTGGTATCGACATCGGGAGTGATCGGTACCGATGGGCATCACAGAACAGTGTACCGCTGCAGTCGACCCCGCAGCGGATGTTGATGCAATCAGTACTGGCAACGGAACCGATGTCGGTACCGGTGCCGGAGTCGGAACCGATGTCGGTACCGGTGCCGGAGTCGGTACCTGCAACGGAGTTTGTTGCGGTACCGAAGGCGTCGCAGCTTGTATGAATGCCGTGATGGCACGCTGCATGGTCAGGATATTCTGATCCATTGACGCAACCAATGTCTGGATGTCAGTACCAGTGGGAATCACCGGTACCCCAGAACATGGCAACAGGTGATCGGTCGAGGCCGAGCTATCGATGTCAACCTGTGACCCCATAGATAAAGCTTTGGAAGCCGGAGCCTCCCGCCGGGGTAATTTTGCCGGTGCGGATTCCTCGAGGGCAAGCCCGGAAGCATCTCGATACTTGGAAGGAGATCTACCCTTCAAGGACCGGCAGGATTTAAGTTTGGTTACCTGAGATCCATGTGAGGAAGAAGCAGCCCTGGAAGACGTCGATGCAACTGAAGCTGCATCCGAGGGAAACAGGGTGCTGAGCTTAGCTGCTCGATTCTGTAGGCCTCTTTTAGACATCATGGAGCAGAACTCACAATCCGCAATGGAATGGTCAGGACCTAAACATTTTAGACACCATTCATGGGTATCAGTGACAGAAATAGTGCCGCTGCACTTCATGCATTTTTTAAACCCAGAGGCGGGCTTTTCCATGAGGAAAAATTTCCTAGGCCTAAGGCCAAAGAAGAAAATGCACTGAAGTGAGAAAACAGTAGTTTTTTTGTTTTTTTTTTAGAATAAAGAAAGAAAAAACCGGCAGTACCGGTCCAGCGTCGAGAAGGCAGACTCACGACTAAAGAAATAAAATAAAATAAAGAAATTCTTCAGCGGTGACAGGAACACGACCTGCTGGCTCCGCGGAAAAGAAGAACTGAAGAGAGGCGGTTAGGAAAGGCGGGAAAGCAGCGCGCAGGCACTGTGGGATGCTCCCAAAAGCTTTCCTTTTGGACGCTGGGGAGCGTTCCCGCGCAGGCTCCGTCGGTACCGACGATACCCATATGTGAAGACTCATTCCTGCTTGTTCCTAGAGATTGCTATATCCTTTTTAAGATATGGCGACCAGAATTGCACACAATATTCAAGGTGCGGTCGCACCATGGAACGATATAGAGGCATTATAATATCCTTTATTTTATTTTCCATTCCTTTCCTTATGATACCTAGCATTCTATTTGCTCTCTTGGCTGCCGCTGCACACTGGGCTGAGGGTTTTAACATGTTATCCACGATGATGCCTAAATCTTTTTCCTGGGTGGTGGTTCCCAACGTGGAAAGCACAGTTACTTACCTGTAACAGGTGATCTCTGGGAACAGCAGGAATTAGTCTTTACATATGGGTACGTCGGTACCGACGGAGCCTGCACGGGAATGCTCCCCAGCATCCAATCAGAAAGCTTTTGGGAGCATCCCTCGCGCCTGCTCGCTGACTTCCCGCCTTTCCCACTGCCTCTCCTCAGTTGAGTTTCATAGCTGAGACAGAAGGAGAGAAAGAGGAAAGGAGATAGAGAGATACAACTCCTAGGGGAGGTGGGAGGGTTGTGAAGAATGCTAGGAATCATAAGGAAAGCAATGGAGAAAAAAACCAAGGATATCATAATTCCTCTGTATCATTTCATGGTGCAACCATACCTTGAATATTGTGTGTAATTCTGGTCGCCATATCTTAAAAAGGATATAGCAGAATTATAAAAGGTACAGAGATGAACCACCAAAATGGTAAAGGGAATGGAATAATACCCCTATGAGGAAAGGCTTAAAAAGGTTAGGGCTCTTCAACATGAAAAGAGACAGCTGAGGGGAGATATGATAGAGGTCTATAAATTAATGAATGGAGTAGAACAAGTAAATATAGATGATACTACTATGTAACCCATTTAAGAGTAGTAAGAGAAAATATTTTTTTACTCAGCATGTAATCAAACTCTGGAATTCGTTACTGGAGGATGTTGTAAAAGCTGTTAGTGTAGCTGGGTTTAGAAAAGGTTTGGACAAGTTCCTGGAGGAAAGGTCCATAAGAGATCCATTATTAAAGAGGACCTGATAAATCCACTGCTTACCCCGGGACAAGCACTGTGGAATCTAAGTACTTTTTGGAAACCTGCCAGGTATTTGTAACCTGGATTGGCCACTGATGGAAACAGGATACTGAGGTTGATGGACCTTGGTCTGACCAAGTATGGCATTTCTTATGTTCTTATGTTAAGGACTGCTGTAGATGTCGCATGTGACCACGTGCCCACGGCACCATCTTTATGGTCGCCGCCATCAATTCAATGAGCTGAAAAAAATCTCAGACTCTTGGGAGCCTGCTGTGCACATAACAGTACTGGGCAATCCAACAGTCTTTCGACTTTCTCTTCTGGCAGGAAACCCTGCCCACTCGAATGCTGAAACGTGCTTCTGGAAACACCAGGGTCTGGGAAGGCTACAGCTAGCTGTGTCCCTGATTGAACACCCAGCCAACACCAACACCACTCGGGACACCACCCAAGATGCTTCTGAAAGGGAATGAGCCCGGATGAGCCCGTCGTCCAGATAAGGATGGACATAGATCCCTTGGTGGTGCACAACCACAGCCACCACCACCATGACCTTGGAGACCATCTTCGGGGCTGAGGATAGCCCGAAAGGGAGGGTGGCAAACAGATAGTGAGAGCCAAGCACAGCAAAATGCAGATACTCTGCTGATAAACCTGGATCAGTATAAGAATATACACCTTGGCCAGATCCAGAGAAACCAAGAACTCCCCTCGGCGCACTGCTTAAATCACTAAGTGCAAGGTTTCCATTCAGAAGCATAGGATGTGCAAGGGCTCATTGACCCCTTTGAAATCCAGAATGGGCCGGAAGGAACTGTCCTTTTTGAGCACCATGAAATAGATGGAGTATCTGCCATTGCCACGCTCGTCCGATAGGAAGGGCATCACCACCTTTGGGTGTAGCAACTTATCCAAAGTGGTCCGCACAGCGGCACTTTGATCGCAGACACACAAGGGGAGATAAAGAAGACATCTGGAATTGGCTCTTTGCATTCCGAGGCAAAGCCGAACTGAATGGTATCTAGAACCCAGCAGTCCTTGGTAATCCAGGCCTATTCCTGAAAGAAAAAACAAAGCCTGCCTCCAACTGGAGGAACCAGGGAAGGTCACAAACATTTCTCGCACAGCCTGGGAGGATCCTCCTCTGGAAGGGACCAAGTCCCTGGGCCCACATGCTCCACCAAAGGACTGAATATGAGACCTCCAGGAATCAGGCCAGCATGGCCTCAGTGAACAGGCAGAGGCTGTTGAGAAGAGGCACCAGCCCACTTCACAGGCCCCTAAGACCTGTCTTCTGGAAGGCCGTAAGATTTTGCCTCACCAAGGTCCTTCATCAGCTTCTCCAAATCAGCTCCAAACAGACGTTTCACCTGAAAGCCAGTTGGGCCAAACGGGAAATGGAAGATGTGTCTGCTTTCCAGTGCCAGAGCTAAATCCAATGCCATAACACCATCATCATGGCACCAAAAGTACCAGGCCATACAAGGCATCAGAAAGAAAGGCCATAGCAGATTCTAAAAAGAGAGGTAGTATCATCCGGCAGAAGAGACTGAATCTGCTGGAGGAGGGCTCAAGACGTCAGCCTGTTACTTACCACCAGCTGCAGAACAACTACCACCACGGCAAGCTGGCTCCTCAACAATGAATCCATCTTACGGTTGAGAAAATCCTTTAAGGCTGATCCACCTTCCATAGGAATGGTGGTCCATCTGGTAACCGCTGTGACCTATGCATCCACCTTGGGAATCTCAAACCACTCAACTCACTCCTCCTCCAGAAAAGCGGAGAACTTCTTACACACCCTTAACCTTTCAGCTTGGAGTCGGGAGAGTCCCACTCAGACCGAATCATATCCATGATCATATCTGGGAATGGGAAGACAAATGCAGGAGTGGGTATACCTTCAGCTCCTGCTCCATGCTGGAAGCATCCGTGAAATTCAAGGTGGATGAGACCGGGGCAATCAATGCCGCCAGCTTCTCCTTCTGGTATAGGCGGTTCACTACTACTACTACTATTACTATTAATCATTTATATAGTGCTACAAGGAGTACACAGCGCTGTATAGACACACATAAAAGACTATCCCTGCTCATCAGAGCTTAAAATCTAATCAAGACAGACAGCACAATAGATGAGAACAAGGGTACAATAAGGAAGGGTAATGAGATAGAAGGAGAACAAAGGATTAAGATCCAAAAGGGGCCTGAAAGAGGTGAGCCTTTAGCATGGATTTGAAAAGATGGAGAAATGAAACCTGACGTAAAGATGCAGGTAGTTTGCTCCAGGAATAAGGAGCAGCAACATTAAAGGATCAATGTCTGGAATTGGCGGTTGAAGAGAAGGGCATAGAGAGAAGAAAGCCAGAGGAAGAGCAGAGTTCATGAGAATGAGTGTAAGGAGAGAGAAGAGAGGAAAGGTAGTGAGGAGCAATAGAATGAATGTACTTATAGGTCAGAAGGAGAAGTTTGTATTGGATACGGAAATAGAAGGGAAGTCAATGAAGTGATTTGAGAAGAGGAGTTATATGAGAATTTTGGGGCTGGGGAAGATTAGCAGTGCAGCAGAGTTCTGAAATGATTATAGGGGAAAAAAGATGACTCAGAGGGAGACCAACAAGAGGAGTTGCAATAGTTGAGGCGAGAAGTGACCAAAGAGTGGATAAGTGTTATAGTAACGTGTTCAGAAAAGAAGGGGCGTATTTTGTTAATGTTGTAGAGAAAAGAGAAATTCAACTTACCTGCTAATTGTTGCTCCTTGTGGAACTCTAGTTCAGTCCCTCACCTCTGGGTTGTGCACCTCTTCTCGCAGCATGGAGACTGGGCATGTCAGAACTGTGACACCACTGTAGATATCCTGCCACCATCTTCCAGTGATCTAATGACAAACCAGACTCAAAGGAGCAACAAATAAGTAGCTATAATATTAAATACAATTTAACTCTAACACTGAACTAAAACCCCATAAATGAGAGGATAACTCTCCCTCTCCCATTTGCAGAAATAGGACAGAAAGGAGAGAGAAGAAAGAATACAAGGTATACTTTGCCTGAATACAGACCATATTTGCTGAACTTCTCCTACTGGATTGTAGTCCCCGCGCATCACAAAGCAGGCTTTGCAGAAGCTGACCAAAAGATCCCCGGGCGGGAATCGGGACTGAACTGGAGTTCCTCAAGGAACAACAATTAGCAGGTAAGTCTAATTTCTCTTTCCTTATCGTCCCTCCAGTTCAATCCCTCACCTCTGGGATGTAACAGAACAGTAAATTATTGTGAAGGACCTGTCCACCCTGACCGCAAAACTGCCGACCCGAAACAGGTATCTCCCGCCGCTTGAACATCCAGGCAGTAATGTTTACTAAAAGTATGCAAGGAAGACCAAGTGACTGCTCTGCAAATCTCAACAGGTGGAACTAAGCTATGCTCCGCCCACGAAGCCACTTGCGCTCTAGTAGAATGAGCCCTGCAGCCCCAAGGGCACCTGATGACCTTGCAAGATATAAGCCGACGCTATTGTTTCACGAACCCATCTGGAAATTAAAGCTTTGGCCGCTGCTTCACCTTTACGCGGCCCACCAAAGAGAACGAACAAACGATCAGACTTGCGGAAGGACTCCAAGACCTTCAAGTATCGCCGAAGTACCCTCTTAATGTCTAACAAACGCAAACTATGGTCCAACGCGGACTCCCCCGAAACACCCAAAGCAGGCAAAGAGACCGACTGATTCACATGAAATGGCGAAACTACCTTTGGTAGGAAAGCACAGTTACCTGTAACAGGTGATCTCTGGGAACAGCAGGAATTAGTCCTCACATATGGGTACGTCGGAACCGACGGAGCCTGCGCGGGAAAGCTCCCCAGCTTCCCAGAAAGGAAGCTTTTGGGGCCTCCCACTGCACATGCGCGCTGCCTTCCCGCCTTCCTGACCAGCTCTCCTCAGTTCGAGTTTATAGCTGAGACAATAGAGAGAGGAAAGGAAGATAGATAGAAGATACAACTCCTAGGGGAGGTGGGTGGGTTGTGAGGACTAATTCCTGCTGTTCCCAGAGATCACCTGTTACAGGTAAGTAACTGTGCTATCTCCAGGAACAAGCAGGAATAAGTCCTCACATATGGGGACTCCCTAGCTAAGATGCCTGGGAGATCCCCTTCCAAGGGTTCGCCATCTTCGTATGGATCTCAGGCATCCATCCTGGGAAGGTGGGCAGGAGTTGTTCAAGTATGGAACAGGTGTTTGAGGACAGCCTGACCAAACAAGGCATCCCGGCGGGAGTCCTTGTCCAAACAGTAATGGGCTGTGAAGGTATGAACCGAGGCCCAGGTGGCGGCTCGACAGATCTGATCTATGGATACAGAGTGAAGATGAGCCATAGAAGTGGCCATGGCTCTCACATTGTGAGCTGTGACATGGCCTTCCAGAAAAATGTTTTTACTCTGGTAAGCAAAGGAAATACACTGAGCAATCCAATTGGAAAGTGTACGTTTGGAGACTGGAAGTCCCAAATGAGAAGGATCAAAAGCCACAAAAAGTTGGGAAGACTTTCGATGTGGCTGAGTCCTGTTGAGGTAAAAGGCAAGAGCTCTTTTACAATCTAGAGTATGAAGGTTCCTCTCTGCACTGGATGCATGAGGAGCCGGAAAAAGACAGGTAGATATACCTCTTGATTAAGATGAAAAGGCGAGACCACTTTGGGCATAAAGTGGGGATTCGTCCTAAGGACCACCTTATCATGATGAAACCTAGTATAAGGTGGGTGAGCCACTAAGGCCTGTAGTTCACTGATGCGGCGAGCCGAAGTGACTGCAATAAGGAAAAGGACCTTCCAGGAAAGAAATTTCAAGGAGGTAGAAACCAACGGTTCAAAAGGTGGCTTCATAAGCTGACCTAGAACTAGGTTCAAATCCCATGCTACCGGAGGAGGTCGGATGGGAGGCTTAGTTAGAGTCAGGCCTCTCATGAACCTTGCAATAAGAGGATGAGAGGAGACAGGTTGTCCATTTAGAGGTTTTAAGGATGCTGCAATAGCGCTCAAATGGACTCTCACTGAATTCGTCTTAAGGCCTGCATTGGAAAGATGCAGGAGATAGTCTAGTAGAGAATTCCAAGAAAGTGCTAGAGGGTCAAGACCCTGTTGAGCACACCAAATGGAAAAGCGTTTCCATTTGAAAGCATAGGAACGCCTCGTGGAGGGTTTCCTAGAGGCATGAAGGATATCTTTCACTGGTTGACAAAGAGTGAAGTCATTAAGGCTTAGGCCTTCAGTAACCAAGCTCTGAGGTGTAGGGACTTGGGGTTTGGGTGCCACAAAGTCCCCTCCTCCTGAGACAGAAGGTCTGGCGCAGTTCCCAGGTCCAGGGATGGTACCTGGGAGAGATGCAGAAGTAGAGGGAACCACACTTGGCGTGGCCAGCGTGGAGCTATGAGGATCATCGACCCGTGATCCCTCTGGAGTTTGAACAGAGTCTTGGGAATCAAAGGAATGGGTGGAAAGGCATATAGGAATTCCTGACCCCAATGCAGGAGAAAGGCGTCGCTGGCCTGAGCTCCCTGACACGGAGTCCTGGAACAGAACCGGGGAAGTTTGGCATTCCACAGACTTGCAAAGAGGTCTATGTCCGGGGTTCCCCATTCCTGAAAGATTTTGCGTATCTGGTCCAGATGTAGGGACCATTCGTGTGGAAGCAGAACTCGACTGAGTCTGTCTGCCCGAGAGTTTTGAACCCCTGGAAGATACACTGCCAGAAGATGAATTTGATGCTCTCTGGCGAAGGCCCATAATCTGAGAGCTTCGTTGCAAAGCGGCAGAGAGCCTGTCCCTCCTTGTTTGTTTACGTAGAACATGGCCACCTGATTGTCTGTATGAACTAGGACGGTCAGGTTGACAAGGAGGGTATGGAAGACTTTGAGGGCAAGGAAGATTGCTCGCAGTTCCAGGAGGTTGATGTGAAGGGTGGTCTCCTGTGGAGACCAAGTACCCTGAGTGGAGAGGTGTTGAAGATGGGCTCCCCACCCTGTTTGGGAGGCATCTGTTGTGAGGGTTGCTTGGAGCAACAAAGGTTGGAAGGGGGTCCCCAACGACAGATTCTTGGTGGATATCCACCATTGGAGGGACCAAAACAGACGTTTTGAGGTGAGTATTTGGTTGGAGAGCGCTCCTGATGCTTGAGTCCACTGGATGGCCAAGGTCCATTGAGCTGCTCTCATATGAAGACGAGCGTAGGGCACCACGTGTACCGTGAAGGCCATGTGGCCCAGAAGTCGCAGCATTTCCCTGGCTGTCAAGTGAGTGCTGGACTGAGCTTGGGAGGCCAAGCACACCAGACGTTGGCTCCGGACCTGAGGAAGGTAGGCCCTTGCAGTGGTGGTGTTCAACTGGGCCCCTATGAATTCCAGAGACTGAGTAGGGATGAGTTGAGACTTGGGAAGGTTTACCACCAGTCCCAGATACTGCAGAATGTGTCTCGTGCGGTCCAGGAAAATCTGGGCCTCTGACTGAGATGGAGCTCGGATGAGCCAGTCGTCCAGATATGGGAATACAAAAATTCCCAGACCTCTTAGAAATGCGGCTACAACTGCCATGCATTTGGTGAACACTCTTGGAGCAGAGGCTAGACCGAAGGGAAGTACTCTGTACTGGAAATGTTTTCCCTGGAACAGAAATCGTAGATATTTTCTGTGGGATGGGTGGATGAGTATATGTGTGTACGCATCCTTGAGATCTAGAGAACAAAGCCACTCCTGACTCTGAAGGTATGGAAGGAGAATGCCCAGAGAAAGCATTTTGAATTTCTCCTTGTACAGAAATTTGTTCAATTCTCTCAGATCTAGGATAGGTCTGAATCCCCCTGTCTTCTTTGGTATGAGAAAATAAGGGGAGTAGAAACCTGTCCCTTGTTGAAGAAGAGGAACCTCTTCTATTGCTCTTTGGGCAAGGAGGGAAGAGACTTCCTGACCCAACAGGGCCAGGAGAGATGGGGGAGAATTGAAGTGCCTCACCATGGTATGTGGAGGAAGGTTGGAAAAATGAAGTTTGTAGCCCTCTCTGATGATAGAGAGGGTCCAGTGCTCTGATGTAATTTGCTCCCATCTGGGAGCAAAGTGAGCTAACCTTCCGGGAATGGTGAGGGGCTCTGGTTGTTCTAGAGCCAGAAAGGTTAAGTTCTCTAGGGGCAAGTCAAAACCCCTGAGGGGGTTGAGCCTGCTGAGGAGTGGCAGACGCTGCAGGCTTTGACCTTGCCTGTTTAGGTTGCTGACGCTTAGCAGCAAAGCGAGGCTGAGAAGATTGTTGGCCAGTATTTGTGGAAAATCTGGCCTTCTTGTAGTAAGGCCTCTTGAAAGACTTTTTCTTGGCAGGAGTAGAGGTAGACTTAGAAAGTCTATCTAAGGTAGCATTTTCTGCGTCCATTTGAGTGGCTTTAATTTGCCAGTCTTTACCAAATAAGTTCTCACCTGTACAGGGCAGATTCCATAAGCCATCCAGGACCCAGGGTTCTAGGTCAGAGGCCTGGAGCCAAGCAAGTCGTCGGGCTGCAATAGCAATGCCCGAAGCTCTACCGGCACCCTCAAAGGAATCAAAGGCTGCTCTGTTGGAGAACTTAGAAACATCTAGAAGCTGTTTCACCAGAGAAATGAACTCCTCCTTTCTATCCTCAGGGATAAAGGGGGCAAAATGCCGTACCTTTAGGGCAAGTTCCCTTAGAAACATGCCCATATACAGACTGTATGAATTAATCCTGGCTATAAGCATACTAGCCTGGAAGATTTTCCTACCAAAAGAGTCTAGGGTCTTACATTCTCGCCCTGGAGGGGTAGAAGAGTGCCTTTTGGTACTCTTAACCTTTTTCAGCGCAGACTTCACCACAATGGAATGGTGAGGCAGCTGAGTTTTTTGAAAACCAGGAGAAGGAAGGACCCGGTACATGGTGTCCAACCTACGGGAATGAGGAGACAACGTTAGAGGAGCCTCCCATAAGTCCATCAAGTGTTCTTGAAGGATTTCATGGATAGGCAGGGTGACTGCCTCTTTAGGAACCTTAGGGTATCCTAAAATATCCAATTTCTTTGATCTAGGTTCTTTTTCAGAGGATGTAGTAATAGAAAGTCCTTTAGCTACTTCTATAATGAAATCTTGAAAGGACAAATCCTCTGGTGGAGACATTCTCCTCTTTGGGGAAGAAGGCTCTTCAGGAAGAACAAGAGACAGCTCATCAGAGTCATCAAAATCCTCAGAAGAATCAGAGTATCCTCTATTTGCTTCCAACGCACGATACGCATACCGCTCGGTATCGACATCAGGTGTACCGGGTATGGGATCGGTATCGGGCGAAAACCCGGATCCGGCATGCGGAACCGATCTGCGTTTGGAAGACGATGGTCTCGGTTCCGGTATGGGGGATGGTACCGGAACCGGATCCGGAACCGCTGGATGCGGTACCGAGGGCGTCGCAGCTTTAATAAAAGCCAAAATGGCCTGCTGCATGGTCTGAACAGTATTGTCCATAGATGCCACTGCTGCCTGGATGTCGGTACCGGCATGGGCCGGTACCCCAGAGCAGTCTAACAGGTGATCGGTCGAGGCCGTGCAATCGATGTCAACCTGTAACCCCATAGATGGAGCTTTGGAAGCCAGAGCTTCCCGCCGGGGTTGTTTGGCTGGGGCAGGGTCCTCCGACTCAAGATTGAGGGCCTCTCGATACTTTGAAGGAGATTTGCCTTTTGAGGACCTGCCCGGAGAAGGTTTGGTTACCTGAGATCCATCCGGAGAGGAAGACCTGGATGACTGTGATGCTGGATTATCTGAAGCAAACAGCACATGGAATTTGTTGGCCCGGTTCTGCAAACCACGTTTAGACATCTGGGAGCAGGACGGGCAGTCCGGAATGGAGTGGTCAGGCCCCAAACATTTAAGACACCAGTCATGGGTGTCTGTAACAGAAATAACAGCACTACACTTGGTACACTTTTTGAAACCAGGGGCTGGTTTCTCCATGAGGAGAATTTGGGTAGGCCTGAGGCCTAACCGAAGTCACCAAGTTGTGCTAAAAGAAAAGTTTTTTTTTTGAAAGAAAAGAAAAGAGAGACCGGCGGTACCGGTTTCGGTATGGGGAAGGCAGGTACGCGGTCTAAAGAAACAAACTAAAATAAGAATTTCTTCAGCGGTGACAGGAACACGACCTGCTGGCTCCGCGGAAAAAGAGAAACTGAGGAGAGCTGGTCGGGAAGGCGGGAAGGCAGCGCGCATGTGCAGTGGGAGGCCCCAAAAGCTTCCTTTCTGGGAAGCTGGGGAGCTTTCCCGCGCAGGCTCCGTCGGTTCCGACGTACCCATATGTGAGGACTTATTCCTGCTTGTTCCTGGAGATAGACAGTACGGGACGCAACACCACTTTTTTTCCCTAGAAAAAGTCAGAAACAGTTCCTGACAGAACAAATCCTGCAACTCAGAGATTCAACGTGCAGAGCAAATGGCTATCAAATATACTGTCTTCAAAGTCAAATCCTTTAGGGAAGCCTGATGCAAAGGCTCAAAAGGCTCCCTTGTCAAGGCTCCTAAAACCAGGTTGAGATCCCACGGATGAGAAAACACCCTGCGTGAAGGATGTAGATGGGATACCACTCTCAAAAAACGGACAGCATCGGCATGGACCTCCAAAGGAACTCCTTGCACCTTTCCTCAATAACAAGAAATAGCTGCCAACTGCACCCTTAATGAACTGGCAGTCAATCCCTTATCGAACCCGTCTTGCAAGAAACTCAACACTGTCGGTAGAGATACTAAGGCAGGGCGAAACTGACGTTGAGCACACCAGTCCTCAAAAACACGCCAGATGTGCACATATGCTAAGGAAGTGGACCTCTTTCTGGCCCGAAGCAAGGTGTTAATCAATTGCCTTGGAATAATCCTTCTTCCATAACCGAGCCCTTTCAATGGTGAAGCCGTAAGCGAGAACCGATGTACCCGAGGCATTTGTAGAGGACCCTGAAGCAGCAGATCCTCCCTTAGCAACATCTGCCACGGTTCCCCATCGAGCAGGCACACCAGATCGGCATACCTCGGATGACGAGGTCAATCTGGAGGTACTAGAATCACTCTTCCCCGATGAGCCTCGATGCGCTGCACCACTCGTCCTATAAGCGCCCAAGGGGGAAAAATGTAGAGGAGACTGTGAATGGGCCATTGTTGAAGTAAGGCATCTAGAACTTCTGACATTCATTCTCGTCATCTGCTGCAAAGGCGACTGGCTTTAGCCAACTGGAAGGTTGCCATGAGATCCATAACCGGAGATCCCCACTTGACAACAATCTGAGCAAACACCTCAGAATGAAGCGCCCATTCTCTGGCATCCACTCGAACCCAGCTGAGAAAGTCCGCTGTCACATTGTCTGTTCCCGCAATGTGAACCGCCGACAGAGCCTGAAGCCGAGGCTCTACCCAATTGAAGAGACTTTCCACCTCCATTTCCAGAGCCGCGCTTCCCATACCCCCTTGACGATTGAGGTAAACCAACCGTCGCGGCATTGTCCGAGAGCACTCGAGCTGCTCGACCCCATAAGGTGGATTCGAAGGCCCGAAGTGCTAGAGCTACCGCTCCCAACTCCAGCCGATAGATGGACCATTTGGCTTCCTGCTTGGTCCAGCAGCCTTGCGTGAAGAGCTGTCCGCAATGAGCTCCCCATCCTGCGAGACTGGCATTCGTTAACACTGGCATCCACTGCGGTTGTTCAAGAGACATGCCCGCCGCGAGATTCTGCAGACGAAGCCACCATTGAGGAGACTTCCTGACCCACAATGGACAGGGGAGGCGCTTGGACAGAGAGTCTTTCTGGTGAGACCATCGATGGAGCAGCGACCTCTGTAAGGGACGCAAGGGAGCTCTGGCCCACGGCACAACTTCCAGAGTCACCAGCATTGTCCCTAACATGCGGAAATAGTGCCAGGCCGATGGTGCAGGAGTCCTCAAAAAATCGCGCACTAGAAGCCGCAGGCCCTGGGCTCGGAGATCCGGCAGGAAAACCGATCCCACATGAGTGTCGAAGTGAACTCCCAAATACTCTAGAACTTGCGTCAGAACCAATCAGCTCTTGGCCGTATTGACCACCCAACCGAGACTCTGCAGAAGCTCTATCTCTCTGTCTGTCACTCGCACACTCTCGGCCCTAGACTTTGCCGGAATCAACCAGTCGTCAAGATAGGGATGAACTAATACTCCCGCCTTTCGAAGAGCCGCCACCACCACTACCATAACCTTGGTGAAGGTGCACGGAGCCATCACCAGACCGAAGGGCAACGCCTGAAACTAAAAATGCCCCCACGGTAGCGCAAATCTTAGAAACCTCTGATGATCTGGCCTGATTGGAATATGTAAATATGCTTCGGTGAGATCGAGAGACGAATAACTCTTTACGTATAACCAAACGTAAGGTCTCCATTCGGAAATGAGGTACCCGGAAACAGCGGTTTACCCCCTTGAGATCCAGAATAGGGCGGAAGGCCCTGTCTTTCTTTGGCACCATGAAATAAACTGAGTATTGACCGATACCGTAGTGCTCTCGTGGAACCAGATCCACTGCTCCCAGCTGCAAGAGACGAGCCAGAGTCTCCCGTACCACAATCGTCCTCTCTCGCCCCTGCCCGGCGACATGACAAAAGAGTCGACCACTGGACGGGCAAACTCGAGAGAATAACCTTCGCGAACAACCTCCAACTCCCACTGATCGGATGTTATCTGGACCCAGGCAGGAAGAAACTCCCGAAGTCGACCCCCTACCTGCTGAATTCCTGCCTGGGACCACCTCGCTTCATTGTGCTTTCCGAAAAGCTGAGGAAGAGGGACTAGCAAATCCTCTGCCCGCTCCCCAGAATCCTCTAAAACTTTGACCTTGAGAGGAAAACCGTCCTCTTTGAAAACCTCCGAAACGGGAGGTACGAAAACGCCTGAAATCCCGAGGTTGCCCACGGGCAGGTAATGGGGCTCGGCCCTGCTTTGGTTTATCCTCAGGCAAGCGACCTCCTTTAGAATCCCCCAAATCCTTGACCAGCTTATCAAGATCTTCTCGAAACAACAGCTTCCCCTTAAAAGGAAGCGTAATAAGACGCGACTTGGAGGAACTGTCTGCCGCCCAGTTTCTGAGCCAAAGATAGCGGCGTGCGGCTACCAAGGAAACCATGCTATTCGCCAAACCTCTAATAAGATCATAGTGGACATCGGCCAAATATGTGGAACCTGACTCTAGTCTTGTCACAACAGCTAGCTGCTCCTGCGTTTGCTGAACTGGCTGCTGAAAACGTTGCGACTAGCTAAGGCATGCTCTCGCAACCCAAGCTCCACAAATAGAGGCCTGTAGAGCCAGCACAGTTACTTACCTGTAACAGGTGATCTCTGGGAACAGCAGGAATAAGTCTTCACATATGGGTACGTCGGCACCGACGGAGCCCGCGCGGGAACGCTCCCCAGCCTCCCAAAAAGGAAAGCTTTTGGGAGCACCCCACAGCGCCTGCGTGCAGCCTTCCCGCCTTTCCTAACCAACTCTCCTCAGTTCGAGTTTAAAGCTGAGACAATAGAGAGAGAGAGGAAAGGAAAGATAGAAAAGAGATACAACTCCTAGGGGAGGTGGGTGGGTTGTGAAGACTTATTCCTGCTGTTCCCAGAAATCACCTGTTACAGGTAAGTAACTGTGCTATCTCCAGGAACAAGCAGGAATGAGTCTTCACATATGGGGACTCCCTAGCTGAGATGCCTGGGAGATCCCCAAGGATATGAGACCCTGAAAGGGGTCTGCGTCCTCCTATGGATCTCAGGCATCCATCCAGGGAAGGAGGGCAGGAGTTGTTTAAGAATGGAACAGGTGTCTGAGGACAGCCTGACCAAACAAGGCATCCCGGCGGGAATCCTTGTCCAAGCAGTAATGGGCTGTGAAGGTATGAACAGAGGCCCAGGTGGCTGCTCGACAGATCTGGTCGATGGACACAGAATTTAGATGAGCCATAGAGGTGGCCATGGCCCTCACATTATGAGCTGTGACATGGCTCTCCAAAGAAAGGTTCTTACTCTGGTAGGCGAAAGAAATACACTGAGCAATCCAATTGGACAGTGTTCTCTTAGAGACTGGAAGTCCCAAATGAGAAGGATCAAAAGCAACAAAAAGCTGGGAAGACTTTCTATGTTGCTGTGTCCTATGTAAGTAAAAAGCAAGAGCCCTTTTACAATCCAGAGTATGAAGATTCCTCTCTGCACTGGATGCATGAGGAGCTGGAAAAAAGACAGGTAAATATACCTCTTGATTAAGATGAAAAGGTGAGACCACTTTAGGCATAAAGTGTGGATTTGTCCTAAGGACTACCTTGTCATGATGGAACCTTGTATAAGGTGGATTAGCCTCTAAGGCCTGCAGTTCACTGATGCGGCGAGCAGAAGTGACTGCAATGAGGAAAATAACCTTCCAGGAAATAAATTTCAAGGAGGTAGTGGCTAAGGGTTCAAAAGGTGGCTTCATAAGCTGACCAAGAACCAAATTTAAGTCCCATGCCACCGGAGGCCTAATGGGAAGTTTAGTTAAAGTTAGGCCTCTCATGAATCTTGAAATAAGAGGATGAGAGGAGATAGGTTGTCCATTGATGGGCTTAAGGGATGCTGCAATAGCACTCAAATGGACTCTTACTGAATTTGTCTTAAGTCCTGCATTGGAGAGATGCAGGAGATAGTCTAACAAAGAAGTTAAAGGTAGTGCCAGAGGGTCAAGACCCTTTTCAGCACACCAAATGGAAAATCTTTTCCACTTAAAAGCATAGGAACGCCTGGTGGAAGGTTTCCTGGAAGCATGGAGGATATCCTTCACCTGCTGAGAAAGATTCAAGTCTTGAAGGTCTAAGCCTTCAGTAACCAAGCTCTGAGGTGAAGGGACTTGGGGTTTGGGTGCCACAAAGTCCCTTCCTCCTGAGACAGAAGGTCTGGAGCAGCTCCCAAGTCCAGGGAGGGGGCTTGGGAGAGATGCAGAAGTAGAGGGTACCACATTTGGCGTGGCCGGCATGGAGCTATGAGGATCATAGATCCTTGATCCCTCTGGAGTTTGAACAGAGTCTTGGGAATTAAGGGAATGGGTGGAAAGGCATACAGGAAGCCCTGACCCCAATGAAGGAGGAAGGCATCCTTGGCCTGAACCCCCTGACACGGAATTCTGGAACAGAACCGGGGAAGTTTTGCATTCCACGGACTTGCAAAGAGGTCTATGTCCGGGGTTCCCCATTCTTGAAAGATTCTGAGTACCTGATCCATGTGCAGGAAACATTCGTGTGGAAGCAGAACTCGACTGAGTCTGTCTGCCCAAGGGTTTTGGATTCCTGGGAGATATACTGCCAGGAGATGGATTTGATGCTCTCTGGCGAAGGCCCACAATCTTAGAGCTTCGTTGCAAAGCGACAGAGAGCCAGTTCCTCCTTGTTTGTTTATATAAAACATAGCTACTTGATTGTCCGTATGGATGAGGACTGTCTTGTAGCTGAGGAGGGTATGGAAGACCTTGAGAGCTAGAAAAACTGCTCGAAGCTCCTAGTGGTTGATATAAAGAGAGGTCTCCTGAGGGGACCAAGTGCCTTGAGTGGAGAGGTCCTGTAGATGAGCTCCCCAACCTGTCTGGGAGGCATCTGTTGTGAGGGTTGCTTGGGGCAACAACTGTTGGAAGGGGGACCCCAGCAACAGATTTTGAGTGGACATCCACCATTGGAGAGACCAAAAGAGACGTTTGGAGGTTGCTATTTGGTCTGAGAGAGCTCTTGAAGCTTGAGTCCACTGGGTGGACAAAGTCCATTGAGCTGCTCTCATGTGTAGGCGAGCATAGGGTACCACATGTACTGTGGAAGCCATGTGGCCCAGCAGTTGTAGCATCTCCCTGGCAGTTAAGTGGCTCTTTGACTGAATCTGGGAGACTAGCTGCACCAGACGTTGGCAACGGGCCTGAGGAAGGTAGGCCCTTGCAGTGGTGGTATCCAACCAGGCCCCTATGAATTCCAGGGACTGAGTAGGGATGAGATGGGACTTTGGGAGGTTTACCACCAGTCCCAGATACTGCAGAATGCGCCTTGTGTGGTCCAGGGAAATCTGGGCCTCTGACTGAGATGGAGCTCGGATGAGCCAGTCGTCCAGGTATGGAAAAACAAATATTCCCCGAGTGCGTAGAAATGCAGCAACTACTGCCATGCATTTGGTGAACACTCTTGGGGCAGAGGCCGGACCGAAAGGAAGCACTCTGTATTGGTAATGTTTTCCTTGGAAAAGAAAACGCAGGAATCTTCTGTGAGATGGATGGATGAGAACATGTGTGTACGCATCCTTGAGATCTAGAGAACAAAGCCAATCCTGACTTTGAAGGTATGGAAATTGAGTGCCCAGAGAAAGCATCTTGAACTTTTCCTTGCAAAGAAATTTGTTCAATTCTCTGAGATCTAGAATGGGTCTGTATCCCCCTGTCTTCTTTGGAATGAGAAAATAGGGGGAGTAGAACCCTGACCCCTGTTGAAGAAAAGGAACTTCTTCTATTGCCCCTTGGGTAAGAAGGGTAGTTATCTCCTGACCTAAAAGGTCGAGAAGAGATGTGGGAGAATTGAAGTGTCTCACCATGGTGTGGGGAGGAAGGTCTGAGAAATGAAGTTTGTAGCCCTCTCTTATGATGGAGAGGGTCCACTGCTCTGATGTGATTTGCTCCCATCTGGGAGCAAAATGAGCTAACCTTCCTGGAATGGTGAGAGGTTCTGGCTGTGTTAAAGCCAGAAAGGCTAAGTTCTCTAGCATCAAGTCAAAAACCCTGAGGGGGTTGGGACTGCTGGGTTACAGCAGCCCCTGTAGACTTAGGCCTGGCCTGCTTAGGTTGCTGACGCTTAGCGGTAAAGCGACCTGTAGAAGATTGTTGGCCAGAAGTGGAAGGAAACCTGCCCTTTTTGAAAAAAGACTTTTTAAAAGTCTTTTTCTTGGCAGGAATGAAAGTAGATCTTGAAAGTCTATCCAGAGCAGAATTCTCTGCATCCATTTGAGTGGCTTTAATTTGCCACTCTTTGCCAAACAGATTTTCACCTGTACAGGGCAGATTTCCTAAGCCATCTTGAACCCAGGGTTCTAAATCAGAAGCCTGGAGCCAAGCAATTCTGCGAGCAGCTATGGCAATGCCCGAGGCTCTACTGGCCCCTTCAAAGGAGTCAAAGGCTGCCCTGTTTGAAAACTTGGAGATGTCTTGAGTATGCTTTATCTTCTGGAATAAAAGGGAGGAAAGTGTGCAGCTTTTCTGCCACTTCTTTCAGAAACATACCCATATAAAGGCTATATGAGTTGATTCTGGCAATAAGCATACTGGCCTGGAAGAGTTTCCTACCAAAAGCATCCAAGGTCCTGCATTCTCTTCCTGGAGGAGCAGAAGAGCTCTTTGTACTCTTTATCCTCTTCATAGCTGACTGCACCACAATGGAATGGTGAGGAAGCTGAGTTTTCTGGAACCCAGGACAAGGAGGGACACGATACATAGTGTCCAACCTGCAAGAATGAGGAGAGAGAGTGAGAGGAGTCTCCCATAAATCAATCATGTGTTCATGAAGAATCTCATGAATTGGTAAGGTGACTGCCTCTTTAGGAGCCTTAGAGTATCCTAAAATATCAAATTTTTTTGCTCTAGGCTCTGATTCAGAGGTTACTGAAATAGAGAGTCCTTTAGCTACTTCTCTTATGAAGTCTGTGATAAAGAAGCTTATCATAGCTCAGGAAGGAACTATAGTAAAGGTGAAGTGACTCTGAACAAGCAACCTGTCAGTTCTGGTAGAAATAAGAAAACAGAATTTTCCCATAAAAGACTACCAGTCCCAGAATGCACCAGGTTTCCAACAGCCATTAGAGGAGCTGAAGTGGGGAAACGTGTGTTCAATCAGGAGGGCTATGAGGTAATCCCCAAGCACTCATCTCAAAGGGCAGGGCCTGATTCAGCACAGCTGCGCTGTGCTAAGGTGGAGCACTCATCTAAGCAGAATAAAGGTAGAGTTTATTCTACAGAGAATTATCCTCAGTTTCATCTGGGAGATCCTCCTCCTCAGTTTCATCTGGGAGATCCTCATCCTCAGTTTCATCTGGGAGATCCTCAGAATCAGCTTGGATATCCTCATCTTGGACAGCTTCATCATCTGGAAGATCATCAGAAGCAGAAGCCAGAACGGACGGACAGAGAGGGCAAGAAACCCTTTGGAAGAAAGAAGAGAAAAGCATTTGGGAGGTCTAAAGGAGTCCAGAGCAGTACGTATACTGGGAGACATTCAAAAGGCCAGCATTCATCATTGGACTGGGGAAAGCCAGAGGAATGGTGCTGCAGAGCTAGGAATCTCCAGACGGTACCTGTGAGGGAGACGGCTGCACGTGGAAGGGACCCTAGGACCCGTGCCAGAAGGTATGTGAAGAGAGATCCAGTGTCCAGGAATCTGGATTGGAAGGCTGGACATAAAAACTGGACTACATACTGGCCAGGCTATTTAGAGAGGAACTCTAACAGCAATGGAAGCTCAGGTATGAACACTGATCTATGCCCTAGCTATAACCTTGAAAGACAGCAGGGAAACAAGTATTCTCCTGAAAGTGCTCCATTGAGAAATTCCTCTGTGCCAATCCATGATATTGAACCGATGATTGTTGAGGAAGGGGGAGAAGTCTTAGATACAGGCTGTGAATATATGGATTGCTCTCTGTCTAAACTCCTTTGGTAATTTACTGTTACAAAGTACAACGACCATCACAAAGAAATACAAACTTGTTCTTTAATCTACTCAGAAAAGCTCCTGCGTAGGATTTTGAGCCAAGCAGTAGAAAGTAAGCCAGCTAAGGGGTTTCAGCTGGGTAACTGCTAGCAATTGAGCCTTACCTAATTGCTTGTGAGCTCTGAGGAAATCACTTCTGAATCTATGTGTGAAGATATAAGAAGTTAACCTGAAAAGAACAGTTTTTCCCTTCTTTGTGGGGTTTGCTTGTTGTTTGAAACACTGCTAAGAAAATATTAGCTAAAGCCTACAGAAAAGACCAGTTTGTTACCAACCAGGTCTTTATTCTTTTGCTTTGATTGCCTGACAAGTTCAACTGTTGTTTTCCTGATTTTGTTTTTCCAAGTTTAACACTGAAAGCAAGTATCCTGTTTTATGTGCTACCAAGCATATCTGTGTTGGGAGAAATAACCCCATAAATAAATATCTTATTGGCTTTACACTCAAGCACAACTAATTATTGTGAGCAGCTGTGTCTGGTGTGAATGGACTGCATTTCCCACAATCCCTTGCAAATCATATTGATATATGCACTTGCCAAGACTGTGTACATTCTCACCCAGGCAGCCGTCTGACAAGTCTTGAAAGGACAAGTCCTCTGGAGGAGACATTCTTCTTTTTGGAGAAGAAGGCTCCTCAGGAAGGGCTATGGATACTTCAGGAGACTCATCTGATGTATCAGAATCATCAGACGAATCGAAGTATCGCCTGTCAGGGTGCTGTTCTAACACTCAATACGCGTATCGAGCGGTATCGACATCGGGCGTCCCCGGTACCGGATCGGTACCGAGAAGTAGCCCTGGACAAGGAACCGCAGCAGTCAGTATCCTGGTCAATGTCGATGCAGTCGGTACCGGCATCGGCACTGGTGCCGGTACCGGAGCCGATACCGACAACGGAGCTCATTGCGGTATCATCGGCGTCGCAGCTTGAATGAAGGACTTTATAGCCTGCTGCATGGACAGAACATTCTGATCCATCGACGCCATGAAAGCCTGGATGTCGGTACCGGGAGAAAGTGCCGGTACCCCAGAGCAATCTAACAGGTGATCGGTCGAGGCCGTGCCATCGATGTCAACCTGTAACCCCATAGGAGGAGCTTTGGAAGCCGGAGCTTCCCGCCGGGGTTGTTTGGCTGGTGCAGGATCCTCGAGGGCAAGCCCGGAGGCATCTCGATGCTTAGAGGGAGATCTACCCTTCGAGGACCTGCTAGGTTTATGTTTGGTTACCTGAGATCCTTCAGGAGAAGAAGACCTGGAAGATGTCGATGCTACTGCCGGTGCCTCAGCGGGAAACAGCACATGGAGCTTAGCTGCTCGGTTCTGTAATCCCCGTTTAGACATTAGGGAGCAGGACGGACAATCCGGAATGGAGTGTTCAGGACCCAAACATTTAAGACACCATTCATGGGTATCTGTAACAGAAATAGTACCGCTACACTTAGTGCATTTTTTGAACCCTGAGGTTGGTTTTTCCATGGGGGAAATTTTCTTGTGGGCCCTGAGGCCTTAAGAAGAAAAATACACCAAGTGAGGAAAAATATCGATATATATATATATATTTTTATTTATTTTTTTAAAGAAAAGACCGGCGGTACCGGTCCGGAGTCGGGGAAGGCAGACACGCGACCAAAGAAATAAAATAAAATAAAGAACTTCTTCAGCAGGGCTCGACCTGCTGGCTCCGCGGCAAAGAAGAACTGAGGAGAGTTGGTTAGGAAAGGCGGGAAGGCGGCGCGCAGGCGCTGTGGGATGCTCCCAAAAGCTTTCCTTTTTGGGAGGCTGGGGAGCGTTCCCGCGCGGGCTCCGTCGGTGCCGACGTACCCATATGTGATGACTCATTCCTGCTTGTTCCTGGAGATAAAGCATTAACCTCAAAAGCTTGCTTCAATAAGGTGCCCACCTTCCGATCCTGTAGATCCTTCAAAGCCGCACTGCCTTCAACTAGAATTGTAGTCTTCTTCGTGACCGCTGAAACTGCCGCATCTATACGTGGAGAACGAAACACTTCCCGTTCTTGATCCACCAAGGGATAGAGACGATTCATGGACCTCACACCACGCAAGCCTGCCTCCGGCATGTCCCATTCATCTTGAATCATCTGCTTAACCACACAGTGAACAGGAAAAAACGCCTGGGACTTTCATACCGCCTGAATGAGAGGATCCTCCAAACCCTCATCCTCCGCCGGTACCACCGACGAAAGGTTGAGAGCCTGAAGGGACTCTGTAATGAGCACTGTTAGCATCTCCCTTCGAAAGACTCGGATAATCCTTGCTTGATCTTCAGGTTCCTGAATCTCACCTTCCTCTAAATCCTCCATCCCAGCTTCCAGCTCCAGGTCCTCTGCATCCGGCCAGTCTGAACCAAGAGACTGATCTTCCACTGACCGGGCCCACTTAACCGGTCTACCCTTGCTACCACTGAACCTTTCGGTGGCCGCTTGGCCTCCTGCCGTTCCAAGAAGCGAGGCATCCGCGACTGCCCCCTGCTGCCATAAACAGTAAGCCTGATGAAGCAGCAGCACAAAATCTGGGGAGAAACCCTCGAAAGCTGCCCCAGACACCATGGGAGTGGCGGAATTACCGGGTAAAGCCAAATTTGAAGTTCGGAGAGTGGATGGAGACTCATGCAGAGACTCCCCTTCCTCAGAGGCGGGAGCACCCTGCGCCACCAGAGCAGTGCCTTCTTTAGACTGATCCTGCATTTCTTGCTCCATAGTAAGCGCCTCAGATGCGCAGCCACGACACCCCCCCCCCCCGTGTCCATGACCAAGCGCCTACGGGCGCCACAAACCAGGCCTTGTGGCCGCATAGGCATTAGCGCTACGGGATCTGAGAGACTGGATAGTAAAGGAAATAGCTCCCGCAGACCACCAAAAAGGGCAACAAAACAACAACGTGCAGAATCTTTTTTTTTTTTTTTTTAACTTTTCTGTACTGGCCCTTTAAGAACTCCAGAACACTGAAAATTAAAAGTAATCAAAATTAATACCAAGTAACCAGAAAACTACAAGGATTAATTAAAGAAAGCTGTCAGCAAAGAAATAGAGCACTGTGAAGAAAAATGGTGGGAAAAAGGCCCGCCAAGATCCTGAGCTCTGCTAACCCACAGAACATGTTTCACATGCAGCAGCAGGCCTCAAAAATGCTCACAGGACACTAGCAGCAAAGACTGAAACACTCACCTCTTCCTCCAGGACCTTCGGATCCTCTCTGCACCCCAATAACGGGCTTCCTGTTAGCCGCACAGCTGAGAAAGGTTGTCAGCCGGCAGCAGCAGCAGAGAAACAAGGCCCGACTACAGTTTCTGACTGGAAATCCACAGCACAGAAAACTGAGCCAGTAAGGGGATGAAAAGCAAACTAAAGAACTCCCCTCCGTGCCAACAATGAGGGGAAAGCAGGCAAAAGGGACAGAAATAACGGGAGGGAGAAAAGAGACTCCTCTAAATCCCTTCCGATCCCCTCTCAGCCCTTGCTTTCTTTTTTTTTTTTTTTTAACAAGCTTTAATGAGCTTTAAAGCTACAGATCAAAAGAAAAAATGTTATATGGAGAAAAGAAAAAACTAAAAACCCTAGCTAAGCTGCCTAAAGCTCCTTATCTGCTCCTCTAGTGAGTCCAGCACCTAGGCTCACTACCTCCAGCTGCATGGAGACTGGAGACACTGGAAGCTGGTGAGAGGTGCCAGCAGGATATCTACAGTGGTGTCACAGTTAGAGTAGTTACTCACCTGTAACAGGTGTTCTCCAGGAGCAGCAGGAATCAGTCCTCACATATGGGTGACATCGACGTCGATGGAGCCCCTGCGGAGCATTTCCCCAGTTTTCTATGAAAGCCTTTGGGAATACTGCACGCATGCACAGTCCCCTTCCCGACTAAAGGTGCCATCTTGCTCAGTCAAATGACATAGCTAAAAAACAGCACACAAAAATGTAAAAATAAACTATGTACAACTGCAACTCCCAGGGGAGGAGGGAAGGTTGTGAGGACTGATTCCTGCTGCTCCTGGAGAACACCTGTTACAGGTGAGTAACTACTCTTTCTCCAGGACCAAGCAGGAAGTCAGTCCTCACATATGGGTGACTCCCAAGCTCTGGGCTACCAAGGAACCCAGGCTGAACAAGAGAACTCCCTCTAGTCCCAGCATCAAAGAAAGGCTTTTCACTGAAAGAACCTCCACCGGTAGCCCAACGAAGGGCTGGAGGGCAGGAGTTGCCTAAACCTCAAAGAGATTCCGGAGTACTGCCTGGCCAAAAGCACTGTCCCTACGGGACTCCCTCTCCAGGCAGTAATGAGCTGCAAAAGTCTGGCTTGAGGATCAAGTTGCAGCCCTGCAGATGACTGCCAACGGTAAAGATGAGCCACTGAGGCAGCCATTGCCCTGACACGATGGGCCGTGACCTGACCCTGCAAGGGAAGGTCAGCCGCCCTGTAAGCCCAGGTGATACAGTCAGCCAACCATATGGACAAGGTACGCTTGGACACAGCTAAGCCCAACTTATTAGGGTCAAAAGAGATGAAGAGCTGAGTAGCCCTTCTATGTCCTTGCGTACGATCAAGGTAGAAGGATAAGGCCCTCCTACAGTCCAGGGTATGCAGGACCGTGTCAGCCTGGCTTGCATGAGGCCTAGGGAAGAATGTGGGAAGAACCACCTCCTGGTTGAGGTGGAAAGAGGAGACAACCTTAGGGAGGAACTTTGGATGAGTCCTAAGGACTACCCTGTTCCTATAGAAGTGAGTGTAAGGCCTGTCACAGACCAGGGCCTGAAGCTCACCTCACCCATCTGGCCGAGGTTAAGGCTACTACGAAGAGTGTCTTCCAGTAAAGGAAGCGGAGAGGACAAGTAGCCATCGGCTCAAAAGGTGGGCGAGTCAGTTGCTGCAAGACCACATTCAACTCCCACTCAGGGGCTGGAGGACGGACAGGAGGTTTGAGCAAGAGCAAACCTCTGAGAAACCGGGACACCAAGGGGTAAACCGATAGAGTGTCCCTCCACCAGTGAGTGGTGAGCTGCTAGAGCTGAGAGGCGGACCCGAACAGAATTGGACTTAAAGCCCTGATTGGATAAGTTTAGCAGGTACTGAAGCACCACTGGTACAGTACAGGAGAAAGGATCCTCTGTACGCAGCTGACACCACACAGAAAACCTCTTCCACTTCAGGGCATAGGTTTTTCTCGTGGACTGCTTCCTAGAGGCGAGGACGACCTCTTCAACCTCAGGAGGTAGGCCCCAAGGAGCCAAAACTACCCTTGCAGCTTCCAGGCCATCAAATTGAGAGATTTGAGATTGGGGTGAAGAAGAGACCCCTGGTCCTGCGAAAGAAGGTCGGGCTGTAACCCTAGAGGTAGTGGAGTGTCCACTGCTAGTTGAAGCAGAAGTGGGAACCAAGGTTGCCTCGGCCACCTGGGGGCTACCAGAAGGACCGAGGCCTGGTCCTTTAGAATCTTGAACAGGGTTCGGGCCACCAAAGGCATGGGAGGAAACGCATATAGGAGGCCCTGGGACCAGGAAATCAGAAAAGCATCTGCTGCTAGTCTCAGAGGATGCGGTTGCCTGGAGCAGAACTTGGGCAGTTGTCTGTTCAGGGGACTGGCAAAGAGATCTATGGATGGAAGTCCCCATCTCAGGAAGATCTTCTGAACCACCAAGGGATGGAAATTTTGAGTTTATTAAACAAGCAACAAAATACATACAAAAAGCAGAAACAATCACCCCAACCAAGTCCCACCAACCCCCCCAAAACCCCCACCCCCCCGACATATCACAAAACAAATATCACAACCCCCCCGTGACCCACCTCCCCAAACCCACCACCAAACCCAGCAATCAACACACGTGCCCCTCCGCCCAACAACAACCCACAAACGTCTCTGACAATGTCCATGTCCCCTCCCCCCCTCGGTCCATTGTCCCTGCCCGACCCAACCCCTCCCTGCAAGAACACCCCAAAGCAGTCCACACATTGTCCGTCTTGCAATCCCTGAACCCCTCCCCCACACAACAGTCCCCACCAGGCCAAATGTTCATGCAGTCCTCCCGTGTGGGAACTGCCAGACTCCCCCCCCCAACCCCCCTCAAAGACAGAGTCCCCTGTCCCCATCCCTCCCCCTGCAGCGGGAGCAGCAGCTCCCCCTCCCTCCACCCCAATCCCTGCCCCCTCCCCATCCGTCCCACAGAACCAAACACATCAAAAACAAGACTCCATACACCCACCCCCCAAACAGAAACATAATGGCATCTGAAGCCCATCCCCAACATAATACCACCAAAACAAATCATAACTAATCATACAAAACAAAGGCTAAAAACAAAGCAAAAATAACAAAACCCCTGTGCTGCCCTGCGATCAGCCAGCGGAGCGGGATGCCCAGGACACAAAAAGTACCTACAACACCACAAACAACCACCACACGTGGGACAGCCCCCTCGAAGAGGAAAGGGTGAGTGGAAAAGTGGTCTCACCCCTGAAGCAGCACCAGCTCACCCCCCCCCCCCCCGGGAGAAAAACAACCCCAAAGTCATACTCAGAAATAAACCCCAGGGAAGGAAACCCAACCCCTCCGCCACACCCCTCCCCTAGTGAAACAAAAACAAACCTCAGAGCCCTACAGGGACGATAACCCCAGGGAACCCCTCCCCCTCACGGGGGGCGGAGGGTGAGGTGACGCCACAGACGCTCCCAACGATGGGCTTCCACCACCCGCCTTTCACGTTGCGCCATGCTGGACACTTCCTCCAAAATGTCCCGCACCACCTCATCGAGGGCAGGACCAACCCCCGGGTCGAGACATGACAGCGCGCTTGCCACAGGTGGTAGCGCACTACAGCCGTGACGAGGTAGAGGGTCCCGGAGTCCTGCCTTAGAGGAAAGGACCAGGCCCCGTACACCCACTCCGCATACGTGAGGAGGGAAAGGTCGCGCAGGTGAAGAGCAGCGGACACCAACCGGCAGGCCTCCACGTTAAAGGGGCACTGCCGGAGGAAATGGTCCATGGTCTCCGCCTGCCCCTCACACCCTGCCCTCGGACAGACCCGCTCGGCCTGTGACCTGTACTTGAGGTTGTCCCTCACGTACAAACGCCCGTGGAAAGACAACCAGGCTACATCCCGAACCTTCTTCGGTAGCCGGAGGGGAGTTCAACAGCCGAAGGCCCGCTGCATCACATCCGCCGGACAGTCCCGCAGGGCCCACCGTGGTTGATAGTGAGAGGTGAGTACCATCCGGTATAATCCTTTTCCGCCCCAAGGACTGGGCGAGCGGGTCGGTCACCCCCCACCGCCGAATGAGCCCCACCATCACAAATACGTACGTTGGGGCCTGTTCCCCTCTCCGGCGCACACGTGGGACCGAGGACGCCCCCACCCACTGCGCCCAGAAGCGGGAGGACCATTCCCGTGAGGAGGCCCCCCACCAAACCCCACCCCCTTCCCTCATCCTACCTAAGTGAAACGCCATAGACAAGACTGACAGGAAAACAAGGGGTGCAACCTCCCCAAACCACCCTCTGCCCGATCCAGGCAGACGATGTTGCGCTGGACAGGGTTCAAGCGGTTACCCCACAGAAAACAGAAAAAGACGGCACAGATAGACGCCTGACGGGACAACGGAAGGACGAAGACCGTGGCTACGTGCAGAAAGAGAGGAAGCAGAAACGTCCCGAGGAGTTTGATCTTCTCCTCGTACGTACACCTCCACCCCCTCCACCGCAGCACCCGACACCGTGCAGTCTCGAGACAACGGTCCCCAATTGGACTCCGCACAGTCCTCCGACCCGAAGACGAGGCCCAAAACGCGGACCTCCCCCACGGGAGGAGGAAAGGGGGCGCAGGAAGGCGGGGAGGCCTCCGAGGGGCCCAACCACAGCGTCTGGCACTTGCTGTGGTTGACAACAGAGTGGGCTACCCCCGAGTACTCCTCCACGGCCTCCCGCAGGGCCTCTACCCCTTCAGTGCCGTCCACGTAAACTGAGATGTCGTCAGCGTAGGCAACGACGGTCACCGGGGACGCACCAGGCGCCTCCAGGCCCGTAACCCACCTGAGGACAATCTCCGGAGGAAGGGGTCGAGGGAGAAAACATACAGCAGGGGGCTCAAAGGGCACCCCTGCCGCACCCCCGAGGCGACACCAAATGGCCATCCGAGCCACCCGTTAATAAACGGGAAGCTCACCCCCCCTCGGTACAGCGCCTGCACGACGAAGAGGAAACCTGCAGGGAGGCCGAAGTGCTGGAGCACCACCCACAGATACCGGTGACTGACTCGATCAAAGGCCTTGGACTGATCCAAGGAGACCAACCAGTGTTCCCGTTGGAGCGACCGGCCTCTTTCCACCATCTCCCGGACTGTGGCAACAGCGTCCAGAACCCCTCTCCCCCGAACGGAACAATACTGGGAAGGGGACAGCAAATCGCCCGATACCTCCACCAGTCGGTTGGCCAAACACTTGGCCAGGATCTTCCGGTCCGCGTTCAGAAGAGAGAGCGGCCGCCAGAAGTCCAAGGAGCTATCGTCCTTCCCTTGGAGAGCAGCAGCAGGACAGACTCGCGAAATGACCGCGGAAGATACCCCGTGTCCATGATCTCCTGAAACAGGGAGGTCAGGAAGGGGGCCAGCTGGGCAATGAAAGTGCGATAGAAACTCCACAGGGAGCCCATCGCGCCCAGGCACCTTCCCCAACGGCATGGCACGAATCGCCCTCTCCACCTCCACCTGCTGAATCGGTGCAGCGAGTGCATCAACCTGTGCCTGGACCACAGCCGAATACACCGGGGGAAGGCCCAGGTACGTTCGGAGATGGGTGAGGTCCACGGGGCGATCCCCAAACAGGTCCGAGAAGTATTCCCCCACCATCCGCAAAAGGTCCTCCTGGGAGGTATGAATGGTACCGTCCTTGCCCCGCAGGGCCATGACCTCCCGACGCTGAACCCTCTCCCTGCAAGTCCGGAAAGGGTCTGGAGTGGCGCCCCCACCGGCCGCCCCCTCGAAGCATAGGGAGGCATGGCGATCGTAAAGCAGGCCACGGAGCTGGACGCGCACCTCTTCAACCTCCTCCCGCGCTGCCCCTTGGGATACAAAACGATCCAGCGACCTCCGGAGGACAGTGTAGGTGAGGTAGCGGGATCGAGCCATGGAGGTACCCCGGGAACGGAAGAATTGTCGGGCACGCGTCTTCACCTCATCCCACCAGGCGCCACGGGAAGGAAAAACACTCAGCAGGGTCTCCTGGTCTGCGAGAAAGGCCAAGAACTCCTGGACCACCTCTGATGTTGCCAAAAACTGCACATTCAGTCGCCACAGGCCAGGACCCCTGCCTAGAGCCTCCTCGTTGGTTAGCCAGTAAGGACATCACGAGAGGACGCGGTGGTCCGAAAAGTCAACCGCCTGCAAACTGGCGGAGGGGAACACTCCACCCGGGCACTCACATATAGAGATCCCGATCGATACGACTCCTGCTAGGTCCCATGGTAGTAGGTGAAACCCGGCGACCGTGGAAAGGCCCGTTGGGAAAACATCCACCAGGTCAGCCGTCCGGGTCAATCTCCGACCAAAAAAGAGTCCCTCGTAACTAGGTGGGCAACGCTCCCCCCCTCGGTCCCTCAAAAAGGTGGTGGTGTTGAAATCCCCGGCGAGGACCACCAACGGGAGTGTTTGTATGTATGGGCGGATGACCCCAAACAGGGTCTTCCCGCGCCAACTTAGCCTGGGGGCCGTATACCACCACCGAAAACGAAACCGATGAGGCCCACAGTAGCCGTCTAAGCGCAGACACCGGCCCTGCTCCAGTTCCCACACGTATTGCACCTGGAAATCGGTTAGGACGTGAACAAAACCAGAGGCCAACATAATACCGTAGCGAGGGGCTTTTCCGCAAGTGGACCATTACGAATGGCCCAACCTCCACTCTCGAGCTCTTGGGGTCGTGCCCGATGATGGCTAACGAGTGGCTGGTAGCGCGTGGTGCGTCCTGCAATACAGTAAATTGGACATCCATGCCCACCGGGTAGCAAAGAAAATCATAGTCCGCGCCGCAGCCTGGTCTGAGAAAATGCTTCCACGGGGGTTTGATAAGGGTGGCGGGCACGAGAACGCA